>JAJOZX010002004.1:272500-367500 GCA_023014485.1 Bathynomus jamesi
GGTTCAGATGCACGTTAAGCTGTAGGTCTAAGGTGCAGCAATAAAATGACCTTCGTCAGAATGAACAATTCGGGCGGAAGTAAAAACCAAGATTTACAAGGTATGTCAAAGTTGAAGTCAAAGTTGAAGTCTTCAAGAGAAGACTAGATGCCTGGCTCAGGACCGTACCAGATGAGCAGGGTGTACCTGGCTATGTGCGGTGGAGAGCGCAAGAGAGCATCTCGCTCCTCCACCAAGCCAGGCTTAGAGGCGAAGCCACCAGCTTGACCTTCGTGTGAAGAGAGAGACCAACACACGGAACCTAAACGAGGTTAACGAGAGACGAATAACCCTTAAAATAAGTACCGGGAGGTAAAAACTGAACTAACCCACACACCTAATAACATGGCAAGTATACGAGTAAATGCAAGTAAAGAAATACTATAAATAACTCTAAATATATAACAGCTTTACATAGATCTAAAACAGTCTTAATCTCTCTACCTCTCCTTTTCGTTCGCTCCTTAATCAAAATGTCAATTCAGGCAGTAGATAATCTACCGTCAGAATTTTTCTCAGAATTTGGAAGTAGGTAAATCACGTGCTCTTATTTTCCAGATTTGGCTTCTCCTTCTCTGAAAGAATATATATAAAAAAATGGAAAATTTATTACCAGAAAATATGTGCAGCGTCGATTTGTGAATATATCGCGATGGAGTCTTTTATCTGCTTTATGGAGCCTCTTCCATCATTATACTATATAGTCTGTGTATAAAATATGCTCAGTGTGCAAGATGAATGTTTTATATATATATATATATACACACCAGGATACAAATTTTTACGGATTATGCTTTTCATGGAAAGAAATTGGTTCTGTTCATTTTTACGAAATATTGCCTTGTTCATCTATATACGGATATTATATGCAAGACATGAGAATCTGGCTGCCAGCATCATTGCCAAGTATAAAGAGGGGGACCATATACTAACGACACCTCCTTACTACGTTATTGTTCATCGACAGTGGAAGAAAAAGTACTCTTATTTATCATAATGAAAATGGAAGTCTTGTTCATTATGGTTTGCACGTGAGTTTCGTTACTTCGCATTATGGACCCTCCAAACAATGGTCGTTTACCGACCCTTCATATAAAATGAGTATAGACGTTCCGTATACGTTTATATACACTGAGGAAGGTTTAGTTAACGTAATTTTGTTTGTATACACACTGAAATCCTATTTTCTGTCAAAGTGGTGGAAAATATTCTGTTGAGGAGAGAGGCCATTTTGGATGGTAAAATTTGTCTATGAATCACTATAATATTATTTCGTTGAAGAGAGGTCCTTTTTTTAATATTATTTATTTATTTTTACTACAAACACTGGATCACCTGAATGAAGATCAGGGCCCCCATCTATTCTTGTTTTTTGCTTTACAGTACCAAATATAATAATAAATTAAATTGAATGCCAGGTTAGGTCAACTGTACGCCCTTGACGATTGGTTAGGTTAAGTCGTGATATTTTCGTTAGTTTTAACGAAGATATCATTTGGTAATTGAGGCTGGAAATGGGCCTCTGATCTTCATGTGATCCCAAACACTGAGATTAAAAATATAGTATAAACTACAAAACAAAAACTTCTCAGTTTAGGTAAAATAAACTGTATTTTAGGTAATACTCAATAGGAAAGATTAAATGATAATAAAAACCCACTCTAATAGACAAAGTTTATTTCCACAACAGTTTCGATGCCCACTGGCATCCTCTTCGGGTGGATACAGAAGAGGATGCCAGTGGGCATCGAAACTGTTGTGGAAATAAACTCTGTCTATTAGAGTGGGTTTTTATTATCATATTGTGACTTTCATGTAGAAAAAAGTGAAGTTTTTTTGCATTTAAAGATTAACTGGTTTTCGGTCAGTTCGTGTCTTTCTCTCTTTTCGATATGCTTTCAATCAAAATGAATTTGTTTCATTTCATGATGGAATTTTTATCTTGCCCTTAATAAAATAATCAGTGACGAGGGACGGAAACTGCACAGCGCTCCGGCTGTATATGTATATGTATAATTCTGGAATAAATATAGTGAGTCATGAACATTGGTGGATTTAGCCCCGACGTTTTGGGGTAGGCCAAATCTAACGCAATCCAAGCTAACCTTAACCAACCTGTAATTTTTGTATTACAGTATTATTATTACCAGCTTCCAATCAATCAATCATCAATCAATCAATGATTTCACTCTCCGCCTTCAGTGTCCTCATTTCGC
The DNA here is from genome assembly GCA_023014485.1 of Bathynomus jamesi. Classification (NCBI taxonomy): domain Eukaryota; kingdom Metazoa; phylum Arthropoda; class Malacostraca; order Isopoda; family Cirolanidae; genus Bathynomus; species Bathynomus jamesi. Next base: position 274,756 of record JAJOZX010002004.1, read on the forward strand.
TTATGGGAAAAAAGTGTTACCCACTGAGCTACCGACGTTGGTTATCTTACCCTTAACTTTAACATATATGTATAGAAACAAATTTGTGAATGTGTATACCCTTACCGGATTCGAACCGCGCGCTGTCGCTGAGACATCCACCACGCAATGTACAAAGTGGTCTTCTCACTACGCCGTTCGGAGCTGAGGTTTTGTTTGACAAATTTGATGATTTTCGTTTCTTCATTACAGCTGCAGCTTTATTAAATAATAATAAAGACAAAATAAATAAATGTCTGTTCACTTATGGATCAAAAAATCTACATACTTAATAGCCTGATGGAAGATTGGTGACAATAGAGAATTTGTTGAGTAAAAAACATAATCGGATCCAACATTGTCTGTAAGGGAGAGCCAACGTTTCTCGGGGCCATGAATATGGATATCAGAAGCTCTCAATTCTAGTGAAGTTCAAATCAATGCCTTTTTCGTTTTATTATTGAAGTTAAACTTGGCTATCTAGCTCATAAAACATACATACTGATTTTGATTTTATGTGGTAAAATATCACATGAATGTATGCAACATAATATGAATCCCGTTTAACCAGAATATATGGGGCCTCCAGATCTGTCTAACTGGGGTCCAATGACCCCCATGTTCCCCCATTGGATCCGCCTATGGTAAAAAATACTCTTTATATACTTTACCATCTTACCTAAAAACATAACTTTTTTAGGTAAATGCAATATTTAAACTTTGCATTTCCCAAGAATGTATGAACATTATTCTGCCTAGTACAGAGTTCGAAGATCAGTGGTAACACCTTTTCACTATAAGCCAGCGTTTCCCAAACTATGAATAAATTACCCCATTGAGGTAATTTGACTTTTTCAGTGGGGTAATTTGGTACTTTGGAAGCACAACGCATTAACTAAAATATGTTAGGTCGAAGTAGTTTCAACATATATGTAATTTGTCGAAAACAGTTTCCATCACTTTCAACAAAATTTCCACTCCAATCAAATTTCCTTATGTGAAATGGAAGTATGTGAAGCAAATATCGTACATCTAATTCCGCTGAAATGTCACTTGACAAATGGATTTGAGGGATTTCACAAAAACAAGAAAATATACGTCGTTTCGAAAGAAAATAAATTTTAAAAAAATCTTCAACATTATACATTTTGTTGAAAATACAAAGTTTAACATACTGAGTTAAGAAAATGTATTTGTTTCGTGTATCTAATTATAAATACATTCATATTGCCTCAAACTTGCATAACATAAATCGGATAAAATGCTCTAAGCATCCATGATTATTACTTTTTGTTTTCATTATTCATAATTTATTTTTCTTACTTGCAAGAAAATATCGTAAAAATTACTTATATATATATACAGGGTGTCCCAGAATTAACTATCTATTTCAATGAAATCGGACAAATTTTTTAAAAACACACTTTTATTTATGTTTATCATGTTTAATATGTTAAAAATGTATAAATTTTAAAATTTTTTTCATAATTTTATTTTCATAATTTTTTCATTATCTGGTCCAATGAAAGACCGTCTGAAGTCATAGAATGGCAAAGAGACTCTCCAAAAGTTAACGTGTGGCTTGGAATGACCAAATCCAAAATTTATGGCCCATTCTTTGCGGAAGCAACTGTAACAGGTACCGTCTACCTTGATATGCTTCAGCAGTTTCTCGAACCACAGCTTCTTGATGATGGCATTCTTGATAATGTTGTGTTCAACAAGAAGCATTGATCTTTTGGCGATAAGCCTTTGTTTTTATGAAACCCCATGCAAAGAAATCCAGGGGTGTCAAATCCGGAGAACGCGGAGGCCAAGGTCGAGGTCCTCCACGTCCAATCCACCGATTCGGAAGGCGTCTGTTGAGGTATTCTCGAACAATTAGAGCATAATGACATGGTGCTCCATCTTGTTGAAACACAACATTAACAAGAATGCCATCATCAAGAAGCTGTGGTTCGAGAAACTGCTGAAGCATATCAAGGTAGACGGTACCTGTTACAGTTGCCTCCGCAAAGAAGAATGGGCCATAAATTTTGGATTTGGTCATTCCAAGCCACACGTTAACTTTTGGAGAGTCTCTTTGCCATTCTATGACTTCAGACGGTCTTTCATTGGACCAGATAATGAAAAAATTATGAAAATAAATTATGAAAAAATTTAGAAATTTATACATTTTTAACACATATTAAACATGATAAACATAAATAAAAGTGTGTTTTTAAAAAATTTGTCCGATTTCATTGAAATAGATAGTTAATTCTGGGACACCCTGTATATATATATATATATATATATTATATATATATATATATACTCTGGGTGGTGCATAACCTTTGCTCAAGAGTCTGCAGAAGAATTAGTGATTGATATGCTATATTTGATAGTTCTACATTCTGTTAAGCCCTATTTTATATTTTAAGAAGAAATCTGAACCATGCCCAGCATACTGAGTGACAGCGAGGACCAGAGATTTATTGATCGGATACGAACCAACGCATTCCGTGAAGCAATGGAAGCAGGAGCAACATTTATTAATCGAAAGTGGATTGATGAAAGGTTGAGACGAAGTGAAGGGTGAATTGCAAGAAACTGGAAAAAAGGTTACGATAACTGCTCTACTGGATTTGGGGAAGGACAGCCGGAAAAACTGTCACAAGAGAGCGAAGCAATCATTGATGCGAACAGTGGAAAACGGCGATGAAGCAATTCGATCGTCGCCAGGGAGGTATTGCAGAAGTAGGCAAAACAATTTTGCCTTCAAACTGTTCAGTGCTTTCGTGCACGGGCTGGCTTGAAACCTTTTCACGTTCAATCAAACCCAATGAAAACAGTTTTGAACATCGAAAATCGAATGTGGTTTTGCGATTATCTGGAGGATACAGGTATGATCAGGTATGGTCCCTTTGACCTCTTCAACACTTCTTGGTAATGTTCATAGTCATGGATGTCGTCGACTGAGAGGGACCATACCCGATCATTTTGCTAATTCGGTCTCCGAACAGTCCAAACGAAGACATTACTTGGCGCAATATGCGAGAAATCTTTCTCCCCCAAATCCTCAAGGTAATCACAAAACTACATTTGCTGAACATGAAAGGGTTTCAAACCAGTCCATGCACGGTAGCGCTGAACAGTTTGATGACAAATTTGCTTTGCCCACTTCTGCAATATCTCTCTGGCGACGATCGAATTGCTTCGTCGCCGTTTTCCGCTGTTCACATCAGTGATTGCTTCGCTCTCTTGTGACAGTTCTTCCCGGCCGTCCTTCCCCAGATTCAGCAGAGCAGTTATTGTGACCTTTTTTCCAGTTTCTGGTAACCCACCGTTCACTTCGTCTCAACCTTTCATCAATCCACTTTCGACTGCTAAATGCTGCGCTTGCTTCCATTGCTTCATGGAATGCGTTGGCTCATATCCGATCAATAAATCTCTGGTCCTCGCTGTCATTCAGTACATTTGGCATGGTTCCGATTTCTTCCTAAAATATAAAACAGGTCACATTAGAATGTAAAATTATTAAATATAACATTAGTCACTTTGCGCTAACTGATCAATAATTTATGTACATTTCACATAAGAAATTTCTTTCAAGGTTATAATATTCAGTGGGAAGAGCAGAAACTGGCACAACGGTATAAGGCCAAACGAATACAGCCTAATGCGCTAAATCCTGGATTTATTTAGCCATCGGGGGTTAAACCACCGATCTCGGTGCACATTTTGCTTATTGGGAGATGGTGTTACCCACTCAACCACGGGTGCTGGTCTTTTCAAGGTTGTGGTAACGTAGGCAAACTTAAAAACAGAATGAGTGGAGAATTAACACACTCTCAAAAGAATTAAATCTAAAAATTCCTCGTTTTCAGGATTTTCAAAATTACTTTTAAAATTTAATCCAATTAAATTAGTTCTCTAAAGCAGTAAGAATTACTTCCTCATTACTTATTTAAAAGCTCGAAACTAAAGGTGAAATTACTTGACGTGTGAAGAAACACTCAGTTCTTTGAATAAGGAAATAGATCATACATCGCATATGCTTCAGCGAGGTGTAAATGCAAAATTGACTATTCGCTGTTACTAATTAGGGTCCAGTGGATGAATTGTAATATGTAGATGGTTACGTTTCACTTTATAATCAGGCTGAAAATGAGAAGGTGTTTTTACTTTTTAATGTAAAGTTATGATGAGGTAATGTACAAAATATAATAGCATAATATAAGAAAGGAGTTAGAAATGTAATTTAATTTTAAATTACCTTAAAATTACTAATTTTAATTCGAAAAATTTACGCATTTTCGTAGTAATTGAAATGAGTAATTATTTACTGGCAATTTAATTACCTGTAATTAATTACAATTCTGGTCAGTCGGATGAAGTGGAGATTGTTTCACAACATGACCCAAAATGTTCAGTTATGATTTTGGAGACGGATGAAAGAAATTTCAAAAGTTGCTTCAGTTTTTTCACATCTTTCGTTTCAACCGTTATCAACATTTTTAGGGTGTTGTTTCATCATTATTACAATGAGAACAAGAACTACTGTATGTGGAAACGACATCAACGTCTCCGCCTATTATATTTGTCACCTTTATCTTTGATGTAAGAACCTGATTCTCGTTCATGAAACATCGTCTTGCGATGTCTCATATGTGAATGAATTTTTTAAAATTTATTTTAAGTTATTAAAAATTTGTGCCACGGACAAGAAAGTGTTACGGACGGACGGAGTTTGGCCCCTCCAAATTTAATTGGCGAGAGTATAATCCTCACATAATACGTTATTGCAATATGTGTAATAAATATTGTAATTACACCCCCCCACCCCCCACCCCATGTCTAGTCAATAAATATAGCTGTGGTTTTAATGAAACAATTTCACGAATTAAATGACTGGACGTCGTGTGTGTGTGTGTGTGTGTGTATATATATATATATATTAGTGATGGATCGAGTGGTCGGTTTTTCACAACCGCGGTTGCGGTTGTGTTTGCGGTTGTCGAATTTTTTCCAACCGCGGTTGCGGTTGCGGTTATCATATACTAGGAAAAATGCGTAATTATTAACTGGATTTAGCCACTATAGTGCGATTTAGCCACACTTGGTACATAATATATACTAAATAGTATTTATTTAGTAAATACCTTATGTTGAACACAAGTTTTGCAATACACCGCTACCGCTATTTGTGTGTTGCAAAACTTGTGTTCAACATAAGGTATTTACTAAATAAATACTATTTAAATGAAGTATATTCTAAACTTATATAGCTATTATGAAAGAATAGGTCAAATTAATTAAAACCATATTTTGCACTAAGTGTGTTACCAGGATGAGGGACGAGGACCCATCGCACTGTTCATCCCACCTACCACTTTCCCCAGCCTCCACCCATTGGAAAGTTATGGATTATTATTCAATTGAAAAACTGATGTCAAACTTAATGACAGGCAGTGTGAATTTCAAGAATAATATTTTTGCTGCATTTTCACCTTTCAAGCGGCAACGCCTCTCATCGTGTTACTTCATGGAGCTCACAGAGTAATAACTTAGAGCGCAGTTTAAACCAATTTTACTACGGCAGCCGTATGACGTCACGTTTAAGCACGCATAAGGAGACCCATCATTTTCTTTTTAAAAAAAGAAATATTTCTAATTAACCTAAAATTAAAATTAACTAAGCTTTTACAACCGCAGCCGCACTTATGGAACGGCGGTTGCGGTTACGGTTGCGGTTGTGAATTTTTGTGCGGTTGTAGTGCGGTTGCGGTTGCGGTTGCGGTAATTTCCTTTTAAATATTTCCAAATCGCCTCCAAATCGAACTCGAGAAATTTTAGGAACCGGTTCGCACGAACCGGTGCGAACCGGCTGAATGCCACCACTGGTTGTTACCAGGAATATAAACGAACAAAGTTATTGTTTACGTTATCACGTTCAATATAATTATGTTTCGTAATTTACATTCATAAAAGCCTCCCTTTACGACTATTACGACACGAGTAATATATTTCCGGGTAAGAAATCTTCTATCCGTTAAAAATATAAACTGAAACAATTAATGTAATAATTTATTACGAAAGATGAAAAGTATCTTTACACTAAAAACTTCATTTCATTCGTACGCGTTTTAGAAGCGAATTTCATTATTTAGTTATTGCCAAACCGAGTAAAAACTCATGCAGAAAAAATTTACAGTATCCAGTTACGTGAAAACTGTCGTGGATAGTCTTCCTTTCCCCACCCAGTAAGTGGAAGCCACAAAGCCGAAGGGCGTGCAGCATTAGGACAGAGATGACCGATCTTTCAACATTAATTCAATTGTCTCAGTAAACAAAAAATAAACGATTTCCCCTATATATATATATATATATAAAGAATTTCAATAAAAACATTTTTTAGTTTTCATTTCTGACACGGAAAGGAGAGGAGAAGGGGGTAAGGGGAGGGGAGGGGAGGGCGAACCGGTTCTTAAAATTTTTGAATTCCACCACTGGCTAATAACCATTCGATTAACTGGAATATAAGAAATGTAACTGAAGAGTTCTACGTAAGTATTTCTTCGTTCTTTAACTTTAATTGAGTTAATTATGTTAATTTAACTTCAATTTCAGTAAAGGGACAAAAATCTTCCGCAGATTATATTCAAATTGGCCACTAAATCTGATCTTATTCCATGTTTGGTGATTGTTGACAATTCTGACCCCCTTCTCATTCACTTCCGTTCAAAATTCTCTCTCTCTCTCTCTCTCTCTCTCTCTCTCTCTCTCTCTTCCTTTTGCTTGTCCTCCAGTTTTCTGCTGACAGTCCGCGTGCTTCTGTTGAAAGCCGGGAATTCTAATAAATGTTTGATTACTTTCTTGTTATGCTTTGTTTTTACTCTTACTTTAAGTAAAAATACATTTCATTCCTATCAAAGGAATGTTGAAAAATGTGAAGTAAAATAATAAAAAATTCTGAAATGTAGTTAAATCATATATGTATATACAGGGTGGCGCAAAAGTCAGGAACCATAGGCACATTTTATTAAATAATAAATGTTCGAAGTGGTGGCCTTCCACTTGGAGACACTTTCTGACACGTTGAATGCATGATGTGTGAACATTCCTTAACACATTGGTACTGATTGTAGCACACTCAGATGTGATTTTATCCTTTAGAGAACGTATGGTTCTGAGTCGATCAGCATAGACTACCGACTTGAGATGGCCCACAAGAAAAAGTCAAGAGGCGTGAGGACTGGAGACCTAGGTGGCCATTCGATGGGCCCTCGCCGTCCGATCCACTTGCTTGGGAATGTTTCATCGAAAGAGCTCCGGACGATGGTTGCGAAATGTGGTGGTGCACCATCCTGCTGAAACCACATCTCCGCCGTTCTGCCAATGGAATGTCGTCCAGTATGGGCATTAGAAATGTTTGCAGCATATGCAGATATGTTTCACTTGTTACAATGCCGTCGAAAAAATACGGACCAATTAACCGATCCCTCACCCCCCCAGAGCGCAGCCCACACCATAATTCGTGGATCGAATTGCACATGTCCTTCCTCCATCTAGTGGGGGGTTCTCATTGGCCCAATAGCCTGCATTATGCCTATTGACACGACCGCTGAGGTGAAATATCGCTTCGTCGCTGAACATGATCCTTCGTTGAAGGTGTCGATGTTGTAGAAACCACTGACAGAACTCTACACGACGGTCTTTGTCGTCACCGTGCAGTTCCTGAACGAGTTGGACTTTGTAGGGGTGGAAATGATTTGTTGTAAAAATTCGTTGAATGGATCTTCTGGAGACACCCGTTTCCTGGGATAACTTTCTTAAGGACTTACGTCGGCTGTTTTCGAGGTGATTGAGTGCCGTTAGTGATGTTGCTGCATCGGTTGAACGTTTTGGCCGGCCACTAGGCGGCCGATCATGAACACTTCCCGTTTCTTTGAAGCGAATGAACAGTTTTCCAACTGATGCCGGAACAACTGGCGGCCTCTCAGGGTGTTTGTCATTAAAAGCAGTAGCAACTGATCGGTGTGTTACCACGCCTTGCACACATTAAAACTATCTCCACCCGTTCATCTGTTGTCAATTTCTGTGCCATATGTTCAACAACAAATCTGAAAAGAACAAAACACATATTAAAACACAAATTATTAAAATGTGCCTATGGTTCCTGACTTTTGCGCCATCATATATATATATATATATATATATATATATAACCCTAGATCCATGTCCCAAAGCTGGATCCTGTCTGCTTTGCAGATAGCTGGTGAGGGAAGCTATATTTATGGGACCTCTTTGCGAGAGACCCGTTGCCCACGTCGGGCTTGCATCATGAAAAAGAAAAACTATGGTATTTGTCATTTACCATTACTTATTCGGACTATAGTGGATTTAATTTTCCCAGAAGAGTTCCTTGTTCCATGCACGCCGCACGGTCTGTGTTTGACATATAAGTTTCTCAGGGGACCATTCTGAGTTTATATATATATATATATATATAATATATATATATATGAGGCGCTCTGGATCACAAGCTGCCAAGCGCCAAAATTAAAAGATGGAGAAAATGCAGTTAAAGTTTGTCAACTTGCAAAATGCTATAACTTTTGAACCAATAACGATACTTGATTGATTTCGACCATACGTACAGGTCCACAATCTGCTCCCTGACTCACCCACGGCATAGAAGAAGGATGAGGGAATATAGTGGTATAAATAACTCAATTCTGGCCCCACTGGCGCTTAGCAGGTTGTGGTCCGGAGCACCTCATATATGGAGCATTGTTGCTTTCAGTGGTGATGAATCACGTACGGAGGCCATATTTATACACCGACTCCACATTTGTATGGCAATGCTTCTGTGAGCTACTCGTACCCTGAAATAGGTATATGGGCGGAATGATGCTCGGTGTGAAAAGACGTTAAATTTTTTATCCTTTCACTTAATCTATAAACGCATCGATTAATTAATTTATTAATCAACTCTCACGGCACAAATTTTTACAGATTAAGATCTAGGCAAAAGGTACGAATTCCATTGCTTCCTCCTATACGCCTACATGCAGAGTACCAGTAACTCGTAGCATTACTGCCAAGCATATAGAAAGGTCAACGTACCGTACTAACGAGTCTTCCGTACATAGTTCATTACCATTGGAAGCAACATTGCTTTTTTGTTGTCATAATCCAATAAGCGGTCAAATACATAATAATTCCCATACTTGTGTCCTCAGCATACATTGTAGACACGGTTAGTTATATGTATGAGTGCATGAATCATGAGAAGTAGGATATACTGCAAGTTTTGGTTTCCTCCCTAGTGCAGCATAAAGGTAGCTGTACAAATACATTTATACCTTGCTCCACACAAACTGAACCAAAGAATCAGAACATCTACAATTTTAAACCTTCCATTTAAATATATAATCACCTTATTTTTGGCCAATAGTTAAAATTTATGTATTCTATGTATAATTCTGGAATAAATATAGTGAGTCATGAAAATGCTAAAGATAATTTTTAGAAGGCACGCCTTCAGCCCTACTAAACCAATTGCTCTTCCTTGAAACCTTGTATTATTTCCCATTATCTGTATATGAAATGTCTCGAAAAATTTATACACATTTTAGTATGGGTATTTTTGGTGCTTATTGTGTTACAAGAAAGCAAAAAACATGACTTACAATATAAACACGGACAATTGTTCAAAATGTTCTCCATTTGCATCCAGGCACTCCTGACATCGAGAAATAACAGAGTAACGAACATGTGCAGTGCGCGAGATTGTAGCTCAGTCGTCGACAATGCATTGATAGAGTTCCTACAAGAAAGCCAGTTTACTGGCGAAAATAATTTTCTTCATTCATCCAAAAGCTAAAAATCGATGGGTATAAAATCTGTAGATCTTGGAAAGGGAGAGGGGGAATCTTCAACGGGTCCATGGCGCCATATTTAGCGTCCAGGTAGTCTGCTGCTCAAAAACGTTCTTACATTTTGATTACCGAACCCTGATGGGAGACAGTTGAAGCCTATTTTTTTTTATCAGATTATTGAAAAGTTTCATCTGTTGAATTTCTGTGGAAAAAATTCAGCATTATTAGTATATATGTATCGGTTTTACAATGATTTAATGTGTATAGATTTTATTTGGGAGACATTTTTGGGCGGAAGAGGAAACTGAATAGGGCACCGTAGACCAATTGAGTATTTCCCACCCCCATCCTAAGATCTCCAGATTTTACACCCCTCGATTTTTATCTTTAGAAATAAACTGAACAACGTTGTTTTCGCCACTAAACCAATTTCTTTGCGGGAACTTTGTCAATGCATTGCCGACCCCTGCGATACAATCTCACTTATGTTTCTTCCTTTCGTGTAATAAAATAAACACCAACAATAATACAACTACTGCGTTTGTACCATCTGCAACTAAAGTGTTTATTCATTTTTTGGGGGACACTTTATATCTGAAATTTTTTTAAAAGAATTGGTTTTAATTAATATTTTCTGTAGAAGCAATGTCGATAAACACTTTTTTCCCTTTCCATAAAAAGTATTCATGTGCTGAAAAGTATTCAAAGTTACGCAAGTTAATAACCCTCGCAAAAAAAACATTATTGTTAAATTTTGATAGGGGATAATTGAGAAATTATATGCACTTTCTTCATTATAAAAATGTTGCAAAATAAAATGTTGCAAAGTTTAATAAAATAAATAAAGTAAAAATTTCACAGCTATTAAAACTTTGGTCGAAAATTAAGTTGGTGAAAAATCGATCGCATACAAGCATAGCTATTAATTTCTGAAATGTAATTACCGCTTCGTATGTGAAATCAAGGCTCCATTTATTAATTAAGGAAATCATTAGCGTTTCTGAAACACTAAACTAATTATTTAATCTAAAGTATGAAAGCATCAACACTGATTAAAAAATAGCTATTTTTTTTTTTTTTAATGTTCTAAATAAAAAAAATAGTTATCGTTTCCGGCATCATAATTATCATCACTAAACTGATGATCATCTGTTTCCTAAATTTACACTCCTTCGCATCAATACAAAAAATATATACATACGTTTAGGATTTAATCTTGACAAATAACAACGAGATAAATATTAATATAAACACCCAAGAATGTCTGTCAGTCGGTCACGCGAAAAGAGAAGATTTTCTATATATATATATATATATATATATATATATATATATATATATATATATATATATATATATATATAATATATATATATATATGGGCGATATTTGTATTTTAATATGGGCGATATTTGTATTTTAATGCATTAGAAAAAGGCGTAATGAATTCTACTTTTAATTATAATTTTAAAAAGTCTATCTATAATAATAAAAGGACGCCCGTGTGTGTGTGTGTGTGTGTGTGGGTCAACTGTACGCCCTTGACAATTGGTTAGGTTAAGGCGTGATATTTTCGTTAGCTTTAACGAAACTATCACGACTTAACCTAACCAATCGTCAAGGGCGTACAATTAACCTAACCGGGCATTCAATTAACCTAACTAATAACAGTCTTCGAACTACAAAAAATATTCCACCGTCGGCTAGGATATTTTTGCCACCCGCACGAAGGGCGGGTTCTCCACTAGTAATAAATAAAAAAGTAACGCACACAAAGTTCTCCGACCATAACCTCATCGATATACAACTGAAGTTAGCACCCAGAGGGCCGAAAACGCATCCTAGAGAATCAGAAGGAATATTTAAAGGCTTAAACATAAATTCAAAGAAAGTAAATTGGGAAAATGTAAATAAAGATTTAAAGGAGGTAAATTGGGAATTGCTACTACACGAGAAGACTCCACAAGAAATACTATGTATAATAGAGACTGAAACCAAACCTATAATACTGAAACATATTCCAGAGAGACAGGAAAGAAAACGTAGCAAGTGCGAGAGGAAAATCAGGCCACTATTCAGGCAACGAAGACAAACCGTAAAACATCTCCACAGATGCAGAACTGATGCAAAGAGACTTAAACTTGAGAGGAAACGTGGCGAAATAGAATTGGACCTAAAGCAAACATTCATACATAAGACAAACGAGGAGGAAAACAAGGTGCAAAAAACATTAAAAAATAACCCAAAATACTTCTACACGTTTGCGAAAAGGAAAATGCAGTGTAAGGAGAGTATTGGTCCGTTGATAGACGGGGAGGCCGAATACACAAATAACCCGAAAGAAATAAGTGAACTGCTTAGGGAACAATTTAACTCTGTGTTTAGCACCCCTAAGTCCGAGATGGAAGTGAAAAACCCAGACGAATTTTTCGACATAGATACAAATCAACCAAGAACAAATTCCGGCACAAGCCTATTAATGGACTTCGAGTTCAGGGAAGGAAATGTAATTACGGCCTTATCACAGATGCGAGACAACTCAGCACCAGGGCCAGACACATGGCGTGCCACGTTTCTGAAGAAATGTATAGAGAGTATTGCCAAACCGCTATACTTACTATGGAGGAAATCACTAGACACAGAGCAAATTCCACTCCCCTTAAAGAGGGCTACGTCGTAGCCAATGTCGTAACACCGCTTACCGTTGATCAGCGAAGTTAAGCGACATTGGGTCTGGGTAGTAGTTGGATGGGAGACCGTCCTCCGCGTCCAGATTATGTAGCGACCCGTGGTTCGGATCCCACGTAAAGCTGTAGGTCCCCTCCGTCATATGACCTTAGATGTTGCGAAGGAGGTTAAACAAACCAAATAATTATAGTCCCCTTAAAGAACGCGAACATTGCCCCGCTATTTAAAGGTGGTAACAGAGCAATGCCCAAGAATTATCGGCCAGTGGCTCTCACTTCACACCTTATAAAGTGCTTTCAACGTATAATTAGAGGCAAAACTACCTACTATCTACAAGAAAAAGACTTATACAACCCAAATTAACATGGCTTCATGGCTGGAAGATCATGCCTATCACAGCTACTATCTCGAGTACAATACCTGAAACTCTACTCTCTCGAAAGAAGGCGCGAGCGATACACAATAATATACATGTGGAAAATACTTGAGGGCTTTGTCCCTAACCTTAGAAATGAAATAGAATCAAACTAGAATGAGAGAAGAGGCAGATTTTGTACAGTCCCAGCTGCTGTGAGACAGGGGGCTATGAAAACGAGAATGGAAAATACCTCAGAGTACGAGGCCCAAAGCTTTTCAATGCCCTACCGCGAGAAGTAAGGAATCTCCAGCACACCGACCTGAATAACTTCAAGAACCAGCTGGACAAATTCCTGTGCAAAGTCCCTGACCAGCCATGCGTGGCTGGCTACGAGGGTAGGAGGAATCAGACAGCAATTCCTTCCTTCACCAAATCCCGCAAATGAGGCGGGATGCTGCAGAGGGGTCGACCGCAGGTCGATCCTGAACCGTCGTTCGAACCCACACAAAGTAAGTAAGTATACCTTGGTTGGTTTTGCTTCCGCCCGAACCTTCTGACGAAGATCAAGCTTGTCACTCCACCTTAGACCTACAGTTTAACGTTGAATCCTAACCACGCCCCACCAGCAGCCCAGCGTCTTAACCACTAGGATACCCAGGGTACTCATTTATCTAACAACCAATTTCTTTATTGTGTGGAAGGATGAACAGCTGGGCGCCGCCTGCCGTCACCGGGTTTCGATGCTGGGTCCGATGGATTCGTAGTCAGCGACGCTAACCACTACACCACCGAGGCTAAATCCTGGATCAGTATTACCAGCACAATCAGGAGTCGAATCCCCGATCTTGGTGTCTTCATTTCGCTTATAGGGAAATGGTACGAGTACTACCCACCGAGCTACGTGTGCTGGTGGGAAGCGGTTGAGGTGTAGCCATGAGATAGCCCAGCTGTAGCTAACATATACTCATATTTACCAAAATAACTGAGTTTTATAGACAATAGAATTAAATTAAAATCAATATGGACACCATTTTGAAGACGTTTCCTTTTCTTTCATTCATTTTGTTGGCTAAAGTATAATATTCTGGATTATAACGTAATCTTTTTGTTCATTAATGATATTGCAGACCCAGGCCATTTTCTCTCGGTAAGTAATACCAAGTAGAAATTACTTTATAATTACTGCATTATGTACTTTATATATATATATATATATATATTAGCAGTGTACCGATTAATCGGCATCGGCATCGGCCAAATTTAGCCGATTCTCTCACCGATTTAAAAATTTTATTACAAAACAAAATCTATATTTATAGAAAATTGAACAGACAAAAGCACTATTTATGATGATTTATACTCATTTCAAAGTGTAATTATATAAAAATATTTTACGTTCATGGAAAAGGCAAAGCTTAATAAATTAAGTTGGCCATAAATTTACATTTTCTCTAACTAGCTAATCTCTAAATATTATAAACTATTGTAATCTCCTACTCTATATTAATAATAATAATTTTATATTAAGTTGTACTTTAGAATTTATATATTAAACCATCTTATTATAGCGACTTTATTTTAAATATTTTAATAATTTTATAAACCCAAATTTTATATCCATCTTTTTTTTTATTCAAATTGGCCATTAAGGACTTGAAATTATAATGAAAAATTTTGTCGTTGTTTATATTGTTGAAGAAAGAAAATACTTTCAACATAAGGAAAAACAATTACTTTAAATATTGGTATTCAATTTATAACACTAAAATAAAGTTATTTTATCATTTTACTGAGTAATAAAACTTTTAAAAATCATTTTAGCTTCATATATGAATAACAAATAGTGGTACGATATATTGTGGAGTGAGCTAAGGAAAAAGATTTAAACAAATTTGAAATATAAAAATATGAAAATTGAAAGTTTTCACATAAGGTTAGTAAAATTTATGAATGGAATTGATTTTTTGAAATAGGGGCAAAGAATCGGCATCTGCATCGGCATCCACACTTTTTTCATGGAACCTGTACCGGCATCAGTATCGGCTAAATTTTGGAATCGGTACATCACTAGGACCTTTTCCAGTTTGTGTACCGTTTTTCATATAATTTATTTTTGCTTTATAAGGCTAACTAACTAAAATATCATGACCTAACCTAACCAATCGTCAAGGGCGTACAGTTAACCTAACGATTGGTTAGGTTAGGTCGTGATATTTTCGTTAGTTAGCCTTATAAGCCTAACTAAAGAGATTGATATTATCACTCATTTTTTATCTGAAAAGAAGCAAAAATAAATTATATGAAAAACGGTACACAAACTGGAAAAGGTCCCATCACTAAATATATATATATATAGTGGCGTGCCGTGACCTTCGAACCTAGGTACGCAATGTGGAGTACATGAGCCTTCGCCTGGATCAAAAGTTCAAGTAAATGTAATTTCTAGGAACTTCTTAATATAAAAATAAGAATGAAAAATATACCTTAAAATTACAAAAATTGAAATCTATTTTTCTGTAATGGTTTCCAATACATAATAAATAAACTAAAAGCAACTTCAAATATTTTCCTTCAATAAATAATTATTAATCCGCTGAAAGCCTTCAGGCTTCGTTGGCAACTTGACTGTAATGTGTGATGTTGCCAGTGTTCACCATCCCAACCCTTCTAAAATAAACATGTAATAAAATACTTAAAAATTACTCTTATTCTAAAGTTGATTTACTACTCACACTTAACAGTTAAATTATAATTATATATGAGTCATGCATATAACTAAGGCAATCATACTTGATAAAATTTTAACTTTATATTGACTGTTTAGAGCTGAAACGCAAAGTGAAAGCTGCGTACATTGTGCCTTTTATCAGCCAGTCTCAGCCAATAACCATGATTTTATACTCATGTACATAAGGACCAAATTAACTCATAGGGTACCCGAGGGCCACACGACTTGAATTATGTCCGTATGGAACGGAAGAGTGGGAGATCTTTTATTTCTCATGGCTTAAATTTCATTTATGTCATAGTATTTTTGATTCACAGTGGGAAGGGCTTGAAGAAAAGATAGAATAGAAGTTTAATTACGTTAATTTTATCTTATGATAAATTTTTTGGGGTACGCAGAACACTCCTTGCGTACCCTCACTGCACGTCACTGATTCAAAGGAGGAAACAGAGCAATGCCTAAGATTCATCGACCAGTAGCTCTTTCGTCGTACCATATAAAGTGTTTCGAACGGGTAATTGGAGGCAAAATTGCTGTCTATCAAAATTGAATTTATTCAGTACGAATCAACATGGTATCAGGACAGGAAGATCATGCTTATCACAGTTATTAGACCACAAAGCGAAAATACTTGAATTCTTGAAACAGTGTTTTGAGGACAAAACATAGATATAATAAATACTAATTTTGCTAGAGAGGTGGGGGAGGCATTTTTGTGGGTGCTCGCCCTTGAACCCTCCTTCTTACATAAAAAGAATAATTTCAAGAACCAGCTGGACAGGTTTTTGTGCAAAGTCCCTGATCAGCCATGCGTGACTGACTACGAGAGCAGGATGAGAGCGGAAACCCGGTCCATCCTCCTCCAAATCCTTCAAATGATGCCAGATGTTGCAGAGTGGTCGATCACGGGTCGATCCTGAACCGTCCTTCAAAACCCTCTCAAGCCAATATTACAGTATATTGCCATTTGTTTACAATACCTCTTAGTTCATGAAACGTGGAAATGATTTTCAAAAGTATTTTTCTTTATTACAAAATTATTACAGAATTAATTACATAATTTATTACAAAAATAAATGCAAATTTACGTAATATAATGCCAGGAAATAATATGACTTTTAAAGCAATACCATTTCTGAGGATGAGTGAATGAAGTGTTGGTTGGTTTCTCTGTGTTACGTCCTTCGTCACCAGAGGGCACTGTGACGTACGGTAACGCCGCCAACCGGGAAAAATAGGTCCCTTTTAATTAAAAGGTGAACTAGGATGAGCCAAATACATTTTGCGCAGCGAGCTTGTCACTGCATCCGTTGAGTGAATGAAAATGATAAGAGATCGAGAGACTTTCACTTAAATTTTAACTTATATCTCCGTCATTCCATTTCCAGTCATTTGTGGTATTAACTATGCAGAAGGTGCAGAATGCGGCAGAACTGCTTATTAGTACTCAGTTTGGATCACCTGAAGATCAGGGCCCTCAGCCTTTTTTAGTTAGCTTTATAAGGCTAACTAACGAAAATATCACGACCTAACCTAACCACTCGTCAAGGGCGTACAGTTGACCTAACGATTGGTCGTGGTATTTTCGTTAGTTAGCCTTGTAAGGCTAACTAAAGAAGGCTGGGGGCCCTGATCTTCAGGTGATCCCTCATTTTCACTGTATTTATTTGCGTATACATATATATATATATATATATTTTTTTTAATTGGGGTTGTTTAACCTCCTTCGCAACATCTAAGGTCATATGACGGAGGGGACCTACAGCTTTACGTGGGATCCGAACCACGGGTCGCTACATAATCTGGGCGCAGAAGACGGTCTCCCATCCAACTACTACCCAGACCCAATGTCGCTTAACTTCGCTGATATATGTATATATATGTGTGTGTGTGTGTGTGTGTGCGTGAAAAGTTGTGCGTCACAAAAGTCTATACCCAATCATAAAAAGTTAAAATTCTAATCCTTAGCTTAAAGCTATTTTTCTACAAATAGTGTTTTCTTTCTCGGTGTTTTTGTGAGAGAAAGGTTTTGCTGCAGTTGAACGTCAACATAGTAACTGTATTTCTTACATGAATATTTGTTTACAAACACTATCTACATTTCGGGTTCCCATTTTTCAGAAATCTGAGAGGAAAATGTAAAGAAACACACACACACACACACACACACACACACACACACACACACACACACATCGGGCATCGGGTATCGGGCAGCATAGTGACAATTTCTTAAAATTTTACATTTGAATTCACGTCATAAAAAAAAACAGTAAAATGATTTATTTTTTGGAAGAATTTATAGTAATTACACTGGAGTGACTGGACTTTGCATTTTCTACACATTACGACATCTTTGACCAATAATTGTAAGTGAGCTAAACTTAGTATATGTTATTATTAATCCCTTAAGGCATGATTGGTAATAAAGTAGAAAAATAATTGGCGAAATAAAATGAAGTGGTGAAGTACGCAGAAGGCAATAGACAATCGATGAAACAAAGCTCTGATTTTATGTCATGATATTGTGATAGCTAGCGATAGCACTTTTAATAAGTCCCACGTTCTTCTTTTCTTGGTAGGCCCAGGTAGGCCCAATAATTTAGTATATCTCTTGCCCAACATCCTATTAACAAATTGTTTGCGAATTGTTTGTAGAATTATTTTGATTTATGTTAGGAAACGGTGTAACCAATAAACAGCCTTTAATGAATAGCAAAGAGGGGAGAGGGAGGGAAGCAGTCAACAATGGAGAAAATGTAGTCTTGTCTGAAACAGCTAATGTTGCCATAGTGTTTATAAAAATTTCTGGACATAATGCTCAATCAGTAAAGTGTCACAACGGTATTCCTCCCCTACTCTACCCTACTCTTTTCATTTTCCTGTGTCATATCTTTTGATAAGATAGGCAGTTAATAGGCGCTCCATAGAACATAATTTCTTCATGGTATGAGCTAGTTTACCGTCATCAAAAAGGTGTAGTTAACACTTTTTTCCAAAGTTAATTTAACATGAAAAAGTTAGAACTCAAATAACTAGCATAATTTCAGCCTCAAAATTAACTTAATGTTAAAAGATAAGTACCTACATTGCTGCATTGGGTCATGGTACACCATTGACAATTGTTAAGCGGTTTCAGTTCGCTTTTATCTAACGGCAATGTATATTTTCCAATGCATTCCATTCATTCAAGAGCTTAGTTAATACATTGTGAGAGATTCCTGGACATTACCTGCCCGGGAAGTCTAGTGATTATGACAGTGGGCTACTAAGCTGGAGGTCGTGAGATCGAGTCCAGAATTGGACTTTGTGATTTCAAACTCCTTGGCGGGTTGTGGTTCGGATTTCACTTTAAACCGTAAACTGTAGATCCAAGGTGAAGCAATAATCCTGACCTTTGTCAGAGTGGAACGAAAACCAAGGTACTTACCTAGGGTTACACTGGACGAACAGTATTGTTTCTGGACGTCTGGCCACCCTAGAAAGACCCTCATTAACCTTGCACAAGTGTTCGTACTTTTCCGTTATACCCCAGCAATTTCTTCTTTCCTGGTTAAGTTAACTGTACGCCCTTGACAATTGGTTAGGTTAAGTCTTGATATTTTCTTTAAAACTAACGAATATTTTAACGAAATACCAACGAATATTTTAACGAAAATATCACGACTTAACCTAACCAATTGTCAAGGGCGTACAGTTAACTTAACCAGGAAAGAAGAAATTGCGGGGGTATAACGAAAAAGTACTCAAGTGTTTCACATTCCAAAAGTGCCAAGTGCCTAAAATTCTCTTTTCGATCCTATTTCCTTCCCACCTTCTTGTACGGATTCGATCGCGCTTTGATTTTACAGACGTAATTTAAAAAAGAAAAAGAAGTTTCGTTATTTTTCTTCTCCCAACAGTCACCCAAACTCCTCCCACTTTACTTCAAATAGAATTGAAATTCAAAAACTTAAATTGCACCGTATGAATTTCAAACACATGTTAAAAGAGAAGGAAGGACTTTTGTGAAAAATGCTGATTTTGAAATAAAGGTAGAAAAAACATAAGACTATGTGAAACCAAAGATCCTAGCTTTAATATTTACTACATAAACAAGTAGCTTCAGTACTCACTGCACTATCTAGAACTACAAATAAGTAAAAATATCGATGGATCAGAGTTAAGGAGTTGCTCCTTAGTCATTTTTCTCCATTAGTAACTGCATGTAATAACTGTCTTCTATGAAGATTTAAAGATTTATACTAAAGCCGGCACACCTACAAAGACTCTCTCTCTCTCTCTCTCTCTCTCTCTCTCTCTATATATATATATATATATATATATATATAGGGCGTCCCAAAAAAATGTATACACACTTTAACAGCTGATAGCTCAATTGATGTTTCTTTCTTTCCAAGTTAAACCCATTAGAATTAATAATGGCAGTCAGACTAAGCTTTGAACAAAGGAAATTCATTCTAAAATGCTCCTGGAAGTGTGAAAACGCAGTTGAAGTGCAAAGACAGTTTAGGAGGGAGTTTCAAACAGATCCACCAACGCGACTTACCATCACTCGAATTAGAGATAAGTTTGAAGCCGATGGAACTGTTCAGAATGTCCACAAGAAGCATTCCGGAAGACCACGGACATCGACAAGCCCCACAAAGCAAGAAAGAGTACTGGAAACGTATCACCAAAGTCCAAGAAAATCTGTGCGGCAAGCGAGTCGTGAGGTAGGAATTTCAGAATCGTCTGTCCAACGCATTTTGAAGCGCTGTCAATGGAAAAGTTACATTCCAAGATTAGTCCATGCTATTAATGAAGATGATGATCCGGACCGAAGAGTGGAGTATTGCGAGTGGTACTTGGCACGATGTGGATGTGGATTGGACGAAGGGGTTTCGTAGAATACCCTCCGCGTTCACCAGACCTCACACCACTAGACTTTTTTTATGGGGATACTTAAAAGACAAAGTCTACGCTATAAAACCTGCAACAGTCGCTGAATTGAGAGCAGCCATTGAACGAGAATGCACACAAATACCAAACGAAATGTTTCGTGATGTTTGCGATTCCATTGCTTCGCGTTATCAGCAGTGCCTGGACCAGAACGGACGTCAGTCTGAAAACAGGCGTTGACAAAACAATTAAATAATGTCTGTAGATTCTATTACATTTTGAAAATGAAATGTATTTTAATAAACACTGCCTTTATAATTATTTAAAGTGTGTATACATTTTTTTGGGACGCCCTGTATATATATATATAATATTTGTGTATGCACTGCAAATTTTGCCGAGTTAGTGTATTTGGGAATCGAATTCATTATACATGGTGTTTCAGGTCGATCCTAGAAATATGGAAAAGAAACTTCATATTAATTACGGAATTACTGTACTATGACAAACTTCAAATACCAAATACAAACTAGAAGTTGGAATTTGTAGTTTGTATTTGGTATTTGAAGTTTGTCATAGTAATTCCGTAACTAATACGAAGTGTTTCTTTTCCATATTTCTAGGGGTCGACCTGAAACACCCTGTACTTTAAAATTGAGTACATAATCGTAATTGATTTTAAATGTCACTCGTTTCTGTTTTATATAAAATTCATATCGAGTTAACTTTTGTCCTGTGAGAGTTTAAATGTTACATTTTTAGTCGAATTGGTAGTGACAATAAACTTACAAGAGTGCTTGTTTAAATGGGAGAGCGATTTAAATTCAACACTTCGCGTCTGCTATATAAACTCCATTATGTTTATACATTATCTTAAAAAAACATAACTCGGATCACTTTAACATATTGCTTCCCAAAGCATTCAGGAAGCAATATGTTAAAGTGATTCCTCCTAGGAAGCAATATGTTAAAGTGATCCCTCCTGGGAAGCAATATGTTAAAGTAATTAACACTGGGAAGCAATATGTTAAAAAGAGAAAGGTTGGTAATCTAGGCTAACTAACGAAAATATCACGACCTAACCTAACCAATCGTCAAGGGCGTACAGTTGACCTAACGATTGGTTAGGTTAGGTCATGATATTTTCGTTAGTTAGCCTTATAAGGCTAACTAAAGAAGGCTGGGGGCCCTGATCTTCAGGTGATCCAAATATTTTACATTCACAAAAAATGGCAAAGCATTATAAGTTAAGTTGTCCATAAATTTACATTTTCTCGACTAGCTAATCTCTAAATATTATAAACTATTGTAATGTAACTGTAACTGGTTGTGTAATGTCTATTTTTGGGAAGCAATATGTTAAAGTGATATACACTGGGAAGCAAGGACCTTTTCCAGTTTGTGTACCGTTTTTCATACCGTTTTTCATAATTAATTTTTCCGAAACGTCTGCCAATAAAACTTCAATATGTATCGTTTCATCGTTCTTATTCCTCAAAATTATTAATATAAACACCCAGGAATGTCTGTTTGTCAGTCGGTCACGCTCAGGAATGTCTGTCAGCCATTGACGATTGGTTAGGTTAAGTCGTGATATTTTCGTTAGCTTTAACCAAAATATCACGACTTAACCTAACCAATCGTCAATGGCGTACAATTAACCTAAAAAAATAAATAAAAAAATTGATATTATCACTCATTTTTTATCTGAAAAGAAGCAAAAATAAATTATATGAAAAACGGTACACAAACTGGAAAAGGTCCGGAAGCAATATGTTAAAGAGAGGTTCCTGGGAAGCAATATGTTAAAGTGATCCCATAACTCCCTTTAGATTGCTGTCCATTTCTTCCCCCTCCTTTACTTCTTAGTTTTTTTTAATCTTATGATTATTATAATTCATCATATAGTTTACTGTAATCTAGAAATATGCGAATCCTCTATCAAAGTTTAATAATCCATTAACCAAGAAAAATAAAGACGTTACAGTGCCTTTTATTTTAATGGTAAATACAACAAATTTATTTAATTTACAAAATCGTCGTTCACTTTATACAAAGACGAAACACCAGATTCCATGACCAAGCACGTTTCTTCAGTTGACCCGAAAAAGGAATTTGTTAGAGTCGAGACTTGATGTAAAGGAAATAAACTAAAATTAGTTTAAGCGTTATTTATGAAATATAAAAGGCCCCGGTTATTTTTTTTAAATTATTGTATATGTGACATGGTGTTATTACGAATAACACTTTACACATAACATTTAATGACGAGGTGTCTGTAGTTCTCTCGTGTTCATTAGTTCTTTACAATATGAGATGTTTGGCGAATGTACGCAAACCCAATGTTCATCAGGTGAATAGACTATGCACGAAATCCGTCGACAACGGTGCTACTGTAGTATACGGTCTACCTACGATTCGGCGGTCTACCTTTTAATTATAGCTTCTTATCTTCTTATTATTTTATTATTAGGTTAATTGTACGCCCTTGACGATTGGTTAGGTTAAGTCGTGATATTTTCGTTAAAACTAACGAAAATATCACGACTTAACCTAACCAATCATGTGTTAATGTTTTATAATTCCTTAATGTTTAACTTCTTTAATAATTCCTTAATTGTGTAAATTAAATTATAATTCCTTTCAATTCATTTTCAATTCCTTTTAAATATTTTGAACGGTAGACCGCATACTACAGTAGAAACTTAACGGTAGACCGCATACTACAGTAGAAACTTAACGGTAGACTGCATACTACAGTAGAAACTTAACGGTAGACCGCATACTACAGTAGCACCGTCGACAACTATAGGCACACCATTTCTATTCCTATTAATATCTGGGAGGAATTATATAACCTACCTATAATAAAAACTTAAAAAGTTAATTCTCGTGTTAACTTTCCATACTACAAACTTTTCAAACTATGTGGTGGATGGAGTAGCTCACATGTCATACAAACTTCGGATCACCTGAAGATCGAGGCCCCCATGTATTCTTGTTTTTGCTTTACAGTACCAAATATAATAATAAATTAAACTGAATGCCCGGTTAGGTCAACTGTACGCCCTTGACGATTGGTTAGTTAAGTCGTGATATTTTCGTTAGTTTTAATAAAAATATCATTTGGTAATTGAGGCTGGGGGCCCTGATCTTCAGGTGATCCTAAACTTCTACAGTACAATACCTGTGCTGTACTATCAACCTGTCCTCATACATCCTGCACACTTTAGTACTGGTGAGTACATAAATTATACAATACAGTATTTAATGTAGTGATGTGTATATTTTATTGTAGCTGTACTTTATTTCATGTGTTTTTGATCTTTGAGTACACAATATAATCTGTTTTATTTTGTCGTGTAGACATGTTTATTTTAATGTATTTTTTGTTTTTGTTATTTCTTGATTATAACTTGAATAGAGGCCACAGGAAAAAGTCTATCACTTAGCTGCACTCTCACTTAAATGTACACCTCTGCATACCAATTAGTGCGGTTTATGGATAGTTATATATATATATATATATATATATATATATATATATACACATTCAACTGCAAAGAACACGCAGTATAAATAACGTAAAGAACGACGCTTGTATAGGAGATATTCCGCGCAAGACGAGAGAGAGAGAACGAAACATTCCCGTGTAGTTACCTCATTTTTTCATTTGTTTCGTTCTCTCTCTCTCGTCTTGCGCGGAATATCTCCTATACAAGCGTCGTTCTTTACGATATATATATATATATATATATATATATACCTTTATCAATTTTGGGCCTTTTCCAGTTTGTGTACCGTTTTTCATATAATTTATTTTTGCTTCTTTTCAGATCAAAAATGAGTGATCAAAAATGAGTTCTTGATAACCTAACCTAACCTAACGTAACCTAACCTAACCCACATTATAACTTTCGTCACTACACTATAAAAATGTTTACTATGCTGTATGTAATGTACTGTAGAAAACGGTACATAAACTGGAAAACGTCCTCAATTTTTAGCACACATATTGTTTGTGGATTGAGCCTTAGACAAAAGCAAGGCTTTACTGCTTCACAACACCGCTTTATCCATACGCCCACTCATTCAGGGTACAAACAGCTCGGAGCATCATTGCCAAGTATATAGAGGACCAGCATGCTAACTAACCTTCTGTACTTGCTTCACCACCAATGGAAACAAAGGTTTCATTTATCATATTCCAGTGTGTAGTCCAACCCACATTATATATATATATATATATATATACTTACTAGGTGAGGTACCCGGCGTTGCCCGGGTTAATTGAATGCCCGGTTGTCAACTGAATGCCCAGTTAGGTCAACTGAATGCCCCCAAAAAACCCTCACCCCCCTTTATGCAACTTGGGAGCTAACTCCCTCCCCAATTACCCCCACCCCCAGTTACCCCCAGTTAAAAAGAAAGGAATCTAGTCACAAAGACAAAAGCATAGGGGTTTATTAAACTTTAATTAAACAATATGTTCGGTGTACTCGTCATTTTTTTCTGACACTCTATTCAGTCTTACACAAATGTTTGACATAATTTTTGGAAATATTTCAGCTGGGATGTTGTTGATTACTTCATAGACTTTGGTCTTTAGGTTTTCAAGTGTCTTAGGCTTGGTTGAATAACCCCCACAAAAAAAGCTGTCAAGGGGTGTGAGGTCAGGTGAATATGGGTGCCATTCCACTGGCTCATGAAGGGAGCTTAGTCGCCCGGAAAAATGCTTCCTCAAACAGTTTTCGAGTTTCACAAGCAGTGTGCGGAGGTGCTCCATTCTGATGAAATCATGTTTGATTCGGTACGAAGTATATGATGCACAGATGTTCGTGAAATACTTACTTCTGCTGACAAACGTCCAATTAACTGCTGCGGACTGGGGCCAATAATTTCATAAACCATATTTATGTGTTCAGATCCACAGTTCACTATCACTCTAATGCTGATTGCTTACATTTCCAACAATTCGTGATATTGTCTTTCTATCAGGTGGATCTCTGAATTCATATTCTCTTGAACTGTTCCTTCGCACCTGCGTCACAGAATTTGTCACATGAAACTACTCAACGATCTTCATTTTCTGTTCCAGTTGAAAATGCGGCATTACTGTTTGAGGGTCCAGCCACATTGTTCCGTGTAGTCTCGGTCCTTAAGGAGGCTTAGTCAAGACTTAGCTTTCTTTAAAAACTATAGCCTAGTAAGGCCTTTTATGGCCTTACTGGGCTGTAGTCTATTAGTAACGGTATCGTATTTTCCTAATTTCTACAAAATTAGGAAAAGTCATTATTACTTTAAGTTTGAAATGGTGAAAGAACGGTTTTAATATACAATATTTATTAGTTATTAAGTAATGAAAGCTTAGAAATATATAGGTATATGTGGTATGAAAACCCTAATTTGTTACCTTTCTGACGAAGAAACCCCCAATAATAAAATATATCATTATAAAATAACGGCAAGTGAAAATAGGAACATTTTATGAGGACACCCTCTATATATATATATATATATATATATATATATATATATATGCAAATGACGTAGTATGTCTGCATATATCATTGCTCCTATCAGCCATGCTTGCTCATAGCTATATCCCTGCAGAGTTCATGAGGGTATATATCTTGCCCCTGGTCAAAAATAAGTATGGAGACATTCTGTCCAGCAATAATTACAGGCCTATTGCTGTCGCTTCCTGCTTCTCGAAACTACTAGAAAAACTCTTGTTAGTCCGATTAAATGATTTCCTATGGACATCTCCTAATCAGTTTGGCTTTAAAAGGTCCCACTCAACTGACCTGTGTATCTATGTACTTAAAGAAACAATATCTAAATACATTGACGGTAATTCAACCATTTATAGCTGTTTCCTTGATATAAGTAAGGCATATGATAGGGTGAACCACAATATTTTATTTGCAAAACTAGAAGACAGGAAGGTTCCCATGTACATATTAAATTTATTGAAATTTTGGTATTCCCACCAATCTTTCACTGTTAGGTGGGGCAATGTACTATCCGAGTGTTTTGGCTCCTCTTGTGGGGTGAGACAAGGCTCCTTGCTCTCCCCTATGCTGTTTAATGTGTATATTGACGGATTAATTGCTTCACTTAATGAGGCAACAGTAGGATGTTGTATAGATAACACAAGGATAAATAACTTAGTTTATGCCGATGATATGGTGTTAATAAGTCCCTCTGTTAAAGGTCTGGATCGGCTACTAAAAGTCTGCGAAGTGTATTCGCAGAAACATGATATTCTTTTTAATGTGACAAAAACTAAGGTTATGCAATTTCATCCTAAAAGCTGTAATCAGCCAGCTGATATAAGGTTTAAAATGAATGGTGAAGTAATTGAGGAAGTACAAGAGTTTAAGTATTTGGGTCAAACTATTACCAGCTCCTTGAGTGATGACTCGGATATAAGAAAACAATCTCGAAGCCTGTGTGCTAAAGCGAATATGACCATAAGGAACTTTCGTTTCTGTACAAGTGAAGCTAAAGACACACTCTTTCGTACTTTCTGCAGTAATATATACGGTCAGCAACTCTGGGTGAATTATAAAAAGGTTCTGGCAGAACCCTAAATTTGCTGTACAACAGGTCGTTTAGACTCTTACATAAATTACCCCCGAGATGCTCAGCTTCGCAAATGTTTGCAACCCGCAATGTTCCGAGCTTCCCGGAGGTAACAAGACGTGCTCAACACAGTCTAATGCAAAGAATTAAAAAATCAACCAACCCGATCATCCAAGCTATCCATGAGTCCTGCCATTTATCCTCTAAGCTATGGACTTTTTGGTACGAAAACGTCTGTCTGTAGCTCCACTTAACTTCGACAGTGCAGTATTATTTCTAATCAATTGTATATATTTTTATCCTTAGTGTATGAACTGTCATTGTATTAATAATATTTGTCATATGGACTATAGTCTGCCAATAAACCTTTTCATTTTCATTTCATTTTCATATATGTGTGTGTGTGTGTGTATATATATATCTAAGGGGAGAGAGAGAGAGAGAGAGAGAGAGAGAGAGAGAGAGAGAGAGAGAGAGAGAGAGAGAGAGAGAGAGTTTAAAAGTTATTCCCATCTGAGGCAAAAATTCCATAACTTCCTGAATATTATGTAGGCCTGCAGCAAAAAGTTAAACCTTAGAGGGCAATTAAATGCTTAAAAGTTGATAGTCTGCGGAACTTTTCTAACAAAATTGTTTAATGAGAATACTTTCATGACCTGTCTTACACTACACAGGAAGTTAACTTATTCATATAATGTCATTTGAATTGTAGCCTAAGTTTAAGTAAGGCGTCTGCACTAATAAAAATAAATTAGCTTTACGTGCATAGGGCCTATAACCACACAAAGAATTGCTTGCTCTAGATCATGGGTCGGGGAACTTTTTTGGGTATTACCCAAAAATCTATTTGAGTAAAATAAATTACCCCCAGACTTCAAAGTAAACAAATACAAGCCAATTGCTCTTAAAATTGTTGCATATGGTATACAAAAAATTCAAATTAAAAAAATGTTTATTGGATCCATTGTTATGGAGAAATAAAAAAAAGCCACACATGCTGGCATAAGAATAGCACACAAACAAAATTAGTAAAAAGGATTGAAGAACTGAAGAATTTCATTCAAAACATCTCCACTTCAGGTTTTGAAAAAATGATGCTGTTTCATTTTTGATACATCATCATCAAAATCAGGACGTAAATTCGTAATATTCTAAAATTTAGAATAACGCCACATTTATGTAACAAAATAAAATAAAAATATACGAAAAAAATATCAGCACAAAGTGTCAAGCACTAAAAGCACCTCTTCGTTTCATGATACCATACACACGACTGAGGCTCTGAGGGAAGTGTCTCTCATACTGCACGCTAGGGCGGATCGAAAATGAGGTTTTTAAACTTTCTTTCGAAATTCAAATATGGCTAGTGCGGAAAATATGTGGGTGCTATAGATAATGACTGTGCATAAATATTAGTCCTGTGAAATTATATCTTCAGGTGCCACAAAGCCGTCGAAAAAAGTGAAATATAATGATTTTCTTATATTCTGCATTATACAATAACTGAAACTTACTTGTTATTATTATATATTAAGTGTTCCAATTACCAAAATAGTTACCGAATTACGCAGCTCTT
The DNA here is from genome assembly GCA_023014485.1 of Bathynomus jamesi. Classification (NCBI taxonomy): domain Eukaryota; kingdom Metazoa; phylum Arthropoda; class Malacostraca; order Isopoda; family Cirolanidae; genus Bathynomus; species Bathynomus jamesi. The sequence goes on from JAJOZX010002004.1 coordinate 303,459, forward strand.
AGTTTATTTAGATCAATGTTCTTTTGATTAATGATCTAAATAATCCAGAACTCACCACGAGGAGGTGGCTGCGTGTCGAGCTCCACCCATGCCCTCCCAACCACCCATCCTTGCGCATGTTTTTTTCTATTAACGTTTTATTTAAACTTTATATTCAGCTTTACTTTCGAATGATGGCATTTTTTTACGTGACTGAAGTGTTGATCTTATGAAGCCATCTCGCGCGTTCAATCCAAATACTTTTGATGATGCTTCAGTCACTAATTTTACCATTCTTTCTACTACTTGTGTATGACAAGGGAATTTCTCGAATGGAGGGGTACTCTTGTTTTCTATGAATTCTTCAATCTCATTTTCTGTCAGGTGTCTTGTCACAGGTGGTTCAGTGACAATGCATTTTTGCCAATTAATTAAATCAGTATAATCAGTAGCTTCAAATTGAATAACAGGTACTGTGAAACGCCTCACAACTTTTTCCTTGTTTGTTTGCCTTGCTTTCTTTATTCGCCTCCACGCTAATTCTCTTATGGCGCTGCGGTCATCATGAATCATTGATGCTAGAATATTTTCTGGATTTGCAAAAAATGCATTTCTTTGTATGACAGGGTTTACAATATCCTTTACTTCGTCATTCAGTGTTCTTGTTAGTTCAATAGTTTTGAAAACATGTTTTGAGCCATTGACAAAAGACGTACTTTGCTTAATAGAAAACCACATTGGGATGTAGACCTTCATTATAAAAGAAGCAATGTTCATGAGGTTCTCAGATGGACTTACAGTTGAAACGTATAGACGAAGCAAACGATTTGCTGTAGTCAGCCATCGTGAATGTGCCATTTTGCCTGGACTACGATGAGCAAGATCTGGAGAGCAATATCCCTTTGTTATGGCCTGATGAATATCAATTAGATATTTTTGGTCGGTGCTAAGATCTTCACAGTCTACAGTTGGTTCCTCAGCATCAATCCTTTCAAACTCGACAATAGGAAGACTCTCACAGTTCTCTAATTCCCTGCCAATAGGACCGGTGAATCCGCGGGGGCCAGATGTTTTTCCATCCAGCTTTGCAACTAAATGGCGTAATGGCAATTCATTGGCATGGAGCTGGCACACTAAATGTTGAACTGGCTTCTTCAGCTTCAATTCTATAAGCCTTATAACGCCTCCCTTTTCTCCAGTGTTGACTGCTGCACCATCGCATCCAATGGCAACAAGGTTTTCCAGGTTCATGTCATTATTTCCAATATACTCAAACATTCCTTTACATATTTCTTCAGCTGATCCAGAATTCACAGAATAATGGCCCAATAATCTGAACCAGGTTCTCTCACTAAAGTGATATGTTCTTCTGTTACCTTCTTCTGATATACTTTGGACTCTTTTTTTTTCTTGGAAGAGTGTAGAATCTTTTCGACCATCAAAATAGATTCCTCTGCTTGGGACCTGATTTTGATCTTTCATAATTTCTGATCTCTTCTTTTCTCTTTCTCTTCTGATTTTACTCCTATCCACTACTTCAGAGTATTGTCAATAGAAACTTCTCCAATATCTTGCAATACTGCACTAACATGAATGAATGCTGCAGCTCGATCTGAAACTGCAGTCCTGTCACAAGCAGTAGCCACTGAAGGTAGATTTGTAGTAGTTTTCCTTTTCTTGAATAATTGTTCTTCAGGTTGTTCGAGCTTTCTCTTCGAGCTAACTGGCTCTGGAAATGTATCGTCTGATATTTCGCCAGATTCACTTTCACTATTTGATGTCGATAATGATAATTCAACATTTGTATCCTGCAATTTCTCCTGTGAAGATTCTTTGGTGAGCTTCACAGCTTCTTTTTGCTTTCTTAGCAACGTAGATGCTTTTTTCTTTGAGAGTGTAATATCTACTCTATCAATAAACAGTTTTCTTTCACTCCTTTGATCTAAGAGGAACGTCACTTTTTCCTTTGGAACCGTTTTTTTTCTTTGGGACAAGAACATTGTGTTAGTACTTTGCACTTGCACGCTGCAATGTCAAAAAGTTTCGTGTGTGCTTCTTTTTTGAATATATCAATCTTTGCTTTGTAAGCTTCAGAATTTTTTTCTGCTTTGGTATGGCTTCATAATGACACGATACTTTTCGTGGTAGCTTCTGAACATTGTTTCAATTCGCCTGTCTGACAGAATTGGGACGGAAGCACACTTTCCAAATTGTTTTTAATTTATCAACACTTGTTCTAATATTTGAGATATTGAAGGATCTTTATTAGTATTCTGTTTCAAATCGTTTCTTACAAACAAGTAATATTTAAAACTCCTTCGTATGTAGGAAGATTCCTGTGCCACAAATCTTCCCCCATACCAAACATGGGGCACTCGTTGAGGCCCTGGTTGATTTTGCAAACTCGAGACATTTTGAAAGTATACAAATCTGAAAAGAAAGAGCTAATACAATTATACGTTAATTTCAGTTAATAGTACATGGCAAACTTAGGGCAACACAATACAGAAATGCCAAATATATAGAAATATAGTTTAGACTATCTGAGTTACGCCAACAACAGAACACCCACCTGCTACGAGAGCGACAGCTACACTGAACCGAGGTACTCACGTGACAGCTGAGTGAGCTGACTATAGAAACTGTTTTTAGAGAATAGAAACTTTTTTTAAAGGTTGACTGAGCTATTTTTATACAGGTGTGAATAAATTCTTGTCTATTGTGCATCGTGGACTCTTCTGTAATTATTGGTTAAAATCTGCTTTTTTCAATTTTTTTCAATATTGAAGGTCATTGTGGCACCTGAAGATATTAATGTTATGATTTTAAATTTATACCAGCTTATTTCCTCACTACTCCACACATTTTCCACACTAGCCAATTTGAAAATTCGAAAAATGAGTTTTTCACTCCGCCCTACTGCACGCATTACCCCCAAAATTTTTAAATTTACCCCATTTGGGGTAATTTACCCCTGTTCCCCGACCACTGCTCTAGAATCTAGATAATATCTGGTGAAAATAGTTGTATAAGCTTTGGGATAAGTCTTTAGTCTATATGTATATGACTTACACATTTTAACATTTTAACTAGGGTTGCCAGATTTCAGTTTTGAGAATATGGGACACTGCCTCTTTGTGCCCCAGTTGACATTGAAAATCCTGTAGTTGGGTGAGTTCAGAAATTATGCTTATTCAACTTATATGACTAAGAGTTAATAATAGGAAATAAACAAAATATACGTTAAATATAATTATATTTATTGCTACACTTAGTTATACTTGTCTGAGGTCTTCGCAAAGCTTGTTTTGTAATGCATGCTTAGGAAACTCGCTGCACTGATTTCCTGTCTTAATAAAAATCCACTGTTTAGGTATAGTCGTCGCTAAATGTCATCTACTTTTCAGCATAATTAATAATTAAAAGGGTGAACAGAGCTCCCGCCCCCCAAAAATAAAGCAACATGTTACTAACACAACACAGCTGTATTGTACCAATACCAGAATTGCACTGATGAGTGATAATTTGAATTGTGACAACGCTGATTTGCAGGTGGTAGCTCCTCAATGCTTCAAGTTCTGAGTTTTGACTATCTCTGATTGTGTAACAATTTATTTAATATTTTTCGCGTCAAGGTATCAGGGCCACTCAATACCGGACAATATGCTGAGACAACGGGAAGGCATTGAAATAAGGGACAATACCGTATATACGGGACTGCCAACCCTAGACCGTCACTTTTAGCACCCTGGTGATTTTTATATAAGTACTTAAACTTATAGTTCTGATATCTCTGAATGCATTCATACGCTTAGGTCTAAGTTCACTATATACATACATATATTTTCCTCAGAGTACCAGTGCAAAACAAATCTTTCTTCCTTGCTTCGCCACCTCCCAACCTGTACACGTATAGTTCCTATATCATTTGCCTCTTTACTCTTGAGGAATCACTTATAAATTTGTTATTGACGACTGTAGGGAGTTTCATAGCCAGAGGTGAACTACTAACGTTTGTTTCAACAACCATGAAACACTGCAAGCCGCTTTCTTGCTGCGACTTTTCTACAGACTAAAAACTTTTCTATAGTCCTTGGTGAACTTAAGACACAATTTTCTCTGGCTAAATTTCATCATTTCTAGTTTCATTATTTTATTACTTCCCCAATCCCACTCCGACAATTTTCTTTTTATCTTTTCTTTTTTAGTTATATCGTCACCATCAGATTTTCTTTAATATTTGCGCTTTTATCCACTAAAGTTAGTGTTTTTTTGATAGCGAACATTCTGAAATAAAATTTTATATATATACAGGGCGTCCCAAAAAAATATATATACACTTTAAATACTTATAAAGGCAGTGTTTATTAAAATACATTTCATTTTCAAAATGTAATAGAATCTACAGACATTATTTAATTGTTTTGTCAACGCCTGTTTTCAAACTGACGTCCGTTCTGGTCCAGGCATTGCTGATAACGCGAAGCAATGGAATCGCAAACATCACGAAACATTTCGTTTGGTATTTGTGTGCATTCTCGTTCAATGGCTGCTCTCAATTCAGCGACTGTTGCAGGTTTTATAGCGTAGACTTTGTCTTTTAAGTATCCCCATAAAAAAAGTCTAGTGGTGTGAGGTCTGGTGAACGCGGAGGGTATTCTACGAAACCCCTTCGTCCAATCCACATCCACATCGTGCCAAGTACCACTCGCAATACTCCACTCTTCGGTCCGAATCATCTTCATTAATAGCATGGACTAATCTTGGAATGTAACTTTTCCATTGACAGCGCTTCAAAATGCGTTGGACAGACGATTCTGAAATTCCTACCTCACGACTCGCTTGCCGCACAGATTTTCTTGGACTTTGGTGATACGTTTCCAGTACTCTTTCTTGCTTTGTGGGGCTTGTCGATGTCCGTGGTCTTCCGGAACGCTTCTTGTGGACATTCTGAACAGTTCCATCGGCTTCAAACTTATCTCTAATTCGAGTGATGCTAAGTCGCGTTGGTGGATCTGTTTGAAACTCCCTCCTAAACTGTCTTTGCACTTCAACTGCGTTTTCACACTTCCAGTAGCATTTTAGAATGAATTTCCTTTGTTCAAAGCTTAGTCTGACTGCCATTATTAATTCTAATGGGTTTAACTTGGAAAGAAAGAAACATCAATTGAGCTATCAACTGTTAAAGTGTGTATACATTTTTTTGGGACGCCCTGTATATATTTGTTGACCTAAAAAAACTGTCATAGAATACTACGTTTAGAACTCATTTAGATCTTACTTTTTAGTAATTGTATAAAGATAATGATAACAAAAAATAGATCTAGAATAAAAATTAAATGTTATAACTGAGAGTATACTATAAATGTATATAAAGTATATGGAAAATAGTTGAATAAAATACGGTGGAGCCAATCGTATTTTAACATCGTACAGAAATAACTAAATAGGCCCCCTACGTCTTCAACACCGTATTATAAAGACTTCTTTAAGGTTTTTAAAATACGGTCTTTAAGGTTTTTAAAATACGGTCTTATTATATAATATATAATATATCATTCTAAGTAAGTTCATTAAGCGTTTGATTTGATCTTAGTTCGGTTTATTAAACGATAAAATTGGTGTAAAATTTATTTTACACCAATAAAAAAAGCATTAGAGTGAAAAACCCTTCATTTCTTATCTTACTTTTACTTCCGCTTGCTTTTGTTATCACTCTTTCTATTGATTTACACTGATTTAGCTGTCTTACAAACGAGTAGACGGATAGCGTGGCCGCCATTGAAATCTAAACAATGCCAGGGAGTGAAAGAAATTACAAACGATCATGACTGTTTACAGATTTATTTATGCTGAAACAAGGAACAAGACGGGGGAAAGCGAGTGCGGAATCATCATTATAATTTGATCGTGGAGAGAGAGAGAGAGAGAGAGAGAGAGAGAGAGAGAGAGAGATCCATTTTAGTAAATTTAGAATCACAAACACATATTAGTAACGAAAACGACCTATCTCGGACACATCACGCCTGAGGACTGGTATTTGGGCATTTTATTGCCTTCGGCCTCAGCGCATTTCGAGTATTGGCAAATAGTATTTTATATATTTCAAACAATTTTATTTAACATATTTTAATTTCGTACAAAACATTATTAAATTTCTTTTATTAAACATTGTTATATTCTTTATTTAAAAACCAATACACGACAGCATTCGATTAAGTCAAAGTAAAAAATAATGATTGTACCACACAAAATTGAAGTGAAATGACTTTATTTCCATTTAAATGTATAATAAAATGTCTTCCAATCCAATTCCATTTCGCTCAAAGCACAAAACAATAAATAAGTAAATAAATAATAGTTACGTTTTTAAAAAATGAGCCAAATTTATCACAAAAATAAATAATGAAAAACGGAGTCGATTTGTCAATGTAATATAACATATATTTATAAAAGTCTAAACTTTATTCAAAGTTGTTGTTGTTGTTGTTGTTGTTGTTGTTGTTTCCTCAAAAAAGATTTTGAAATTCTGTTCTTTTTTTCTTTTTTTTTCCACGTTTCACTCGTGTTTCTCGACGATTTTGTGGTCAAGTTTCCATTTTGATAATTGTTCATACTTTTCAATATATTATTTATGTATTCCGTTTTTAGGATGGTGTGCAACTGTGCATGCTTCGTTTGCTTTTATATATTTATCAGCATTGTTTGAAGAAATTGCTTTAATAGCTGAAGTTAATTAAAATGCTAATATTAACATAAGGAAGAGAGTAGTGTAATAATAATTAGTTTAAAAATGATATAGAAAAATATTAACATGAGTAATGATATTTACGAGATACGACAAGAGATTGAAATATACATTCTACCAGTCTACATTCTACCATTCTACATAATATCAGAGGAACTCGGAGGTACAACATCCAGTAAAAACGAAAATCCATAGTAATGACCAAATTACTCTAAAATGTAAAAAAAATGTCGGGAAATATTCGTAATAAAACAATAATGAAGTAATAAAGTCCGATAAAAAACGTATCAAATATAAAAAGAAAAATAAACACTGATGAAAGTGCAATAAAAGTACAAACCCTTCTAACAGAAAATACAGAATATTAACTACACCAAGTAAAAATACTTAAAAACAAAAAAAACTTAAAACTAAAATCCTACGACCGAAAGCATATACTCTGAAATTCTCTCTCCGTGTTACGGCATGAATACAGATGATGAGTCTGTCTGAAACGCTTTCCTCTTTATTCTAAGAATCCTCCCCTCAATCCTTCCATTTCTATGCATCTCAACTCAATTCCAGACTATTTATGAGGGAAAGAGGCCAAGGATGACCTTACTCTTGAATCTCTGATGTACCTCGACCTTCTGGGAGGTTTCTCTCGATCATTTGAAAAATTGGGGATTGTTTAATTTTGTGCTAGAGAATTGTAATATGCGGCAAGTGATGTTCATCGCTTAGGAATTCCGATTTGCTAAAGATGGCTTTACAGTTTAAATACATGTTATGAACTCAAATGACGTACGTTGTTTTACTGTTATTTGTATATATTTCATATTTACAAACGTGTAAACACGACTGTGTAAATGGATTTATAAATAAATTATGAGGATGTCATTGACGAAAGCGTTTGAGCACCATTCTATTTCCTTTTTCCTTCGTGGTTATTTTCATTTATATATATATATATATATATATATATATATGCGTACGTTTCAACTAGAATGTTGTTTCTGCCCAAGTTCATTGAAAACATTTAACACGATTTTTTTTTCGTTTTTACTACAAAAGAAAAAAAATCTTAGTAAGGTTTCACTACTGTTTTTAAATCCGTCCTTTTTTTAATGGAGCCAGTTGAATTTGTAGAAAAGGGCAGTCAAAAAACAAAAAAAGATATGAACCAAATAATTTTGGAGAGTTGTGCACTGTTCTTAACAGTATTACGTTTGCGTGTTCCAAGGAAAGAGGCATTTTAAGATAATTCAGTAACTGAAGCATAATCACTTGAACTTGGTTTATTCTAAAAATAGAAATTGACTCCAAAATTGTTGGGATTGCAAATAAATGGGGGATTTATTAATAATATAAAATTTATCTATAAATAAAAAACTTTGCGCGGTTTTGAGCAGAGTTGAGCGAAGTGACAAATATCTCTTTCGCTCAGTCGCCTGTTATGATTGGCTGCTCACGTAAAGTGGGTGGAGCTGATGTTTCTCTCTCAGCCGCCCGTTAGGGTCGGATCTATCAAGATGAGCGGCGTTAAAGATCACGAAGTGATCACAAGCCCTACCAGTAGGGTAGGGAGCCGAAGGCGCGGCTTGTATAGTAAAATTCTGACATAAATGAATAACCTAAGATAAAATAGGCCATTATTGTTTGACAAATGTAAAATAGCTTCACACCAGGTAAATTTTCTAACAAAAAACAGCACAAAAGATTATCTACATTATAAAAAGGCAGTCCTGTCCGTTCGTCCGTTCGTCCTGAGGGTTTAATTATTCGTCAGTAAAACTGAGAAGAACGCAGCAATGAAAATCTTAAGCTTCACATCCGAACCCACTGTATCAAGATTTGTGAAGCTTAAGATTTTTATGGCTGCGTTCTTTTCTATAGTTTTATTGACCGAATAATTGATTCCCAGTAAATGGGGGGGGGGCTGCGGCCACAGCATCGCAAGTCTAGCTAAATGGGCCAGCAGGGCCCACTTTGGGTAGTACATATAAAGTCAGAACTAAACTGCGTGCGCGTTATTACCTATCAGACCACGTGAGTTTTTCCAGTGAGGTGTGAAGAAAGTGATCAGGCGATATAACACCCATATTTTCATTCAATTGCGCACTTGGAAGCATTTGAGCTGAACAAAAATAATCATGACAATTGATTAACATACATTGCAGTCATTTTATTTTTGCAATGACCATATTATAATATTAGATTAATTTAACCATAGAAGTAATATAAAACAGTTATGATAGTTAAAACCTTGTAAAATAATGTATTTAAAATGTTTTTATAAGTTTTGGGAACGTATGGAAAAAGAACACAAGGTTAATCTTCCTCAACGCAAAATGAAAATTGGATTCTGGATGGGAATAACAACGCGCAGCGCAGATCGAGAATCAGTGGAGTTAAGTCAGTGAGAGAGTCGTGACCAGTCAAGCAGAGGGAGAGAAGTTAGTCAAGGGCAGTCCACGAGGGAGGTGACAGGGAGCCAGACAAGAATATCTTATTTGCGCTCCCTTGTCTTTTTTGGTGTGTAACAAAAGAGCTACATCAATTACATTATTTTACTAACAGAGGCTATAATAAATATTTCCACCCAGCCCGTGGGAAATAGGGCCTACCTCTAAGATGAACTTATGCCAGTAAAGTCGATTTAATTCCTCCCTAGGGATTAAAAGCGGATTTCTTTTCAACCCTAGGCCTATCCTTGTCCCGTTTCCATAGGCCATCCTCCTGTTTCTTTGGGCTTATTTTATTTCCGATCAAGGCCTATTCCCCTTTATTAATTACATAATGTAAGTGTAATTTAACTGTGAATGAAGTTAAGATTAAAAGTTAAAAACTTCGGATATTGGAAACTCGATGATACTCGAGTGAACGAATATTTTTTATTTATTTTCTTTCATTTTGTATTTTAAATGTTAATGCATTTAAAACATAAGAAAGTATTTTTAGTATTATTTGTTTAACTATTTCTATTGAACTATTTCTATTAAACTATTTTCTACTGAACTATTTCTATTGAACTTATTAAACAGTTATCGTGTGCTCTATTGATGTTTCCCAAAGGATATATGGATATTTTCTTAAATAAACTTTTGCTTGTCACATTTTTAGTTTCCGACGCTAAGCCCAAACATATACAAAACGTCTTGGTGTTTTATAAAATCAGTGAAAGGCATATTTCAAATTAAAAACTTGTCGCTTAGCTGAGGTTTCAATGAAAAATAATACGAAGAAAGACAACATACCTGGTGTCAAGCTACTATTCATTGTAACATCCTTGATGCGTAAAATCGATTCACGAGATACCACCAAACATCGTGTTGTAAAAATAATGTCGTGCAGTTTTTATGCAGGAATGAAGGATCAAGGGCGAGCGCCCGCAAAAATGCCGTCCCCAATGGAAGGAGAGAGACGGTCAAAGTTCTTAAAAACGATGTTACTTTTTAATTTTAAGAAGATTGTGTAGTGTGTAAGATGCATGTATGTGTGGTGAGGAATAGAGGGAGAATTGTGTGTGTTTGAGAGCATGCTGGACTGCTCACAGGGTAGACGAGACGCGGAAAAAGATCAACTGATGAGGAAAGTAACATACGAAACGGGAGTTCCAGTACTCCCTGTCTCCTGCCTAAGGTTCCCCCTGGAGTACTTCCCTAGTTGACTGGTGTTAACTACTAGTTTGTGAACTTAGTGTGGGTGGCAATACAGTTTGTTCTGTGAAAAACAATGTCCAGGTTTGTTCATGATGATGATCAATTTCTTAAATTACGTTGCCACCCACCTACGCACGGAACACCCACCACCGACCTCAGGGGTCACAGGGGTAAGGTCCCTCACCCCAGGAGAAACTTTGCACCCAACATAAGTCTTAGGGCAGTTTCACAAGTTATCATATAAAACTGACTTAAGACTTATAGAGTTAATTTATATAATTAGAAATTAGAAATAAACCAACTTCAAATAATTATGGTTAAGGTCTGTTCAAGAAACATATTTTAAAGCGAGAATAATAAATCAACCAACTATTAATGTATTTACTGCAGTATGACACCTTCATACTTAAGTTATTATGATATGATATATATATTTTGTAGTATTTTCTAACCTTCCACCCACCTGCGACAAGAAGCCCGGACACAACGCTCGTAGATGTATTACGGTTTCAGAAGTGTGTATGTGTGTGTGTGTGTGTGTGTGTGTAACAAAAGTCAGGAGCCACATCACTTACATTATTTTATTAACAGAGGTTGTAATAAATGTTTGAATTGAGCACCATTTACTTGTAAACATTTCAATACGTTTCACAAAAATGTGTTAAATTTCTTGCAGTATTTGAAACCCAAAAAAGAAAAAATGTTAGAACAGTTCCTCATTACTTATGTATGTCCCTGTGGCAAACGTCAGGAGCGATAGGCATTGAGGAATTGTTCTGACGTTTTTTTTACAAGTGCAAAAACCGCATTGAAAACAGCTTGAATATTGGTCATGCCTGAACGAACAAACTTTTGTAATTTTAGGCGATTCTAGATGGCGTGATCGGTAGCGCGCTGACTCTGAAACCAAGCGACGCGAGTTCGAATCTCACCAACTCCAATTTTTCCCACTTTATTACATTTCCTTTTTCATATTACTGCAGTGCGGTTATAGATATATATATATATATCTGATGAATAAAACCACTAAGGGAAAAGAAACACTGTGTTTCTTTTCCCTTCGTGGTTTTATTCATCATAAATATTTTTCGCGTGTCACTTTCGTGAAATATTTTTCATATATATATATATATATATATATATATATATCCTATTTGTAAAACTTATTTTGTTTCCAGTGATAGGCAGTAGAACTACGAAAGAAACTAGACCGGAGGAAATAGATTTGATGAGAGAAAAAGATGGCAAAGAAAAGTGTCTGAGAATGGAAACAAACTTTTATATCTTTGCTCACACTTATTATTCGGCTATTATTGTTATTCACATCTCAATTCCTGCTGGAAGAGAAATGGTGGTAAAGTTCAAGAAAGGTGAGATTCTTCTCTCGACAGACATTTCTGGCAGAAAACAGTTTTGGAAGAAGAGTCAGTGGAAAGTTCATGGTGTCTTGAGAATGTTAATTATGAAAGGCCTCTCACTTCATTGTTAGGACAAGTCGAAAAGTAGTATAAAGACAAGTAGTTGTAAAGACAAGTAGTATAAAGACAAGTAGTTGGAAAGACAAGTAGTATAAAAACAAGTAGTTGTACAGACAAGTAGTATAAATTTAAATGTCCAGGCCAGAGATGGCAAAATTATGTTTATATGGAGTCCATTTTCTTTCTGGAGTGAAACAGATGAAAAATATTTAATTCGAAATGATAATGGCTCAGAATATGTATACCTCTCGTAAGTGAAACAAATTATATTATTATTATATTAGAATTAATCGTGCCAATGATGCTAAAACATTTCAGTAACGAAAGACTATTACACTCAGCTGCTGTTTTAGCTGGTTTCAAAACATGCATGAAAAATACAAAAGAAACTTAACTTTCCGTTATTTGATATTATTTGAAGTGTTTTCTTCCTTTTATGGTGATTTATATTTGTAATTTATTTCTTTGTCAACAATTTTCTGACAAATACATTGCGTTCGCACTTATTAAGCAGATTACATTTTCTCCAATGTTTTCAAAAGTTTTTCCCCGATTTCAATGAAATTTGTAGCAAATAATCACTATATATAGCAGCATTGATGGTATTTATTTCGATAAAATATTTTGATATAATTAAAATAATTATCTCATTTTATTGAAAAATATGTAAAATATTGTGTTCCGACTTATTAAGCAAGTATTCTATTTACGGATCTAAATGGTGAAAATGGGTAAGAAGAAGGATTTAACATTAACTGAGAAAAGAAAAATAGTCAAGTTACTCGCTGAAAATATAAAATCTATTGAAATTGCGAAGCAGTTTGGCAGAGCTTATCGAACTGTAAACAAGTTTGTAGCGGAGGGTACCAAACTGAGGCAGCGAAGTGATAAAGGAGCTATAAGAAAAGTGACAAGGCGGCAGATATCTGTAATCAAGCGCAAATTGCAAAGCATCCATTGTCCTCAAGTAAAGAGGTTTTTGAGCAGGCTGGCATACATAATGTACCAAGAACATCTCGATGTGGAATCCTCCAAACAATTGGCAAGACGTGTAAACCTACGATTCAGTCACCATTAACATCCAGGTACAAGAAGCAGCGTGTTGAATGGGCGGGTCAGTACATGAAAACAGATTTTAATACTGTATTGTTAACCGATGAATGAAGAGCAACCCTTGAGGGATCTGATGGTTGGTCAAGAAGATGGATTGCTGAGAGCCAATTTCTACCATCGAGATTAAGACGCCAACAAGGTGGAGGTAGTGTCATGTTTTGGGCAGGATTGATAGGCAATGAAGTAGCTGTCCCATACAGAGTGCCTAATGGTGTAAAAATGAATGCCCAGTCTTACACAAACTTTCTAAAAGAAAACCTCATTCCATGGTAGAGATTGACCCTTAGCAATCCATCTTCTTGACCAACCATCAGACCCCTCAAGGGTTGCTCTTCATTCATCGGTTAACAATACAGTATTAAAGTCTGTTTTCACGTACTGACGCGCCCATTCAACACGCTGCTTCTTGTACCTGGATGTTAATGGTGACTGAATCGTAGGTTTACACGTCTTGCCAATTGTTTGGAGGATTCCACATCGAGATGTTCTTGGTACATTATGTATGGCAGCCTGCTCAAAAACCTCTTTACTTGAGGACAATGGATGATTTGCAATTTGCGCTTGATTACAGATATCTGCCGCCTTGTCACTTTTCTTATAGCTCCTTTATCACTTCGCTGCCTCAGTTTGGTACCCTCCGCTACAAACTTGTTTACAGTTCGATAAGCTCTGCCAAACTGCTTCGCAATTTCAATAGATTTTATATTTTCAGCGAGTAACTTGACTATTTTTCTTTCCTCAGTTAATGCTAAGTCCTTCTTCTTACCCATTTTCACCATTTAGATCCGTAAATAGAATACTTGCTTAATAAGTCGGAACACAATATTTTACATATTTTTCAATAAAATGAGATAATTATTTTAATTATCAAAATATTTTATCGAAATTAATACCATCAATGCTGCTATATATAGTGATTATTTGCTACAAATTTCAGTGAAATCGGGGAAAAACTTTTGAAAACATTGGAGAAAATGTAATCTGCTTAATAAGTGCGAACGCAGTGTAGTTCGAGGACGGAGGCCAGGAAAATCTGCCCTTGGCCATCCCTGATTTACAGGGGGTTGACAAAAGTAAATAGACACTTTTTCAAATTTTTTTATTTGATTATGAAAGTCAATAAGTTATAATAAATTAATTAAATCACCTTGGTCAACCTTAGTTTTGCTTCCGCCCGAAGTGTTCATTCTCAGGAAGGTCAAGCTTGTCACACCACCTTAGACCTACAGTTTAATGTGAAATCCGAACGACGCCCCACCAGCAGCCCAGCGTCTTAACCACTAGGCTAGCCAGGGTACCCATTCATCTATCAACCATTTTCTTTTATTGTATGGGTTTTGCTGCGCGCCGCCTGCCGTCAGCGGGTCTCGATCCCAGGGCCGATGGATTCGTATTCAGCGACGCCAACCACTACACCACCGAGGTGCATATACTTAAAATCGTGTATTTCCCTTTTACATTTACTGAGCCAATAAATTTATTATTACTTATTGGTTTTTTATAATAAAATAAAAAAAATTGTCAACTCTCTGTAAACCAATAATTCCCACCCTTTTGTTGTTAATGCATCCCAATACCACCTATTGTTGTTTTGGCATCCCGTGGGATTTTAATTTGTCACTGTTCACATCCAGTTCCTGCCGACTTTGCAACACCATGTAACTTCAAAGTGAGCCTGTACAGTTTCCCTATGGACGTAATAAATCGGAAATATGATAATTAAAACCTACTCTAATAGACAGAGTTTATTTCTACAACAGTTTCGATGCCTACTGGCATCCTCTTCGGGTGGATACAGAAAAGCGAATGAACCAAAAACAAGAGGGAAAACAGTCCAGGAACCATTAAGAAATTCGCACCTAGGTTAGATCCCGTTCTCCCGACACTGGAAGGGCATTTTTATTAAAGGGACCCGCTTATAAGTACATTCCCACAAATTTAAAACTATCTATTTGTTCTATACATACAGATTCTATTATTTTTTACATAATTATTACATATATTATTAAATTTATTAAATTTAATATTGCATTATTATTTATTACAGAAACTATAAATTTATTATTACATTGATTATTACACTGTTGTTTATTATACAGAAATTGTAATCCGAAAAACGAATGGAAAAGGCGAAAAGGAAACATTCCAGCGACCAATAAGGAATTCGCACCTAGGCTAGATCCCGTTCCCACGACCCCAGAAGGGCATTTTTTTTTTTTTTTATTAAAGGGTCCCGCTTATAAGTACATTCGCACAAATTAAAACTATCTTCTTGTTCTATACATTAACGAAAGCGGAAAGCCCAATTTCACGGTCTATAGAAACCCTACCATTGTAATTCGTACATTCATTATTTTTCATATCATGATGAAGGGGTTAAAAGCTCAGTTATTTCTTTCATGTTTCTAAGAGCACTCAGGATTTGTAGCCCACATTTGCTGGACCCGGAATATTCAAAGATTTGGAACATTTTTAAGGATTTAAAATATCCTGAGTGGTTTATCAGAAAGGCGTATTTTAAAGCCAGAAAATCTTTTTATTCCCCTCGGAAACTTTAAGTTAACCAAAAAAATATGTGAGTTTGCCTTACATTGCTGGCTTAGAAAGAGTAAAACCGTTGACGAAAGATTTTAAGTTTGCTTTGGCGTTCAAATATTCTTGTACTGTGAAAAGTAAATTGGTTAGGAATAACGTGGCAAAAGAGGAACAAGCCTGTGTCTACAGCATTCCCTGTAAAAGTTGTGATTTAGTATACGTGGGAGAAACTGGAAGAAATATTGAAACCCATATTAAGAACACAAATATGCCCTCAGAAGTTGTAATACTAATAATGCCATTTTTTATCACGTCAGCCAAAATAATCATGCTATATATAGATTGGGAATCAAGTAAGGTACTTATAAATGTAATAATTATGTCAAAAGAAAAATAATAGAATCTGTATGTATAGAACAAGAGGATAATTTCAATTTGTGCGAAGGTACTTATAATTTGGACCCTTTAATGACATTCTTTGTCAAAAAATCCCTTACAGCGTCGGGTGAACGGGTTGTAACCTAAGTGTGAATTTCTTAAAGGTTTCTGGATTGTTTCCTTACTCGCTTTTTTTTTTCTTTCGGTGAAATGTAAATGGAATAATAAACGTAAATGTAAATGTAATAATGGAAGTAATAAATGTGGAAATAAATATAAATGCAATAAATGTAATAATAAAGGTAATAAAATAAATGTAATAATTAGTGTAAAGGTAATAATAATAAATGTTAAAAAACATAAATGCAATAATAAATGCAGTAATTATGTCAAAATAATAGAATCTGTATGTATAGAACAAGAAGATAGTTTTAATTTGTGCGAATGTACTTATAAGCGGGACCCTTTAATAATATAAAAAAAAAATGCCCTTCTGGGGTCGTGGGAACGGGATCTAGCCTAGGTGCAAATTCCTTAATGGTCTTTGGATTGTTTCCTTCCCGCCTTTTTCATTCGTTTTTCGGTTTACAATTTCTGTATAATAAACAACAGTGTAATAATCAATGTAATAATAAATTTATAATTTCTGTAATAAATAATAATGCAATATTAAATGTAATAAATTTAATAATAAATGTAATAATTATGTAAAAAAATAATAGAATCTGTATGTATAGAACAAGAAGATAGTTTCAAATTTGTGCGAATGTATTGTACTTATAAGGTGCCCTTCCAGTGTCGGGAGAACGGGATCTAACCTAGGTGCGAATTTCTTAATGGTCCCTGGACTGTTTTCCCTCTTGTTTTTGGTTCATTCGCTTTACTGTATCCACCAGAAGAGGATGCCAGTGGACATCGAAACTGTTGTGGAAATAAACTCTGTCTATTAGAGTGGGTTTTGATTATCATATTTTGACCTTCACGTAGAAAAAAGTGAAGTTTTTTGCATTTAAATCGGAAATGTTTTGTTTCATTTCAAATATCCGTATCTTTAATAACTTTTGAGTTTTTAATTACTTATTTTTACCCTTTTTATGAAATTCCGCGGTACTCTGGTCGGGAAACATGCGTCTATACAATATACAATGTACATATTGAAAGGTTTGAAAATTATAGATATTCTGAATTTTGGTCCAGATTGTGTAAACCAAGTTTGTATATGAACATGGGAGCAGGTGCATTTTTGTGGTCTCAGTGAAGAGACAAATTTGTGGTGTATCATACTCATGATAAATCGAACACTTGGACCTTGTAATACACAAAATCAGTGACCTTCACAATTCCGAATTATTAAGTCCATAATTCTTTTCATTTGACTAAACTGTTCAAAACCGTTTGATATTCAAAACGTAAGTCGAAATCCGAACCAAACGGCTTTACAAATTAAGAAATATGTACGAAATGCTTTAAAATAACAAGTTTGTCCAAAAACCACATAATTGTCTGCATGAATGCAAAAATATTTGGAAAGTACGAGGGCCACTCAATATATTTGGCCCCACCTTTTTTTTTTCTTTCCAAGTTTCCTTGTAAGTTACAGAAATTTTGTACACAAGTAGTTACATACCTTTTTTACAAGTTTTTAGTTTTCCACATAGTCTCCATCCTTTTCTACGCTTTTCTCCACCTCGAAACAAGGGTCTTTATTCCTTGCTGGTAAAAGTCCGCTGGGTTCCGCTGGAGCCACCGCTTCACCTCCTCAACAACCTCATCGTCACTGAAACTTTCTTCCACGAATAGCATCCTTCATTGGCCCAAACAAATTGAAATCTCAAGGTGCCAGTTCCAGGCTGTATGGAGGGTGGGGTAACACCGTAACACAGTCAAGCGCATTTTTGTGATGGCCTCTCTTGTTTGCGAACTGTTGTGTGGGCTTGCGTTATCTTGCAAAAGAAGAACGTCTTCCAGTTTTCTTTCCTGTCGAACTCACTTTATACTTCTCTGGAGTTTCTGTAGGGTAGCAATATATGCCTCTGAGTTGATTGTTTGTCCTTTCTTCATAATGTCCACAGAATCACCCCTTTCATGTCCCAGAAGATGGTGGCCATAACCTTTCCTGCAGAGGGAGCCATTTTGAACTTTTTCTTGGGTGGGGAGTCTGCGTGATGCCACTCCACGAATTGGCGTTTTGTTTTAGGTTCAAAGTGGTGTACCCAAGTCTCATCTTCAGTCACAATTCGTGAAAGGAAGTCGTCCCCTTCTGTCTCGTATCGAACCAACGACTCAGAAGCAATTTCTTTTCTTTGGGCTTTGTGATTTCCAATCAGTTCGCGAAGAACAAACCGTGAACACACTTTTGAGTATCCCAGTTGCTGAATTATCGTATTCACACTTCCTTCACTAATTCCTAGCTCCAGTGACAGCTACTTGTATGTGACGCGCCGATTTGATCGAATGATGCTGTTAGCACGTTGCACAGTGTGAGATGTCACAGCCGATGCCGGGCCACTGTTGCGTGGCTTATCATCGAGGCTGGCTCTCCTTCTCTCCAATTATCTCACACGTTTAGACCAGCATCCAACTGTGCTTCGATCAACAACAGCATCTCCGTAAACGTTTTGTAGACGTTTGTGAATATTTCCAACTGTTTCCTTCTCTGCGATTAAGAACTTGATAACAGCTCTCTGTTTACCACGCACATCACTGTCAGACGCCATTTTCGAAACTGCGTTAACCATCGGTTTTATAGAAGGGCGTTTAAAAGCGGGGAGATTGAAACTGGGAAAATCAGGTTATGTGAAGCGCAGAAAGTTCAAACTTAAGGCCCAAAATACATTTCAGCCCCATGACCTTTTATTTAGCTAAGAAAAAAGGGTGGGGCAAAATATATTGAGTGCCCCTAGTAAATAATGCTTTAGCATACTCATTAAGTATGCTTTTTTTATTGTGTGTGTGTGTGTGTGTGTGTGGTGTGTGTGTGTGTGTAAAATAGAGGTCAGGAGCCACATCAATTACATTATTTTATTAACAGGGGTTATAATAAATATTTCCACCCAGTCCGTGGGAAATGGGGGCCTACCTTTAAGATGAATTTATGCCAGTGGTCATTTTAATTCCTCTCTAGGGGTTGAAAGTGGATTTCTTTTCAACCCTAGGCCTATTCTTGTTCCGTTTCTGAGTTAGGATATATTATAAAGATTTCATTAAAATATATAATAACATTAAAATAATACAATTACATCACAAACCAACATTTTAACCAATTTATCTTGAAATTAACTACTCACAATATTCTAATAACAGGCATAAACATTGAAAATGTTATTTGTGGGTGTAAAATTTCAAGTATTTCATAAAACTTAGGCTATTTCTGGATTTATTATTATTATTAAGATTTCTTCTCTCTTCTTCTTCTTTTGGCTTTCCTTTTTCAGGTTTGCTGACGTTTCAAGGAAAGCCAAAATGGAGAAGTAAGAAATTTTGATATTTATAGCTGAAGAACTTGGACATTTCAAACTATTTATTATTATTATAGTTATTATTGTAGAAAGGTTATATGAGCTTCTACTTTCATACACTTTTTTGAATCCTTCTTCAATGTATGAGAAGTATTTCTTTCAGCTAAAGAAATCTTTTCAGGTCTATTCTAGAATGAAGAAGGCTTCAAACAAGTATATTATTATTATTATTATTATTATTATTATTATACATGTGCATAATATAACAACACCAAGAATAGCTGCTCTTGGTGATCTGAGTTAGGATATATATATTATATACAGTATATTGTACACCCATACGGGAAAAAAGCAGTTCCAAGGCCTTTCGTGTATTCAACATGAATAAAGACGCAGCTCAAAGTAACATTGTAGAATGTGCATTCATATAATTTAAAATAATTTGAATAACAGTTTGGGAACGTATCAACGTTGGGATGTAAAAATTAGAATTTTTTATAAATTAGTGACATTAAATTGCAACATAGCGTAACCTCTGTTAAAAATTAGAAAGCATTGTAGGCCTATATAGGTGTGAGTTACATTGGCAACTCTCAAGTTTTAGAACACGTATTTTGCGACAACTGGCAAGTTATAGGTGATTTTTGGCATTTTTTTTTTAAGTTCTCATGTATACACGTCGAAGGATTTTTAAGTAAATATTTATTGTTTCTTTCATAGGTATAAGCTATTATTTTGAGTTTTATACTGTAATTAGTTTTAAAATGTCGTAAAAAAAGTATCAATACAGGCCAGTAGCCACGGGGGCTTAGGCCTTGAGAGGAAAGGTCCACTTTTTTAACCATAGTTATAACTTATAGGAGCTATTGAAGAATAGGGACCCCAGCCTTCTTTAGTTAGGCTTATAAGGCTAACTAACGAAAATATCACGACCTAACAACCAATCGTTAGGTTAACTGTACGCCCTTGACGATTGGTTAGGTTAGGTCATGATATTTTCGTTAGTTAGCCTTATAAAGCTAACTAAAGAAGGCTGGGGTCCCTATTCTTCAATAGCTCCAACTTATATTACAATATATAACATCATTAGTAAAAAAACACTTGCATTTTTTGTAATTTTTTTCTTTTGAAACATCACAAACTACTCTAAACTACTTTAAACTTAGCTACCCTAAACCCACTCCACAGTGATTAGGTCGTTGCACCTAAAGATCCGCCTTTCTACAATTTCGACCCCCTACCCTTTGGGAAGTCCTAGCTACGGGACTGTAATATCATTATTTTTTTAATCTGTACGTATGTGTTTGTAGTCAATCTGTATTTTTACATTTTGAAGCTTATTCGATTTCCTTCTGCATCGTATGTGATCCTTATAGGTCTATAACGTACTTTATCCTAAGTATTGTTGAACTGGTATGGAACCTAGTTGTAGGAAAGGTAATTACAGTTAAATTTTATTTACCGTTACATGGTTACGGGTATTAGCTACATTGCATTATTATTTTCCCCTCTTTTGGTTTTGTTTCGTTGTATTTTTGCATATATTTGTAAGTTTTGTACCACACGGTATATAGTTTTAGTGTCTTTTATATGATATTATTAATGTCATATGAAATTGTTTAAAGCTTAAAAAATGCAAAAAAACTTCACTTTTTTCTAAGTGAAGGTCAAAATATGAAAATAAAAACCCACTCTAATAGACAGAGTTTATTCCCACAAATAAACTCTGTCTATTAGAGTGGGTTTTTATTTTCATATTAAAGCTTAAAGTGTGAGCAGGGAGAGTATATTATTGTTACGTTTGGTTTGATCTGATTGAGATATGAAACAGCATTATTTTATATTGATTTTTACATACAGGAAGAAATTGAGTGTAAATGATTGGTTTTGAATGAATTGAATTATACAGATAAAAAAAATATTTTGGAATATAATTCGAAGGATGATAATGAGTTGCGATATAAACATGTTGCTACTTTCGATCAATCACCGACGAGACGAGACAAGAGGGAAGAAACCGATTGCGCTGCGAATTGAATGCAGGAGAGCTTCGAGCGAATTTGGTTTACTGGTATTTTCGAACAGTCTTGGTCCCAATTTTTCGATGTTTGGCTGAATGTGCATCTTACAACCGCCTACCGGGTAGGCAAACCATGAGAGTTTGAAACAGTGTTTAAGGCTTTACTCTCCATATAGGTGCACAGTAGGTTCGTTGTGAAACTGCCTACGTCCAAGTAATCTTTGATTAATGCCATGTAGGGAACCTTTCAGCAGTACGTGGGAACAAAGCTCATTGAAAAGACGAACTCAGGTTGAGATGCAAGTTGGCGACTTTCTTCTTCAACTTCTACAACTGCAGTCACGTCAAATTCCAGTGCGTGGCTCTGCTTTCATTATATCTGTGTTTCCCTGATCCTTTCTGAATTGGACGGCAAAACCTCCGTCATTACCCTGTGGGGAGAGAGCGGAACCGTGACGCGTACTGAATCCGTTGCATATGGAATGCAACTCTTGCATTCTAGAGAAGTGACGAGCGTTGCTACGATTGAAAATTTAAAGATCTGCGTTGTCAGTTCTTCACAGCGTATTACTATTTTAAAAAGCTTTAAGAAAATTTGAATAATACTGATCAACATTTCGCGAAATTTAAACAAAATGTCTGTACTGTTGCCATTTTTACGAAATTTACTATATTTATGAACCCAACTATTCTGTCTATGTATATTTTTTTTTAGCTGATACTGAATTGTGTATTGCAGTTGCTTTGCTTTGTTTTGTACATTGTAAATTTTATGCTCTCTAATGGTCTCATGTATATTGATTATTTTATCATTATTATTATTTTTATTTATGTTCTAATTGAAAATTGTAAAATTTATGCTCTCAAATGTTCTCATATGCCTGAATTATTATTATTATTATTATTATTATTATTATTATTACCTTTCCTTTCAACCTTTCAAATGTTCCGTGCGACGATTCCTCATTTCACGAAGGTCAAGCTTATTGCCCTTCCTCTCGATTTGGCCCGGTGAAGTAGAATTGGTTCTTTGTACGCCCGGCTCATCTGGAATTGTTCTGAGCTGGGCATCTAGTTTTCTTTTGAAGATATCCACTGCAACATCACTTGTGTTCCTTAGATTATTATTAATATTATTATTATTATTATTTCTAGAGTAACCATGTAAGGTATAATTTTGCAGAAATTCTCCATGTATTAT
The DNA here is from genome assembly GCA_023014485.1 of Bathynomus jamesi. Lineage (NCBI taxonomy): Eukaryota > Metazoa > Arthropoda > Malacostraca > Isopoda > Cirolanidae > Bathynomus > Bathynomus jamesi. The sequence goes on from JAJOZX010002004.1 coordinate 326,010, forward strand.
CCGTATGTTTGTATTTGTTTTTTGGGGAAATATTATGTATAGTGAGTATTGAGGATTGCTATACGAAATGGACGTTCTTCATAAACACATTTCAACGATTGTTGGCTCTTGTCGGTTTCTTGATTGTCTTAAATTTGTTGGAACATGTTCAAGTTTAGTAAATTAAGTTCAGGTACTTAAGAAAGTTAATTTTATCTAAGTATATAATGATACAATGATAAGTTAAACATATGAAATGTTAATTTCTTGCTTGATGATAATATTTGTTTGTGTTCATTCATTCTGAGATTACGAAAATAAAGGTATTTATGAATTACATGTAATGATTTGTTCATGAGTAATGATTTTATAAAGTATTGTGTTAACTTAAATAGAGCACTGAGTTCTGCCAAAATTTTACATAGAAAGGATGGGAAATTTCTGAAAGCGATTTTTACTTGTATTTTTTAGTAAGTCGTGATTCTCAAACTTATTTTCTTGCAGTGGGGGCGAGTGTAATGTCGTGATAATGCTTTAATTTCTATTAATTTTCTTTACTCTTACATTATTATCACTCTTAATACTTATTTACACTGATTTCTGTATTTTATAAACGCGTAGTGCGGCCGATTCTCAACTGAGACTTGGAGCTCGCGGCCGACATCTTCTTTGAACAAAGTGAGGGAGTTGCAAAATTATGACAATTTATCACTATTTTCTGATTTTTACTTTAATTGAAACAATGAACATGACGAGGAAACGCGAGCGCGAAACCGACCTTTTTCAAAACCGACCTTTTTCAAACACACCACGCCCGAAGACTGGCTTTCTGGGTATTATATGCCTTCGGCTCTTCAGCACATTTCGGATGGTGCCAACTAGCATTTTATATTTCAAACAATTTCATTTTACATATCTTAATTTCATACAATTTTAATCAGTTTATTATACTCTAAAAACATTAGTAAATTTCTTATAAATAAAAAAAAATACTCGAAAGTGATGTGCAGATCTGATTTGTAATACATTTAATAAATGGCACTAAGAGAAATTCTGAAATAGTGTCTACAAGCGGTAGCTCGCTATCGCTCACGACCGTTGTACAACTTGGTCCTCCGGGTGGGTAGCACTGTGATCCAGATACAAAATTAAAAAACGCCATTACCTCCATTACCCTACCCCTCTCCCCCATTACCCCACCCCCACACACAAAAGTAAAAAACACCATTACCCCCACCCCCACTCCCCCAATTAACCCACCCCCTCCCCCACTACCCCCGGGCGGGTAGCACTGTGACATATACTGCTATCCGCCCTCGGGGCGGGTAGCAGTATATGTCACACAATGTGAAGCTCAAGATTTTCACGGCTGCGTTCTTTTCTGTAGTTTTATTGCGGTGCTGTGGCCTTCGGACCCAGTAATTGTGACCTAGGACCTGGAAACTTGACAGAGTACATCGGCAGCTCATGGGCTATCAGTTGGTGGTGGTTGCAGAATTTTCCGATGTGCCGTTTAGTGTGTGCACGGTTCTGAAGAAAGCGGACAGACACATAGACACACAGACACACAAACACATTTTAGCTCAATATAGTGTTTAAACTGTTTATGTTTATTTGTATTTGTTTTGAGAAATATTTGTAATGAAGATCGTTAATATAGCGTTTTTTGTAAGTATTTCTAATTAAACTTTCTAATATAGTGTTTTTGTATACAGTTGTTTTGGAAAGATAAATTGACGATATGTGTTTGAATGTAACTTCTCAAAGATATTTTTTTAGAGGGATGTTTCTGTTGGGAATGGGGGAGAAGTTGGGGTAAAAGCCTCTACAAGGGTGCCATAAGATCCTGCATAAATGGAGAGTTGAATTCTAGATTTTGTTCAGCCAGGATCACAGGATTTTGAGGCTCTCGAAATTTTTTATGTATAACTTGTCAGTTTATTGTTAGTTACAAATTACCAAACTCTCTCTTAGTGCTGTTTAATGTAATAACACTTGTCCTTACCCTAAAGACTTGAATTATTAAATAAATTCGTTATTTTGATAAACATAAAATCAAACCGGTAAATTATTTCGTCTCCTTAAGGTTGTGTCAGTGAAAGGTCAGCTGGTAAGGCCTGATAGATACTCATTTGCACGTTGTACTACCAATATATCGACCAAATAGAACATTTACTAAATAAAACACTACATTAAAATAATTAGAAGAGAAATAGCTTACTATCCCCAGTCCATTATTGTTATTAGTTTGTAGGGTTAAGCAATGAAGGTAAGTTACGGGTGTGAAAGTCAGCCTTCAGTCTCTTGTTCCTGTTAGATTAACAGGCTCTTAAGGTGAGCGTGGTAATAAAGATGAAACACAAAAGTAGATTGATGAAAGGAATAAATCATGAAAGTAAATATTAAGAAGGTAAGTAATACATATTTCACTATGTTTTGGTGGCCAGCGGTGTTTTCCTTAATATATTTAAGCGGCCCCGTACTCTTCATTTTTATCAAATATAAACTTGCGTCTCCTCGTCTTACTAAATCGCTACCGATTCCATATTCAGTTTAATAAGCCTTATCATTTGACTCCGTTGATAGTAAGTAATTAAACTTACTGTTGATTTTTCTCAGAATTAAATTATACGGATTAGGTTGTCAGCTAGGTTGTGTAGGCCTACAGGATAGGCTTCCTATCACACTTCAAATTCCAAGAGAGCCATTGGTTTTGAGTGCCGCGAAATCCTTAATTTCCTCTCCTTTACCTCCCACCGACCCCAGATGCCTCTGCCCGCTCACTCACTTACTTCCCTTCCTTTTCAGAGAGAGAGAGAGAGAGAGAGAGAGAGAGAGAGAGAGGAGAGAGAGAGAGAGAGATCTGTAGATTTGCAGATCATAGTTTTCACTATGCTACCAAATCATTCCTCACTTGTAGTAGATAGTTCTCACTTTGTGTTTGTAAATTTGAAAGGTATTTGAAATTTATTATTTTAATATGCTTGTGTTTTAGCTTTGAAATTAACTGTACTGAATATTTTTTTAATAGAACGATATTTTTTTATTCTTATATTTTTTGATACCTGTAATAAAGTTTAAAAATTGAACAAAAAATTACAAAACTGACTATTTTTAAAACATTTAAAATTTAAACAAAAGTGGTATTCTCGATAATGTTGGTATTTTGACTTATAAAGCCTTTGCTTACACTCTTTCAATGCCTTGATTGTTCGTTCGAGTTGGTGTATAAGAGCGTGTTTTTCGCTGCCTCAATTTGTAGAATGAAGCGTTATTTTGGTTCCTTGATTACTTTCTTCCTACCGTGACTGTATCGATTTATCTCTGGGTGAAGTTTGGAAAATAATGTCCGTAAAAATTTTGTTATTATAGTTGCTGTGAATGAGTACATCCGCATATTTTACTCTTTATTTTATATGTGGTACTATTTTATTTTTATATCACTGTATTTAATTCCCTCGATTCACGTGTATCAGAAGTTATCTTACTGTATATTTAGTGCACTGTACTGTATATGATCAAAATTTAGCAAAATTTTCATGCAGTTTCCTTCATCTGATGCCTAGAGCTACTAAATTAATGTAGTTGTTCTGAGATTTAACCTATTACAATGTATATACTCAGTTTGGGTAATCCATTTAGTTCAAGTAATGCAAGTTAAATGAACACTTAAAAATGTGACTACATTTTTTTTCTTTTTTATTGAAGAGTTTGATTAAGGGCAAATGAGTTACTTTTGAATTCCAAGATACTACCTGACCAAGTTGCTACCTGACCTGAGAGTAATGAGGAAGTTTGCTGATGTTCTGAGTACTGATATGAGCAATTTGTTGCACGCGAACTCTTGGGATAACATCCATGGTCACGGTAGCGGTTTATGAAGCTGAGACAAACTTGATGTGAATGTATGTTTCGAAAAAAAGAAGAGAAGTTGTAGAACGGCAAGTTTTTTTTTTTTTTTTTGAAGTGTAGACTTGCAGCGGTAAATTTGCTCACGAGATATGCTTTAACAATCCGAGTAAAGAGACTGGCTTGCACGTTTGATTTTATTACTAGACAAAGATGATTTATAAGTTATATAGTAAAATTCTTTTCCCCAACCCTCAACCTCAACACTAACTTCCTGCCCTCACCTCCCAGCTACAGAATGATAAATTTCCTTGGAAAATTAACATATTTAACACCCATTTATATCAACTTGTATAAATCTATATTTATATTACATTTATATTTATAAATTTATATTCATAATCTATATTTACATATATGTATGAGTTTATATTTATATTAAATAAAATATATAACTTACAGCTATATGCTTTATTTAATATAAAATTACAATTAATTTACAGCGCAACATTAATCCTATTATCTATCGCTATTATTATACAACTTTAGTAAGACGATACTTCAAACGAAATGAACATATCTTTTATTTGCTACCGCTGTTGTAAAGATTTTAAACGAGAAGTTTATGTAAAAGCTTAAATTACGATAGAATTTAATATAGCAAATAAAATTATTTAAAATACTGCTCACTAAAACCGTAGCATATAAGAAAAAATGATGCAATGTTTACACTTCTCATTAAATCCATATATTATCCCACTTAAGTTTAATTCCTTCCTTTCTCTCCCTCGGTTAGCAATGTAAATAACGTAAAATTTTGAAAAGTTTTTTCAGAGGGTGAAATACAATATCTCAATATTAATTTGCATTCATTTTAGCGTCTTCTTGAAAATAAAATGATTGAGTTAATGAACACCTCATCATTTCGGATACAAATTTTTATACTGCTACTGCTAAAGCTTTGTACTTTTCTAACATAATTATTTTAAATAGAATCCATAACGTAATATAGATAAACATAGTGAAATATAGGAAGTATAAATATTTAAACTGAAGACAATTTCATTGAAATTCAACAGTAATGTTTGTATGTCTTTTATTTGGTATAAAAACCTCATGCTGAAAATGGGATAGTATGGGGTGAGGGAGCGTAGAAAGAAGCGCTATGTGAGGACAGTTATGAAGGTCAGAAGGGCTAGAAACTGGAACAGCGATCAGGCCAAACAAACGCGGCCCATTCCGTTAACTCTTCGATTAATATTAGCCACAAACCATAAGTGTCTTCATTTCACTTAAATGGAAACGGTATTACTCACTGAGCCACGGCCGCTGGTGATTTTTGGAGTTGGCCGATTCGAGTTCGTTCGAGGGAAGTCGCTATGTTAATAATCGTCAAAATTAACGCAGCTTTTCTGGAACTGCTGAAGTAGAGAAATCATTTTCGCTGCTTCACAGCTTTATTTAATATAATATGTACTTAATATATACACTTTATTTAATATAAAAATACATTCAATTTACAAAACACTTTCATACGATAAAGAAATATAAGCTTTCAGAATCCATTTTTACCGAAAAAATAGACTACTACTTATTAATATAAATGCAAAAAACCACTTTTTTCTACGTGAAGGTCAAAATATGAAAATAAAAACCCACTCTAATAGACAGAGTTTATTTCCAGTGGAAATAAACTCTGTCTATTAGAGTGGGTTTTTATTTTCATACTTATTAATATGTTCTGTTAATAGCAAATAACATTGTAATAATTGTTAAGGAGGACGACACTTTAAACACAAACAGAAACCGCGCTAGAAAATTTTTGGAAATGGTGTCAAGAAATATCTTATTTGAATGTTACTGTTTAGTAAATTTCTAATATATAGGTTTTGTAAAGGTTAGGTTAAATATAGTAAGGTAAAGATGGGTTAACTTGGGTTAGATTAGGTGAGGTGAAATTAGGTTAAATTAAACATAATTTTTGTGGGGAATAAAATTCTTTTCTTGAATTTAAACGGAAAATCATGTTTGCATAATTCACAAATATAAAATTTTTGTTAATATTTTTTTCTATTTAAAAAAAATATTTGTTTAAAATAAAAATTTGTAATTTGTTTATTAGAAACGAATCATTTGTTTAACATTAATTTTTAAAAACTTTAAAACAAACAAAATTTAATAAATTTTTATAAAGTATTTATTTTATTAAAAGAAAAAAAAGGTAAAATTCAATATAAATTATGTTTACTTTGGAATTAATTTTGTTCACATTTACCCATAAAGTCTAAAGTCTCTAACCAAATTTCCTGAAATTTAATTTCTTTATTAGAATTCGTTATTTAACTCTTTTACCATATACCATATACCATATCATATACCATATACCACACCATATACCATATATACCATATACCATATACTGAATTTTGCACATTAAACATCAGAAATAAATATATAATTTTTCTTTCACCCTCACTGGGATAAAGGTATTCTCGATTTGCCACTTGGAGTTGGGGATTATATTTAACAAATTAAGTATTTATAGTTTTTTCTCAACATTAAAACTTTATTTAACATATTTTTAACCGAAAATTTTTAAATTTCCATTTAAAAAATCTTTTTAATTTAGAAAAAATACAAAATTTACTTTCTGAAACCAAAACAAATATTTTTTTAAATAATAATTTGCATGATAATTATAATTAATCAAATAACGTTTCCTCAAAACATGCAATATTTTTGTTTTAAATATATTTTTTACGACAAAGAAATTTATTTTTGCATTGAAAATTTTATTTTTTACTATCATTTTTATTCCAACATCGTATTTTGTCTAATTTAATTAAAATATGATGTGATTTTAAGCAAATCACCTTAATTAACACTTCCTAATGAAAATTTATATTTAGGTTAGATTAATCAAAGTTGGATAAGTTAAATTGGAATAATTTTGTTTCCTCATCTTTGAAGTCCAATACTTTCGTCAAAAAATATTAATTCGAGAAAAAATTGTCGACGTCTCGAGAATTTCTCTCTTCGATGGTAATATTTTTTCTTTCGAAATGTCCTAGCGTCTAGCTGTTACGTTTCTAATCTATAAAATTTCCATTAAATTAAGAAACACATACTTGTTTTTATGCATGATAATAAGTTCTATGTCTGAAAATTAAGATATGCTAAAAATGGCAAGTATTAAATGCTAAACTTATCACATCATCGGTTTATATCCTTTTATCTGTGCCTTTATGTCTGATTTCCTTTCTGGTCGATCTATTGCTACGATTGTAGATGACCACTGTTCTTCTCCAAAAGCTATTAATAGTGGTGTTTCTCAGGGTTCTGTCCTGTCACCCACTCTTTTCCTTTTTATTTATTAATTATCTACTTAGTCGCACTTCCTGTCCTATCCACTCCTGTGCCGATGATTCCACCCTTCACTTCTCAACCTCAGTCTGGAACATTCTTCCTCAATCCATCTTTCTCCACTGTCTATGACCTCCAATCTTTGAAACGCAGATTGACCAGACATCTCGAAAACCCTGGACCTTGAGTTTGGCTCTCTTCCTCCTGTATGGGAGTGTTTTGGTGGCGTTCGCCCTTGACCCAACCTTCCTGCATAAAAAAACATCAAGAAAGGTTGGCTTAACACAAAATAAACATAAAATTATGATACAGCCTGACTTTGTGACTTATCTGTATAAATTAATGTGTAGATAATACAGTAGATAATATTACCGTATTTGTCGGCTTATAAGACGCACTTTTTTTCCCTATAAATACCTTAAAAAATCGCCCTGCGTCTTAGAAGCCGAAAGTGGCAATACAGCACATGCGCAAAACCGTTGATTAATAACAAATAATAAGAGTAATAATCATATTATCTTTCTTTATTGGCTTTTGGGTTTTCTTTTTATTGAATTTTACATATCGATTGTATTAACAATAAAGTGCATCAAAAACTTTTTTTCTTGAATTTACCTTTCCAAAATTAAGGTGCGTCTTTCACGGCGCAGCGTCTTGTAAGCCGTCAAATACATATTTAAAAAAAAGCAGTTTCAACTGACTGTTACTTAAAAATAAGATGGAAAAACCAAAATATATAAATTGATACTGCAAATGAATCCAAAATTAAAATAGATTCACACTTCATAATCTGTCAGAAGAACCATAAACTAGCACAGCGCTCAAGCCTGGCGACTTCGGCCATTGCACTAATCCTGAATATTATTATTAACTAGCATCATCTATGTAGATTCACACTTGTAATATTATTATATCTTAATTAATACAATTAGAAAATGATAATTTTCAGAGTTACTTCTTATATACAGCAGATAAACCAGCTGTAAATGAAAAAGAAATATCGTTGGTATTATTCCTTTATGCTTTATTGCAGGCTCAACGAATAATTATAATTAAAGGCTGTTTTGCGTTTGTTTGTTTGATATCTTTGCTATTACTGTAGCAGTTTCTTATTCCAATAATTCTGAAATGTGGAGTTCGCGGTAGTTGGTTCGTTGTATGACGGGAATCTCTAATTGTTGAATGCGTTGATTTATTGAGAAATGGGTCTGTACTTAATGAGATTTCTCGAGTCTATCCTCTCTTTACAGTGACGAAGTATACCACCATGCATGGTTTAACTCTAAGCAAAGAATGCATGAAGATATAATAGGGATAATAGATGAATGAATGAAATTAGAGAAGTAGAGGGGTAACTTTTTGCATGGCTCATTTAGAATTCAATATGTTTGATATCTATCTCTCTATCTAACTATCTATATTTATTTTTGCAGGAAGAAGGGGGCAAGGGCGAATGCCCACTAAAATGTCCCCGAATAGGAGAAGAAGAGAGCCAAAATCAAGGTTCAAAGTTTTCCAGATGCCTGGACCCTCCGCATTTGAAAGATTGGAGGTCATATACAGGGGTAAAGATAGATTGAGGAAAGTTGTTCTAGAGTTGACTGGTTAAGTAGATGAAAGATTGAAAATACCGATCAACTCTTGCGTTAGGGAGTCGTACAGAAAAGGAATGAGAGTGTATCGAAAGTCTGGTATTGCATGCTCTCCTTAAAGGAGGAGGAATGCAGTTAGAGAGTTTAGAGTTAGGGAGTTAGGGAGTTAGGGAGTCCGTTATAATAACGATAGTAAAGAGGGAGTGAGGAAGCATTACGGCGAAGAGAGAGGAATTAAAGACAGTTAGTAAGAGTCGGGTAATTGATAAGACGAAAAGCCCCTGATTCCACTCGGTCAAGTATAGCTGTGTGGTTTGAATCACCGTCATCCCACACCTGAGAAGCGTATTCCATACAAGGGCGGACAATACCCCTGTACAGAGACAACAACTGAATGGAGGTGTAGAAACTGCGGCATCGAAAGTGCCTGAAGATGACACTGAAGAAATCCCCTATATAATAGTCTCCTCCCAGTGACTGTGAGAGAACGAAGCAAAGAAATACCCAAAAAAATCTGATGGTAGGAGTACAAGTGGCAGTTGTGTCGCTGGCGGGGAGAAGGAGACTGGATATGCAGGGCAACAGTCGAGTTGGACAGCAGGGTCTTTCAGACGCGGGAGAGGAGGAATCGGTGGAGAGATGCTCGGGAGTTGGGGATGGGGGTAGTGTGGGTGAAGCGGATGGGGAGAGAAGTACAACAGTTAAGTAGGGACCGGGAGAGAGCTGGACGAGGTTCATAAGTGTGCCCGCAAACCGTTGTAGATGATTCCGTCGATATAAATCCGCTTATGACGGAGTGAAATGAAGGGGGCGCCGTCCTAGTAGCAAGCAGAATGCAGCAGTTGGCGGGTGTTCCACCAAAGTGATGCAAGCAGGAAGTGAAGATGGCGGTGCTGCGTGCCACTGAGCCACTGTTAGTGCTGTGCGTGACGATTGGTTGTTGATGTGCTTGCTGCTTGCTTGCTTGCGTCGAGACGCTTTTGAAGCCCTCTTGTAGGGGTTGGTTGTCGTTGATCTGCGATCAACGACATTCCGTCGTTGGAATTCCACAGAAAAGATCTGCATGATGAAAAAGAATGCAGAAGATTTTTCCTGCAACGACGGGTAATCGAAGTGTGGAATGGGCTTGGTGTCCTCTATGAAAATGTGGGTCAAAACCACTCAGTCGTCACGCTGAAGACGCCTGAGTGTTACCATCCGTTGGATGAAAATTTCAAACTCGCGTTCGTTGAGGATTCAATAGTACTGCACAAAATGTTTGAAACTGTCACTTAGAAAAAAAAATGTTTTGCACAATTATCACCTTAGTTGGGTATTCGTGTCACGCCGTGTATTCACCATTTAATAGTGGCCTGTTGACTGTAGACCCTACAGTAATGTAATTCGATAAATTAAAGAGTTGGATTTTTTGACTGAGGGATCACCAAAAATAAATGTCAAAGTAAATATTATTAATAAATTTCATAGTTTTCGGTTTATTTAACGAAAAATAATGATAAATAAACAACAATATAAAGCTGGAACTGAAATGGGCAATTACATTTGCTGGCTAAATTATTGAAATTAAATTTTAATTATACTGAAGGGCACATATACAGTATATAAATGGAACTTCAGTAATGACATGACCTATATAATTATGGGCGAGCGAATTTAGAGTCATTAAGTTTGCAAAGGAATGACACAAGGCCGTGGAGAAGCGTGTTGGACTAGCTGTTGCGTCTTTTGTAGTGTCAGCTTGACTGAGGGTCGTTCCGAAGGCTTTATTTGAGGCAAAAAAGCTATCGAAAGAAAAAAGGAATTCATATAAAGGCAAAAAGAGAATCCTTGAAGTGCCTGAAGGCGTTGCCGAAGAATTGCCTGAAGTGCATCCTTATATATACACAGTATATATATATATATAATATATAATATAGAGAGAGAGAGAGAGAGAGAGAGAGAGAGAGAGATATTCCTACAACATTTTGGTAGATGGCCATTGAAGTTATATGAGCTCCTACATGTCATGTCTTTTATTTTTTCTAATTATATTTAATTACCCTTAAATGTTTACAAAATGCGCTTTTTTACCGTGTGTAATGATTATTTTTTCGAATTTCACTCGCGTTACCATTTTAATTAAAAAGCTCGAAATCAAATTACTACCACTTCATACTAATTCAAGATTTTACACAGTTTTTTGTTTTATTTTATTTTAGGTTGATTTAGATTAGGTTAGGTTAGGTTAACCTAACCTAATCTATATTGAACAAAACAATTAATACAAATTAATACAAAAGATAACACCGAATAGGAGAGAACATAACTTTTAGCGAAATATATATATATATATATATATATATATATATATATATATATATTATATATATATATATCCCGCAAGGTGGTTCTAAGCTCGTGCTCTTGAGTGCTCTTTGTGCTCGTTTGTACGTGCTTGTTCCAGGAGGTTTCACGTGCGCCCTCCCGGCCCTAGCACCCAAGGATGATGGGGCTTGACCCTGCAGTCCTTGTCATCCTTGGTCTTTTTCCACTTCGACTGTCCCCTCCACCCTTTCTTTTTCCTCTGTCTTTCCTCTCACTTTTTCTTTGTTTTTCCGCCGAGATATGCCCTTTTAAATAGAGGCGAATCGGTTCTTCCCGAACTTAAAAAAAAAAATAATAAAAAATAAAATAAATATATATATATATATATATACACACACCTAAATGGAAAAATGAAAAGCGATTCCAAAGTTTTTCGTGTACTCAACAGTAAACCATGTCAGGGAATGTAATACCTAAAAGGCCTTGGAATTGTTTTTCAGTTTTCCTTGTGGATATGCACTATTTATTTATTTCACGTGTTTAATTGTGAAATTCATCCCATATATATATATATAATATCATGAATTGCATTCAAAATTCACTTCATTACCTAAACCTATTCTTGTTTACATTTTTATTTCTCTACTTATGCCTACATATATGCCTAAAAAAATTAAAAATAAAACAATGGAAATATTATAATACACAAAACTTTTTTTAATTCTCATCATGTAAAACCCTTTCAAGAGGTAAAATGTTAGTCGAAGATCATGTAGAGAGAATAGACCCCTATTTTTAGCCTCTTATTTTTGTTTTGTCATTTTCAAAGATAAATACTTGTGATTCGTTGATTACTTGTCCTCACACTAATTCCACACTTATGTCCTCACGCTAATTCCACACTTATATCCTCACACTAATGCCATCCATGATATATATATATATATAATATATATATATATATATATTATATATAAGAGTAATAACGTTGAGTAATTTATGGGTCAAAGGTTAATATGTTGGTATTTGGCCTTTTGATTCTGCGGTCTATTTTGCATCTCTCATTTGGAGTAACATTTAACTAATGACTTAAGTGAGTATTAAATTGGGTTTAATGATCATTGACGCAATACTAAGATAAGATAAGCTATTATTATTTCTAATTTTGATTTATGCGAGTCTACATTTAATCGAGGTTGAGCAATTTTTTTTCAAAGATTTTAGTTAATGTATAAAGATGGCGGCTTCATTTTTACGTTAAGGTTTTTGGAAGAAATTGTTTATTAAGTCTATTTTGCTAATGTCTGTGTTTAAGAAGATGAAAGATAAGTGCTCAAAATATTAAGTGGATAAGTTTATTGAGAGCATTTTATACTGAGAGAGAGCTTTGATTCTTTAAAATTTATATTCCAAAATGAGACGAGGCATCTTCGAAGTTGGATTATGTATCCAAAATAATCGCTTTACACAAATCTCTTTCACGATAACAAAGATTAGATAAAAAAAGAAACTGTAACAGCGATGAGTTTTGCGACAAAACAAGTAAAAATTTCAAATTTGATTTTCTTTATTCCTCGGAAGCCGAAAGAGTGTAAAGTTAAAAGCATTTATAAAAGATAATAATTTAATCTAAAGAGCGTATTAAAACTAAAAGGAGGAAGCTTCTCTTAAGAAAAACCTAAAAGTTCGTGCCTTAACTTCATTTACATAATAATACTTTGAGTCTTCTTAATTAAATCAGCGCTTGTAAAAGGGATGAACAGAGTCTGTCTTTATCATTTGCGAGAAAACAAAATAGTCTCAGTACAAACAAGTAAGCTCGCAAAGAGCTATTTGTAAGTGAGTTGGAATCATCCATAAACCTTAATTGAATGGTAAATATTTTCTTTTCCCGCGTTCGTCAGAGTTTCTTAAAATTTTATTTGTTCGCTTTCCTTTTGCGAGTGTGAAACGAAGTTCAGTTTTCATTTGGAATTTGCCACTTTTAACAAACACACACACACACACACACACACACACACACACACACACACACACATATCATATAGATATATGGTCATAAATGCCCAAGTTGGTTGAACATTTGTGTAAATTTCCATCCGTGAATATTTTTTACCCAGTAGGTTTAACAAGTTATGATTTATATTTTCAATTTCTTAATCACTTTCGCTTGTGTTAAAGTAGGGGAAGGGGTTCTACAGGGTGAGCGAAAAGTCCCTGTGCACCTGCAAGAAGTGTAGTAAACCTGTACCTTCACTGTGTTGGAAGTGGACAGGTGCACAGGGACTTTTCGCTCACCCTGTATAAGAAAAGTTCTATAGAAAGTTTAGAGAAAACGTTTTTTTACCGCACACAATGGTTATTTTTTCGAATTTCACCCGCGTTAGGACTTTATTTCAAAAAACCTCGAAGTCAAATAAGTCGTCTTTTATGCTTTCTATGCCTTTACATGCCTCCTGATTTGTCTTAGGTTGGGGTAAGTTAACCTGAGTTAAACTAGATTAAACTAACCTAATTTAGTGTAACCTAACCTCAAAAAAGTAGGTCGTAAAAGAAAATCCGACTTATTTACAAAGTTCGACCTAATTGGTGAAAAAGGTGGCTTATTATTGGGGCTACTTAGGAATTTAAGTACAGGGTGTCCCGTAAGTCTGGACCCATAGGGAAAAATAATAAAATTACAAAATAGTCCAAAAATTTATTACATAATCTGTTCAAAGTGTCCGCCGTTGTGTCGCACACATAGTTGAAGACGTAATCTCCACTGCGACAGCACTTTCTGAATCACAGTCGCAGAAATTTCTTGACACGCCTCCACAATGCGTGCTTTAAGGTGGAAAATGTTCTGAAGTTTGACCTCGTACACTTTGGCTTTCAAGTGGCCCCACAAATAAAACTCCAGCGGAGTAAGATCATAATAAAAAAATAATAAAAATAATAATAAAAATAATAAAAAATATATTATAAATAAATTTTTGGACTATTTTGTAATTTTATTATTTTTCCCTATGGGTCCAGACTTACGGGACACCCTGTATATATGCGTAAATCCCAATTAGGTTGAACTTTGTGAATAAGTCGGATTTTCTTGTATGACCTACTTTTTTGAAGGTTAGATTACGCTTAGTTATCTTAGGTGTGGTGCAACACATTTTCATTGCTGCGCACGCGGGTTATTTGTTCAGGATGGCTCTGGTTATCCACGCAAATGGTCTTTCAATTTTATACTCACAATTTTCTGGGCTTACTTGAAACCCACTTTTAATATCAAACTTCCAATGTTCTAAGGTCTAAAGCAGAGTTTTTCAAACTTTTTGAAGCCACGGAACCTTTATTTAAAAAAAAAAAAAATTCACGGAACCTTACCAACAGGTAAAATTTTAATGATATAAGGCAAATGGTAATAAAACACAATTTATGCTCACTGCAGTTTATTATATGTAATTTGTGAAATTTACATATAGAGTTATATGAATTTCAGAAAAGAAATATACAAGTTTAGAAATTTACAAAAAAAAAAAGACAATTTACTTTTATTGACCTATTTATTTTAAATTCCCCTCCCCACATAAATTCCCCTCCCCTCCTCAGCATAAAAGAAATTATAAGTATAAAAAAATATCATGTTTATTGTAAAATTAAAGTTTTCAATGCAAAATACAGTAATGCCCCGATTAGTGCGGGTTCGATTAGTGCGTTATTCGAGTTAGTGCGGTATGTACTTTGACACCAACTTCCCAATTAATGAGTGTATTAATTCAATTTAGTGCGGATTTTTAGCGCCGATTGTACGTATGGTACATACGTACGTACATACTATACTGCAGTCTGCTGAGTTAGAGCTAGGATTTAAAGAAATAGATAATGGAAGTGTTCAAAAATTGCTCGTCTCATATATTTCTCAATTAAATAGGTATAAAACATTCATAATTAAAGTTTTAGTATTATTTTTCAAAATGTTGGCAACAATAACCAATTTTGCATAGATTACAGTTCCCGATTAGTGCGGTTTCACTAGTGCGGCGTTTTTCTAGCACGCATTGCCCCACTAATCGGGGTATTGCTGTAATTAAAAGTGAGGAATTTTACAGTTATTGAGGAGTAATTTTAATTGTTAATCAAACAAATAAATGTTCAATGACTTGGATGTGATTGATTTTCTTTGAATAAATATTCAATATTACATTACTGTGATCATAACTTCCGTGAACTGAGAAAACTAAACCTAAAAACATAGAAAACTCACCAAATCAATCAGACCAGTGCTTGTGGTCATCAGCTGTGTTTTGCTTACAAAATGGGCTCCTGTTTCTTACTGTGGCTGCGAGAGGGCAACACTTAGTCTGGATATCTCATCGTTTGAATTAAAATTCTCTCTCTCGCCCACTCTCTCTTTGCCTACGCCTTTCAAAACACAACCACTGAATTCCCAGAATATATATCGTAAATTCATCCATGCCAGTTGATATTATTTTATCTTACCTTTCTCTCCTTCTCACTCTCTCATGACATGTCCCACGGAACCCCATCAAGTTCTCGCGGAACACAGTTTGAAAACTCCTGAACGCTAAAGGACCTATCAAATACATTTTCACTACATGACGTCATTCGTACAAAACTTACTGACCTCCTATTGGTCAAACCTCAATTTCACTATTAATAAACTCCGCCTTTCGCAAGAAATTTTTTTAAAATTTCCTCTCTGAGGACTTGCGTTAGGTTAGGGAATATATTCACTTTGCTTATTGAGATTATGAGATATAAGAATTCAAACAAATCTCAAGCGTTTCATTAAACCTTAAACGCTCAAAATGAAAAACAATCTTACAGCTAGCGTTTCTTTCTTAATTTACCGACAGATTAATTGCGGGCTATAAACCTGCTAAAGGGTTTGGGTTTCGGGGTTCCCTGGGTTTGGGGTTTCGATACAACTTCAACTTCATGTTGACTCTTCTTTCTTCCTTTCGTTCGTGGGCTGGTGTGTGACTTACACACCCACACTAAGGATGGTAATGTGACCAATGATACTTTTCTATTGTTTCAACTTTTCTACTAAACCACAACTAAGTAAATTAATACTGTTTGTCGAACCGTATTATTAATAAATTCATAAATTTAATTTTGGCCAATAATGTAAATTGTTTTATTTATGAAACACCAATAATTTTATACTTTTAATCTTATGTTTACAGATTACTTTAACTTACACTTACGCTATATAATTCAAGAGACGAGGTTTGGCCTTCAAAAACGATATACTGTAGCATCGCGCGTGACATGAGTAAAAGCTTAGGGCCGCGGACAGAAGATTCCACGCCGCCAGCCCCAGACGAAACTGAAGTTAATTTCCTCTTTATTACTCATCTTAAGATAGGCCCTACTTCCCACGGATCCTGATCGAAATGTTGAAAACAAATTAACCTGGGAAGGCAAAGCGATCTTAAGGTGGACAAACTGCTTCCAACGACTCTGACTCTTCTTGACTCAACTCTCTTACTGACTCTCTGGTTATGCGTTGCTTTTTTCATCAAGCAGATTTCATTGTTCCACTCGCGCTTTACGCCCGATCTTCAGTTTATTTATGATTACACCTACAACTTAAGAAACAGAAATTAATACATGATTGGGATAGGGTTGCCAGACGTCCCGCATGTGATCCAAAAATCCCGCGTCCCTCTTTGTATTCAAAATGTCCCGCAAAAGATATTTTTTAAGCAAATGTTTTCGAGATGAAGTGATTTAGAATTTTCTAGAATTATGTAGGATCCTGTAGAATTCTGTAGAGTAATGTTGAATGTTCTAGAACATCCTAGAAATTACATAACACTTATAAAATGTTGTGTTTGGCCACGAGTTGGCAGTTTTTCGGCTATAGTTATATTGTAAGCTTTGAATTAGTGTGAATCCTGCGATTGCTTGACCACACAACTTGAGAATTTCAGTTATACTTGAAGTCAGAAGATGGAGCTAAAATTTTGAAGAAGAGTAAAAGTTCAGAAAAATATTGACATATGTCATAATATAATTAGCAGAGTGATGTATACTACAATATTTAATATGCTACGATTAGTCAGGGGGCTTAATTCAAAAAATCACCCCGATTGTTCCCTTTGTTCCAAAAGTACCATTTTTTTACCAGGGGTAGATATGACCATAAGCATTCATTTTTTTGCTGGAGCCAACATGGGCTCTCCCTGTGGCGGCCATTATGGACGAATCCAAGATGGCCGCCATCTGGTCTGATATTGGGCGATTAAATAACAACCAATCATAGTAGAACAGCAAATAATTACACTTTTTGTATGTTTTTGAGTATAGAGAATCCAGTGCTGATATTTGTTTTTTAATTCAAGATATACGTCAGGTCGTATATATCCACATTTGATATTATTTTATAAGAAATGTACATTTTATATAAATTGAATGAAGTAGCAGCATCACTGTCACAGATACAGGAAGTTGGCCAAGCCCTTCATGAGGAGTATGTAAAGACTAGGCTGGACAAAGGGACAGTTCCTATATCAAACACTATAAAGAAAAACAATGTGTACACATTCAGCAATCGGCCAGACCCACGCAAGAAGAGTAGCAAAGTGGGGGTACAGAAGCAAAACACAGTGCTCATTACTCAGCTATTCTTGTCTCTACAATCACGTCCAGATGCGGATATGACAGAATTTTTCACATACGAGAATCAGCTGGAAATAAATCAGACATTCTTGCATGTGTCAATGCACCAACTGGATCTGCCAATCCTGCTAAACAAGTGACAGTTCAGTTGATGACATGGCCGCCATCGTCCACATTGTGCGTCCAAGTAGAGCATCAACATTTGCTGAATATGTATCTCTACACATCATACCTTTCATTAAAGCACAGATGACTGACACAGTTGAGCGCGTCGATGCCGTGTGGGATACCTATCCTGAAGACAGTCTGAAATCACTTGCACAGCAGCGGCGTGGTCAGGAGCACGTACTCGACTTGATCCAGATAGTGATGGTACCACACCCATTCCCAAACGAGACTGGCAGTCATATTTGAAAAATGTGGAAAACAAGAAGGAACTGTTCGTCCTTATCAGTAAACAGCTGATCAAGATTGACATGGGTGGAAAACTCCTCCTCAGCACTGAATTAGAAACTGTGCTCTCAATAAAGCATTGATATATCAGGGCTCCAACCATGCACCACACAGAGGCAGATCATAGTCGTTCTTGCCATTGCTTTCTTTCAACAGCTTGACCTAACAGAACTCTGGATTGGTTTTGGTAGTGGCAAATATTACCGAGACATCCCAGTGCACAGCATTCAATCACAGCTTGGTCCATCAAAGTCGCTGGCTCTACCTCTGTTCCATGCACTAACAGGCTGCGACACTACGTCTCAGTTTCTTGGATGTGGGAAGAAGACAGCATGGACTGCATGGAATAATACACCAAACTTAACTGAAACCATGATCAAATTGACTGAAGACCCCGAGTCCTTCAGTCTAGTATCTCCTGAAATGACACACATTGAGAGGTTTCTTGTGCTCATGTACAGTAAAACATGTGGACAAGCATCTGTAAACGTAGCCAGGCACCATCTGTTTTCTAGTGGCAGTCGATCATTGGACAGCATACCACCTACCCAAGCTGCCCTCTTCCAGCATATCAAGAAGTCAATGTTGCAGGCAAGTTTTGTGTGGAAGCAGTCAACCACATGCCATCAGACACTCCCTGCTTTTGATAAATGGGGGTGGGAATATGACAAGCGCAGCAACCAATGGCTCCCTTTCTGGACAACTCTCGCTGATGCCAGTAAGGCACGTGCTCTTCTCCTTCATTGCGGATGCACTAAAGCCTGCAGAGGGAATTGCAAATGCAGTAGTGCTGAAATTCGATGTACGACACTCTGCAAGTGTGAGGGTGGCTGCCTGAACAATGACGACTATTAATCAGTGAACAGCCATCTATTGGATAGACATTATCATGAGATGCAGTACTGTGAGTAAAAGGAATAAAGAAGATTGTACTTGCGTATATACTAAAGTTTAATAGCAAAAGATGTTGATGCTGACTCTTATTTTTTATCAAGTGGGAGCCCAGCTTGGCTCCCGCAAACATTCAAATTAGTATGGTCATAGCTACCTGTGGTCCAAAAATGGCACTTTTGGAATGATTTGAACAATTATATGATTAAGCCCCCTGACTATAGATAATTTCAATATTATTTACGATATTTCAATATTATGTATAATAATTTCAATATTATTCACGATGTTTAATTGTCAAGCATTATTTTAATAAAATGTTTCTAATTTTGTTTGTTGTAACCGTTAAAGAAATCTAGTTTCAATTTGAAAAATATTTGGTCTTAAAAAAAGAACTCTGAAAAAATTTTGTCCCGCATGGGCATTTGAAAAATCTGGCAACCCTAGATTGGGATAGTTTTTAGAATTTTCTCCCTATTCTACAGTATTCAACTAACTTTATTGGCCTATTTTCTGATATTAAATCGCTTACTTATTTACATCTAATGTTATTTAAAACTAATTTACCTTTAAGGACATGATTGGGCAAATCTCGAGGTAGGTATCACGTGACAACAAACCTATGCCTGATTGGTGAAATGTGAATACAAGTATGAATAAAACGAAACCTGTTGTTCTGGTTTCGTGGTTCGGTCACGTTAGTGCAAACTCAGTGAATCCACATTCAGGATAGACCCATTTCCTACCTTTTACGATCTATCTATTAAACCTAACTTACATTTATACATTATGAATTGTTATTTTATATTAAATCCCGATTTTACGATCCCAACACTGCCCCTGGGATGTCAAACAACAGTTCGTTTTCTGATAACGCACTCAACCCTTCGGAACGATCTCGGGTATCCGACTGCTTCACATTTGTATGTCTTCATTCTTTCTTTCTATTATGATTCCTCATCGTTATGACCATTTTTATTTATATTTCAATACACAAATTTGTCGTTACGACATCCCTCCCCTCTTTTAATTTTGCACTCCAATGCAAAGTTTCTTAACTAGAGTCGATGGTCATCATTAAATTCATTATTTTCACTACGGTTCTTTTCATTTTTCCCATTTATTAGGACATAAACACCGAGGGAGTTTTATTCGTCTTTGGTTTCTTCGTAATTCACTCGGTGTTTGGGCCTAAGAGCGTACCGACGCCCTATTGGTGGCCCTGAGAAAGCAGCCTGTCTACTTTGTCTAGAAAAACCTATTTCTACGAAGTCCCCGTGAGGAAATAGTTCGGAAGCACCAGGCGGTTCCTGGACGAACTTTCCTATGTGCTGTACGTTTTACTTCAGTCTCTCTCTCTCTCTCTCGTCTATATATATATATATATATATTATATATATATATATATACTGAAAATTAATAGAAGTCAAATAAAAACGCTCCAGTTATTTTTTATTGCAATAATTAATATGTTTAACAGCAAAGAAAAACATTTAATGGGCACGATGAAGAGGTTCCACGACCTTTCGTGTCCTTGCCTGATAATTTAGGCTGAGATTTCTAATTAGTTTCACTTAACGAAACATCTGGTAATTGGATGTCGACCAATTAAAGATAAACTTTCTTGCCATTTCGCGGCTTTCAATTGACTTTAATCTTTTCAATACATTTTATTAAACAAAGTTACAAAAATGCTGAACGGTTCAGATGAAAAAGTAATTTTTTAAGAGAGGGTTTGATTATTTCGTATTTATAATTCAATTGTTTTGTAGATAATGAAATTTACATCTTAGTTTCATTCTTTTCGATGAGAGAGAGAGAGAGAGAGAGAGAGAAATTTGTTGGAACTACAGATCGTTGTGTTACTTATGTTATTTTCGTTACAATTTAATCTTGATATTAAGTTTTAAATTATAACGCTGAAATAGGAAAAATACTCAGTTAAAACCACCAAATTTACACATTTACTTAATTATATATGCCAATCGATCCAAAAGGTTAATTTAACCATAGAATGTCTACACTACCCTAATCCTGCCTATATTTTGGTAATAGTGAGTGATTGCACGTAAAACCGTTGCATGACATCGCAACATGAAGGAGATTGACCTTTCTGTTTAATGCATACGAGCTTCACAGTAGCCTCTTCGTCTCGGTATCGGACTGTAGTCGGTGAGATTTTGGGTTTGTTCCCAGCCTGGGTAGGTTGAATCGTCCACTCACCTTGTTAATGCTCGGTCTCAGGTGATCCATGGAGCAGATTCACACCGCAAGGTGAGTAAATGAGTTCTGGTTGATGCCTGTTTGCCATAGTGCAATTTAATTTGACTGGTTTAAGTATTTTCTCTCTTTTCACTTCTTATTATCCCATTTTTAAGTGTTTTTATAATTTTAAAAGCTTCACTTCTTATATATATATATATATATATATATATATATATATATATATATACAGGGTATCCCAGGAGGAAATGTCAAGAATGCACCATTTGACTCTTTGGGTATTTCTAAGTAGAAAGTATTATATCGACATGTGCCTGATTCCCAACCGTTACCGAGATACAGGTCTCTACATTTGGGTAACTAAAACATAATAAAAAGCCGATCTTAGATAATATTCAATGACATTTAATGATACATTGGCAACTGTGCAGATCCTCACATTATTTATTTAGGTACGTCTAAACACCTGCTCACTGAGTCACGTTTCTTTTCAGGGTGTGTTGTGTACTCTGCAAACGTGGAGGTGCAGTGCTCAAGCAACATTTCAAGCCATGCCGGCTGAATGCGTTCATAAACCTCAGAAATGAACTTCCGCGTTTTCCTTGGCAAGACTCGATGGATCGGAGGCTCGCCGCGTGCATTGAAGAAGGAGGGGGTCACTTTGAAACCATTCTGCAATAGTGTTGCAGTGATGCACAAACCCTGGCCCGCGGGCCAAATGTGTCCCCCACGGGTCTTTTCAGTGGCCCCACGGGTCTTTTCAATTCAATGAAAAAGTTAGAATATAAAAGTGACCCAATTTATGTCTCAGATGGAAAGTAAGTAGGCTAATACATTTAGTTATTTTCTTCGCTTGGCCCTCACATCAAAAACGTTTGTGCACCACTGGTGTATTGTATGTTTGTACTTTTTGTAAACCACAAGTGTCATTAAATAGTATCTAAGATCGCCTTTTTATTATGTTTTAATTACCCAAATGTAGAGGCCTGTATCTCGGTAACGGTTGGGAATCAGACCCATATCGATATAATACTTTCTACTTAGAAATACCCAAAGAGTCAAATGGTGCATTCTTGACATTTCCTCCTGGGACACCCTGTACAGTATATATATGCGATGAATGAATATGAGCTTCCTTGTGAGTTTGTATCATATATATATATATATATATATATATATATATATATATATATATATAAGAGAGTGGCAAAAGTCCTGCCATAGCATTTAATATCATGGTCTTATAATTAAAGTTCAAACTGAGAACCATGAATCCTCAATCAATTTTCAGTACGTTTGAGACAGCATTGTTGAATACATATTTTGTCGAGTTAGAACAGATAGAAAAAATAGAAAAACAATATATTAATGCTTTTCCCACTCCCTGTATATCTGGGAAGAGTCTGGAATCTTGCAATCAAAATGCAAATATATATATATATATATATATATATATATATATATATATATATAATATTATAATATATATATATAAGCTTCAGGCCCATAAGGAAAGGAAATAATAAACTAACAGACGATCTAAAAGAAATATCTGAAACATTGAGAGCCCAGTATGAATCGGTATTCAGTACCCCAAAAAGTGGCAAAGCGATACCTGACATAGATGCATTTTTCAAAGAGAAATTGCAAGGAGAATGTATAACAGACTTTGACTTTACCCCAGAAGATGTAGCGAGAGCTATAGGACAAATGAAATCACATTCAGCTGCAGGTCCGGACAAATGGAACGCACTATTAATTAAAAACTGTAAAAATGAAATAGCTACACCCTTATACTGGATAGGGAGAAGATCCTTAGACACTGGGGAAATACCGAGTATCTTGAAAAGAGCAAACACCGTCCCTATATATAAAGGCGGTGATAGATCTTAAGCAAAGAACTACAGACCAGTGTCCTTGACGTCCCACCTCACCAAAATATTTGAAAGAATAGTCAAAGGGAAAATCTATGACTTCTTGGAGACATTGGAAAGATTCAACGAAAATCAACACGGATTCCGATCCGGAAGATTATGCCTAACACAACCTATAGAGCATTATAACAATGTCCCAGATGGACTTGAAGGCAATGAAAACTATGATGTCATATACACGGATTTTGCTAAAGCTTTCGACAAATGCGATCATGGTATAAGAGCACATAAAATGAAACATATGGGAAAAACAGGCAAAGTGGGAAAATGGATCTACAACTTCCTCAGAAAACGACTACTGGCGGTCAAAATTCAAGGTGTATCATCATCAGAATCAGAAGTACGCAGCTCAGTACCACTCCTGTTCATTATCATGCTAACAGACATAGACAGTGGAGTAAACAGCAACAGTATAGTAACATCATTTGCGGACGATACTTTGAAAGATCAGCAGAAAAATCAGCGATGCAAATGAAGTGGAGGCCTTGCACAGGAACACGAACAAAATATACAAATGGTCAGAAGACAACAATATGACATTTATTAAACACTGAGAAATTTCAGCTCTTGAGATATGGTAGAAATGAGGAACTTAAACAGACTGCATATTATGCTCCAGATAGACAGGAAATTCAGAGAAGTACGAAAGCGGTCGACTTGGGGGTAATAATGACCGATGATGCCAAATTCGAGACACAAAATCAAATAGCAATAAACAAAAAGAGTCGCGGGACAGGTACTAAGAACGTTTAAAAGGAGGGACAAGACAGTAATGATCCCCCCTGCTGAGAACACTGATCATACCAAAACTTGAATACTGCTCAGTTTTGACGTCCCCATATAAAAAGGAAGAAATTAATAAACTAGAAGAAACGCAGAGACATTTCACAGCCAAGATTGATGGCTGCAAAGAACTCAACTACTGGGAAAGACTACGTAAACTAAATCTGTACTCTCTGGAAAGAAGAAGAGAGAGGTATACCATAATCTACATATGGAAAATTATCGAAAAACTGGTACCAAACCTCAAACTGAACCCAATTACCATCCAAACAACGCTGGAAAATATGAAAGGCAGAATGTGTAGTGTTCCCAAATTAAAGGCCCGACAAGGGACCTCCTCAACTCTGAAGGAAAATAGCTTGGTTGTCAGGGGGCCAAGAATTTTCAACCAAAAAAGACCTCAGAAACGTTACAGGGGTCAAAGTTGAAGTCTTCAAGAGAAGACTAGATGCCTGGCTCAGGACGGTACCAGATGAGCCGGGTGTACCTAGCTATGTACGGTGGAGAGCGCAGCGCAAGAGAGCAACTAGCTCCTCCACCAAGCCAGGACTAGAGGCGGGGCCACCAGCTTGACCTTCGTGTGAAGAAAGACCGACGCACGGAATCCAAACAAGGTTAACAAGGTGTATATATATATATTTTATACAGGAAGGTTATATATATATGATACACACAGACCGTGCATAAAAAACCTCAGGGGACTATTCTGAGTTCATTCCCATATATATATTTGCAAGTACAGTATACCCTGTGGACATATCCACCGCACGCCACTAATATATATATATGGGCTCTTGTTATGTTATAAGGTCACCAGTTTGGCCGTTCAGCCAAACTAAATAATATTTAATAAGGAGACAGAAATGACTTTGTGGTTTTTCGTTTAATTAGAAAAATAAATGAATTATTTGTTCACAGTGATTTAACAATTATGTATGCGGTAAATGTACAATATTACAATGACTGTTTATTAGCAACAAGGAATGATTTTTATACAGGATAAGAGTTAAGTGAAAACAATAATGACAATAAACACTAATTTAGGTAATGAGATATACGGTATTGAACACACAGTAATAAGTAATTAAGCCAATAATAACTGAGGTAATGAAAGTACGGTATTGGTACAGTAAACGAATTAGGCCTAAACTGCGGTCGTAAATACGTGAGTAGCTTGAACGGTATTGAGGACGCTTTGAAGATAGCCTATTCGATTAGGCAGAGTTTGTACACGTTTTAAGTGTTGAAAACGAATAGTCTATCACGACGTAACAAACCACCGTAGGCCGAGTGCCGGTGGCCTAGGAGAGGTTTACAGACCTGCGATTTTGACGAAGGTGACTCTGAAGATGGAAAGGCTTATCGGCGTAAATTGCGTGACGAGATCTTGATGAAAGGAAAATATAGCTTCGCAGGACGAAAGGGATGAATGTTGAGTGAGGTGAAAAGGGCCGGATGGCGCCAGTTGCATCTTACAGCAGTGATGTTGCTTCCAGAAGAACGAAATAGTAAATGGCCTCAACGGAGATGATTAACTTTGTGTATCCTTGAATGGAGTTTTGAAGGACGGCGAGCCGCTCTCCGACAAAGGCCGGAGAGCGGATGGAGGCCTGGGCCATGAACCAGTGAGAGCGAATGAGGGCAACCTGAAGCGGACTGGCACTTTTATAGGCTCTGCAGCTAACGGCTGAAAGGACGCTTAGGTTTTCGGCGGGAATGAAGCGAAACAAAAATAAAATTAAGCGTTCCTTTGTGGTTTCTTGTCCACGTGTGGAAAATTCCGTTAATCCTCTTCAAGTGAGGAAGGCGAGAAAGAAGAATTTTCTATTGAGTTCCCACGTGTATATATACAGTAAACCCTCGTCCAACGCGTGTTTGTCCAGCGCGAATTTGCTTATACACGGAAAAATAATGCGAACAATTATTTGCCGAAAGCGGAAAATTTGCTTAAATACGGTCCGCCAAAAACACTCTAATACAGTAGTACTGTACGCGGGCCAATGCGCTCTCTAGTGTCTTCTCCTACACTCTCCAACACTCCCACATCTCCCTCCCTCTCGCGTCACCCCCTCGCATCACCCTTTGTTTCAGTCCCGCTAACGCGTTAAGTTCACTGAAGTTGTGTTGGATTGTTTTTGTCGTATTCTGCCGTTATTTTGCTATTACCCTTAGACAACAGTATGGCACCAAAACTTAAAGCATCTGCAAGTGAGAGTAAAGAGAAGAAAAGTCGTAAGGTTATGACATTAGCCAAGAAAATAAAGATTCTAGATAAGTTGCGTGGTGGTATGAGCATAACATCACTTGGCCGCGAGTATCACGCGAATGAGTCTACCATACGCACCATCCGAAAGAGTGAAGAAAAGATACGTGCTATTTTCATTTAATATATTTTTATTTATCATATGTAAATATCATTATGTTTATGATTTTATTATGTTCTTATTTCATATACAATATAGGTAGGGAAATTCATTTATGTATGAATAAAAAATCTACGTAGCTAAGTATTAATGGGAGACTTTACGCGGCCGCATTCACGTATCCCCATTTATCCCAGAAGGTATTACGTTTGTCCAACGCGGATTTACCTAACGCGCCGTTCTCGAGGAACCTAACCCCCGCGTTGGACGAGGGTTTACTGTATATATATATATATATATATATATATATATATATATAACTTTCTCTAATCCTTCTACATTGTATGATTACATATTATATACTTTTTCACATAATGCTTGTGTTTATGGTACCAGGGATCAGAAATATCACAGTACAGTATGATTTGCTTTACATCAAAATAAAATTTTCCATTAATTATATGTTAATTATATGGGATGAATTTCACAATTAAACACGTGAAATGAATGAATGATGCAAACCCACAAGGAAAAAGAAAAAATTATTTTTTTAAATACACACACACACACACACACACACACACCACACATATATATATATATATATATATATATATATATATATATAATATATATATTTTGCTCGGATTTCGTGCAGTCCGTATAAACCAATGCCTGGAAGAAATTAATATCGTGGATTTTCATCTTCGTATTAGTTTTTTTGGGGTTAGGTTTGGTTAACGTAACCTAACCTAAAACAAATAACTTGGTGTGTAGAAACGTTGGTACAATATCATCCAAGTTATTTGAATTTCGACTTTTTGGATTAAAATACGAACGCGGGTAAAATTTAAAAAAATAATAATTGTATAGAATAAAAGACTTCTTTAAATTTTTTAGTGAAACTCCTCAGACCTTAACGAAAGCGGAGGTGATTAAAAATGTGAATTTGTTTTTGTAAATATGACAGTATTCCTCCAAATTATTAACTGTTAGATTATCACAGCAAAAATTTACACAAAAATCGGAATTAAAGGCAGGTGTATATTAGTGGTGCACCGATTAATCGGTATAGGCACCTTTCATGCCGATTAATCGGCATTTTACCGATTAATCGGCCATGCAAGGTATTTTCCTAATATCGGCATGCCAGGTGCCGATACCGATTAATCGGTGCACCACTAGTGATATACATATATGTTAAGTTAAGGGGACACCAGATTTTTAGACCCCTGATTGACCGTGTTGGGTTAGAGGTTTTCACTGAAGTGAGGCCCCCGGTGACCCGGTCGTAGAGTGACCCGTTCTTGGGTTGGTGGCAAACAAATGTTTACGAACGTGAACATTTTTAACGATGGGTATCGTACCCCAAATGTCTTTCAATATCGGAATGTTACACTGATAACACTGGTCAACATAGAATTTTTAACTGTCAAAACAATATGTGCCTTTACCTAATTTTGATATGCTGGTTCCAAAAATGTCGTAAAAACGTTTCTATCACGCTTAGATTTCGAGTTGCACCCTTGATTAAATTTACCCATTCACTGCTGCCGTGTCATATATGATATGGAGTAGCATATCATATATGACACGGCCGCAGTGAATGGATTAATAGGTAATTTTTAGTGTGCGAGAGGAAATCACGTAGCACACGACACTTTCCAGCAAAGAAATCTAACTAAACTCCGTATGTACTGATTATTTCATGATCCCTTTATCATTTATCAATTGTATTTTGAAATGTAATCCACTTTGTGTATTCTAAACAATCGTATTCCATGGAGTTTATTTATGAAAAATAAAAACAACCGTAAGTTTACAGAAAACTGCTCATATCTGAAAAATTTGTCAGTGTTCATAACTAAAAATCTAGACGTGATAGAGAATTTTGAATATTACTATTGAAATCAGCATGTCCAAATTAACTGAATGAAAACTATTTCGTGTCAGTTAAGTAAAAAAGTTGAAAATTGTTTCTAGTGTAATTTGCCACCCGCAATAATGCACACAAACATAATTGGTCCACCTCTACCGATCCACTTGGCTGGGAAGACTTCATTCAAAACTACCACACATTCAAAGCATAGTGGTAGGGAGCACCGTCTTGCAGAAAGAAGATGCTATCTGAAAGTTTTAATTGTCTTAATTCAGGAAAAAGAAATTCTGCAACATTGCATGGTAACGTCCACCAGTGACTATTGGTTCTTCAAAAAAGAAAGGACCAATGATGCATGACTTTCTGAGAGCGCACCAGACATTGATTTTTGGTGTCTCTCTTTCATGTTGTTAGTCTTCGTGAGGTTTCTACGTCCCCCAAATACGGCAGTTGTGGCGGTTGAGTTTACCGCTAATGTAGCATGTTGCCTCATCAGAAAATGTCAACTCGTCTAGAAACGAAAAGGAATTCTTAATTTTTCATTAGAACTGTTCAGGTCTTTGAAAAATAAGATTGAACGATGAATTGAGAAAGATGGTGGTTATGTTGAAGCCTAGAAATTTGTAATGTAGTGTATTAAAAACTAATAATTATATATCTATAAGTCGTTTACAGTTTGTTTCTATCATGTGTACATCAACAGTTATTAAAGTTTACATTTAAACAAGGACTTTGTAATCACCCTGTATAAACATAACAGAAATAAACAAACTTCACTATATGATTCGCAACACACAACTAAAAATAAGAGAGAAAAATACTCGATTAATATTTGTAGCGTTTCCACGAGCCTCATGAAAGGTAAAGACAAGTCTCAACAGAGAGACACCGAGTTGTTTTTATTATGGTATAGTCAACACATCGCCAAAGCTCAGTTAAATTTCGTTCAGAGCTCTCAAAGTTTACAGTCAAGCAGGGGCGTTTTTAACGGTTCTAGGAAAATTCCCAGTTGGAAGACTGCCATGCGGAAGATTTCCAGGCGGAAAATTGCCAGTGGGGAATATTGCCAGTGAGAATATTGCCAGTGGGGAATATTGCCAGGAACAAAATAAATTAAATAGTGATTTATGACTAATTTAATAAAGAACACTCTTTTATTGATTAAAATAATTTGATAGGATTTGTGATGCGTGATCTTTACGGGGGCTCCGCCCCCGTACTCCCGAGACCTAAATTATACAAATGATAATTTAATAACATGTGATTGCTTTTGGTTGCTGTGTGATTGTGTTCGTTCACATATTTTAAAACTTCGTAATTATGCTCTTTTGCTTTGGTATGCAATCTAGCTGTACACGAGTTTTGCTTTCTCACAGTACATTCCGAATAAATTTTGGTTTCATACTTGTTCCTGCCGTTTTGATGGTACATATATTGAAGCTCATCAATGACAATATCCTTACCACGTTCACTTCTGAGAATAGAAACCATTGTGGGGAGGGAGGAAATGCAAAATAAATACGAACGTATACTAGCTATCAGTGATGTAGGTCTCGAGATCGGTCTCGGTCTCGAGATCGGTCTCGGTCTCGAGACCGATCTCGAGACCCAATTTGCAGATCTCGATCTCGATCTCGGTCTCCGCTATTTAGATCTCGGTCTCGATCTCGGTCTCGACAGACGCGGTCTCGGTTTTTCTCCCCGAGACCTTTCGGACCTCTCGAGACCGTAATGAAAAATACATGTTATTGGCATACTCATGATGGTGGCTTGGTTGAACAGACACAATTCAGAATGTTTATGAAAGTTTGTAAAGGTAAGGGACTCTAGGTATTCACTAATCAGTCACCCTGTTTTGAGTTGCCCTGTTTATCTTGCCGGGGGGTGTGGGTCTGGATTTTTTTAGGTTAGTGCTACAAAAAAATTTGCTCTCCCCGCCCCCGTCAAATTAATTTTATTGAAAATGGAAACACTAAATAGAGAATTACATATATTATATATATAAATATAAAGTTTTGGCACCAGAAAAGGGATAAATTCCCATCACTGGCCAATATTGCCATGACTGTTTTAACAGTGCCTGCCTCTAGTGCTCCAATTGAGCGTGTATTTAGCCATGGAGGCATAATAATGAAGCCCCACAGAAGTCGAACTTCAGCAGATCTTCTGAGCATGCTGATGTTCCTTAAGGGTAATGAGCACCTATCATACTTTAAATAAATGCACAAGTCAAACTGGGTAGTGGGTACGTTCATTAAACCTTCTGTAACAGATCTAAAAGAAGTAAATAAATAAAAAGTACGTATATATATATATTCATTTGTTAATTTATAGGCTATACTTTTTGCATTCAACACACTACATCTGAGAAAGTAGTTATTAGTTTATTAATATAATTAACATAGTCTAATTTCCATAGTAGTGTAAAACAAATTGAAAGGGCATGAGCTTGGTCTCGATCTCGATCTCGGTCTCGAATTTTAAGGGTCTCGATCTCGGAAGGTAGATCTCGATCTCGAACCTTTGATCTCGGTCTCGAGCTTGGTCTCACAGGATCAGGTCTCGGTCTCGGTCTCAATCTCGGACTTGGTGATCTCGACTGCATCACTGCTAGCTATCCACACTTCGAACTGGCCTTGCTTAAATTAAATTGCGTGACCTTGACTCCCTTAAAACTTATTTATTTTCTTCATTTACTATTTTTCTATTTATTTAAATTTATTTTGATCACTGGCAATATTCCCCACTGGCAATATTCTCACTGGAAATCTTCCTCACTGGCAATTTTCCGCCGGGAAATCTTCCGCATGGCAATCTTCCAACTGGGAATTTTCCGCGCACGGTTTTTAACATAGGGGCAAGCGGGGCACGCCCCCAACGGATCCCCCTTATCCCGGGCCGGCCCTTTTGTCCACTTTTGGAGACACTTTTGTAACTTGTAAGATTATACGCAAAAGCACCTTCGAGATCACTGATCATTCTTTAATCTTGAATGTAGTTTGAACAGACATGTTAACCATTATGTGAGCACATTTTATTTCACAAATTTACCATTAGGCTATGTTTAATCATTTACCTTCCTGTGAGGATGTAAGTCATTGATTCTAACTGTTTAATACATGTCATCTGAATCTAGATATTTACTGTTGCATTTCTTTTCCAAGCATTAAAAGTTTAAGATGAAAAAATTAGGTATAATTTAGTGTACAGGACTGAGTTGGTTGCTATAATTCTTCTGCTCTATATATTTGCATCCTGAATAAAGTTTACAAAAATCAGTGCTGTTTGCATTTTTTTTTTTTTTGGCTTTGGTTGAAATAACTTTACTTAAATATCTAGTGATTAATGAAAACATTAAAGCTTTTTTCGAGAACTTACATTAAGGAAAACTCGTAAACGGGGCCCGAGCTCCCTGTGCCATAACTTGCTCCGACCAATTCAAAACCTTAAAAACGCCCCTGTAATCAAGGCTCCGAAACGTGTTCTTTATGGTTATGTCAGGTTTTGCAGTTAACAATGCAGAAAGAGCTCTCAGCTCCTTTTGTCTCTACCACGACATGGAAGTTTGAGTACAATGTATAACCCAATTATTTTGATAAATGAGTATTTGAGTGCAAGTCAGACTTTCTAAAAAAAAATTAAAAAATCTAAATCTGAGTCCAACTAAAAATCTCTGAATCCCAATCCGGATTTGCCCACCTAATACACATATATATTTACGTTTGTAAGTTTCCAGCCATTTTCGGGAATTTGATGAAGGAGAAATTGCTTCTCTACTCTCATCCTGCTCTTATAGCTATCTACGCATCACTGGTTAGGAACTTTTAGGAAATTTGCACAAGAGCCTATCCAGATGATTCTTGAATGTATTTAGGTTGGTGGCAGCGCGATAAAGATTTTTTGGGCTCCGCATTCATAGTAGTTTCCATTTCGCTTTCGGTATCTTTGTTCAACCAATTTAAAATACAGGGTGTCCCATAAGTCCGGCATCATAGGAAAAATAATTAAAAAAGGCAAAACAAAAGCTTTTATTTACAGAACGTGCTCAATATGTCCACCATTGTTTTCAATACACAAATTCAGACGTGATACCCAGTTAGCAAGCACACGGTGAATGATGTCAGGAGTAATGGTGTTACATGCCCCAATAATGCACTGCAGCAAATGTTCAACACTCCTAATTTTCTCTGCGTATACCAGCGCTTTCAAGTGGCCCCAGAGATAAAAATCTAATGGCGTGAGTTCCGGGCTTCTAGCTGGCCATTCCACAGGCCCTCGACGTCCTATCCAATGACCAGGGAATTGTTGGTACAGGTATTCCCTTGCTTGGGTGCTGTAATGTGCAGGAGCGCCGTCTTGCTGGAACCATGTTGGGAAATTTCCTTCTTCGTTCAAGACACTGGGAAATGCTTCTTCCTTGAGCATACGTAGGTAGGTGCCTCCAGTGACATGTTCATCGAAAAAGCGGGGGCCTATGATGCGATCCTGCCAAATGCCACACCATACCATCACCCGAGATGCACCTTGTTCCTTTGAAGAGGTATACCAGTGAGGGTTGTTTTGAGACCAGTAGGGGGTGTTCTGTCGATTTACCTCACCATTTCCATAAAAAACAGCCTCGTCATTGAACAGAATGGTGGACGGGAAATTGGCATCCCGAGCATAAACTATGGTTTGTAGAAATAGAAAAATATGAATTTCTCCTATGATGCCGGACTTATGGGACACCCTGTAGTATTCACTTAACCACTTTTACGAGAGTAACTAATTATTAGTATTGGGAAATCATACAGTCAAAAATATAAACCCTTTCTGGTCGAACTTCTCTATTAACAAACATTTTCTTCAGTACCCTGTCAAAGTGGAGAGTGAAAATGTACCATTTATACAAATATAGTGAAATATTTCTACAATTATATCCACGAATGAACGAAATGTTTTTTTGGACTAAAACTAACAAATTATCGTATTATCAAACTACCAATTGAACATCCAAGTTTTAAACTCATTTGAAAACTTTTAAAAGAAAACACCAAACTATTATATAAAAGAAAATACCACCCGAAATACATTACATTAGTATATTAAACTAATACTTGGTTATGTTTGCACTATATAATTTTCATAACAAAAGAGTAACTAAATTATTTCTACACACACACACACACACATATATATATATATATTATTAAATAATTAATCATCTTAATTTAAAAAATGACAGCAAAAGCTCAACTTTGAAAAGAATTTGTCTTTAATAAAGTGAAACAATGAAGGATTAAATAGAAAACTCATTCAGGTGAAAAAAGAAAAAAAAACATTAGAAGGAAGGAAACAAGAATAAAAAGACTTGAAAAGGGAGGACGAAAGAGAGAGAGAGAGAGAGAGAGAGAGAGAGAGAGAGAGAAGATAAATAACTTTGACACTTGTCTTCTGCAAGATGAATGACATATTTACAGCTGAAAGTGCAGAAGGAACACACACACACAAACACACACACACACACACACACACACACACACACACACACAAACACACACACACACACACACACACACACACACACACACACCATTTATACCTATGACTTAATCTATGAGCCTGTCTCAAAACATTGGTGTATGTGTGTGTGTGTATATATATATATATATATATAGAGGAGGAGATTGTAGGCATCAATCGACCAGGGAGATACTTCGAGGGGGACGTTTGGCAGGAGACATGGAGTGCTGGAACTCCCTTTTCTCCTGTCACTGTTCCCTTTAGGTGATCTTTTATTTGTGTCTCATCTACCCTGTGAGCAGTCCAGCATGCTCTCAAACACACAACTCTCCCTCTATTTTTCACTGTACATACGTGTACATGCATTTTACACACTACACAGTTTTCTCAAAATTTATATATATATATAAAAATGGCATTAAGAGCCTGGGAGACCTTGATTCGGATCTCTCCTTTTTACATAGGACATTGGTGCTCGTCCTTAGCTCCGCCTTCTTATATATATATATATATATATATATATAACGAGTCTGCATGTTGAGTTAACAATACATTAAAATTCGTCTGCAATGCCCTTAAACGCAAGCCATCAGAAACCTTTATACAATTCTCTTCAACTAACTTAAAGGCGAAAGCTTTCGTGGCCACCAGAGAAAAACCATTCAGTGTTTGGAAAGCCATTAGGCTGATATTATGGACGTTACAATGCCAAATCTTTTTCTAATCATTTAAAAATGAATGTAGAAATAATTTTAAGACCGTTTTGGCGGACAAAGTCTTTATTTTTATTTTTTGTTGCTTCTCAAGTGTTGGCTTTTGTTGCTTAATATTGGTTTTTGGGGGGGGGGGGGATTTTGTTTGATACTGTTTATACGTCTGAATAGATCGATTCTTTTTGTTTTATTGTTGTTCATGTGTTGGATTGCTAAGCTGGGGTCTTGGGGGTCGAGCCCTGACTCGGAGTTTGTGATTTCAGATTTCCTTGAGTGATCGTAGTTCGGATTCCAGTTTAGGTACCCAAAGGTGCACGGCAAACCTGACCTCGACAGATTGAACAATTCGGGCGGAAGGGAAACCCAAGGTTAACTTGGTTATTGCGCTGTCTACCTGGCCACGGTATCTTTATTTTTTTTTTAGTTAATAAAACAGGAAAACTCGTACTGAATTCATCTACAGTGTAATCAAAAGTTCGTAGAGCACTGAAATATAAACATCTGTGATAAATGGGCTTTTTTTTGATACTGTAATAAATACAAATGAACAAAAGCAACACCATCTAGAAACCGTGTGCGGTTATATTTGGGATTAAAAGGCCACTTTAAAATAGGTATTATAAAGGGGCCTCTTAATCCCGTGTGTGTGTGTGTATATATATATATATATATATATATATATATATATATATATAGTAAGGGTCAAAACTATGAGTCCACCTAGACAAACTATGTATTTTGCTTATAAAACGAAAGGAATTACGAACAATACATTAAAATAGGGTCTCATTAGGTGCAAAAAAGTTTTAATAATGAATAAATGTTATCAAAGTACGCAGAAACAATCCAAATAATAAAAATACTTTAATATTTTGTGTGACCGCCTTTTGCCTCGAGAACTGCTTGTACTCTATCAGGCATAGATTCGACAAGCTTATGGATGGTATGAGGTTCCAAGTGTCCCAACACAGCCTGAACAGCACCCTAAAGAATATCCTGGCTTGTTATTTCGTGTTTTGCTTTTCCCCTTCTCAAATGTTCCCATAAATGTTTGATGAGATTGAGATCTGAGGATTTGACTTGAAAATCCATAATGATCAGTACATCTCCTTCTTCCTTATTTTTCAAATAGTCCTTACAAGGTTTGGATATGGCTTAGGGTCATCGTCTTGTTGAAACAAGAAGCCTTGACCACACAATCTCAAACCAGATGGTATGACGTGTCTTTGAATGATGGAGTGATATTTCTCTTTGGTGAGGATATAATTTATTCTGTGGAGGTCACCAACTCTATCGTAACTGAAGCAACCCCAGACTTGGATATTTCCACCACCATGCTTAACTGAAGGTTTTATGCACTGCTTAAGCAATCTCTTACCACTTCTACGTCTAACACAGGACCTTCGATGATTGCCAAAAAGCGCGAACTTTGACTCATTTATAAATAAAACGTTTTTCCAATCTTCAACAGTAAAATTTTTGTATTTTTTGCTCATGCTAAGCGCTTAGCATTATTCTGAGGTCTTAGAATGGTTTGGAGACTGCTACACTCCCATGTAGCCCCTCAGCCACGAGCCTTCTTTTAACTGTAGATTTGCTTACAGGCTTCACTCGTTGTTTGTTGATTGTCGCCTGAATCTGAGTCGCAGTTGCTGTTCTATCACGCAGAGACGAAAGTTTGATGACATGATCCTCTGATGGAGTCGTTGTCTGGGGTCTACCTGACCTTGGTCTTGATGACCAAGTCCCAGTCTCTTTAAATCTTTGCAATGTTCTCTGAACTGCACCTTTTGAAACTCTTATTTTGGCAGCAATCTGGCGCTGAGATACTTCTTCATGGTTTTGAGCAACAATTTGACCCCTTACTGCTTTCCTGAGATCATTTGGCATGTTGAAAAATTATTCAAAGTGTTTTTCTGGGGCAGAAAAAATTGTATGAACCTGCAAAAGGAATTGGATTATTAATATTGTTATTTTATGATAAAAAAGAAAGACACTTATTAATTTATACAACAAACTATCAGCAACAACATCCATTCATGTATAACTTTATACAACATTTTAATAAGTATATTGCTTCCAAGACAGGCAGCGATGAAATGTGGTCAAAACTGTCATCTTTGATTTCTTTAATTTTACATGAAAAATATAATTGTAACATGATATTGTGGTAAATAGGAGTTACAAAGGTGTAAGAGCAAGTCATACATGTATTCTATAGTGACGAATAATATGATTTAACTACACTGTAACTATGAAAACCAGTAAAAATCAAGTGGACTCATAGTTTTGATCCCTACTAAGATGCCCTGTATGTATATATATATATATATATATATATATATATATATATAAAAATGTGCGTCGGCAGGATGTTTTCCAGGAGGGCATCTTATAAATAAATAAATAAATATATATACTATATATATGGGATGAATTTCACAATTAAACACGTGAAATGAATGAATCCCTGATGAGGTGTGCTTCTGAATACAAGAAAAGACTTGGAATCATTTTTCTTTTTTCTTGTGGGTTTGCATATATATATATATTATATATATATATATTATATATATATATATATATATATATATATATATATATAGGGTGGGCCGTAAGTTTCCATACATAGGAAAATTTAAACGTTTGTTTTTATGTTTCAGATACCCTAAGAATATGCGTTGTAAGATCTTGTTTACTGATGAAGCAAATTTTTACGTCAATGGAGAGGTTAATCGGCAAAACATACGTTATTGGAGTAATGCTAACCCTAACTGGCTGAGTCCGACGAAGATACAAGGTGCCGGTAAAGTGATGGTGTGGGCCGGGATATGGGGTGACAGAATTATTGGACCAATTTTTGTCAGTGGAAATCTTAATGCCGAAAGGTATCTTAACATGTTGCAAGAAGAGATTTTCCCATCCCTGCTAAACGAGGAAGGTAACTTCCCAGTTTACTTCCAGCAAGATGGAGCTCCACCTCATTATGGTCTTCACGTGCGTCGGTATTTGGATCAGCAGCAGTTTCCGGATGCTTGGATTGGTCGGCGTGGTCCTGTGGAGTGGCCTCCCAGATCCCCAGATCTCACCCCCCCTTGATTTCTATCTTTGGGGGCACTTGAAGGCCATGGTGTATCAGGAAAAGATACGAGACATAAATCATCTAAAGGAACGTATCACCAACGCCATTACAAGCATAACGTCAACTGTGCTAATGCGTGTTCATCAACAGTGGGGAACACGTATTGAAATGTGTTTTCAAAACAATGGCAACCATGTAGAGCATATTATATAAATAAAAATGGTTGTCCATAAAAAAATGTTTATTTTTCCTATGTATGGAAACTTACGGCCCACCCTGTATATATATATATATATATATATATATATATATATATATATATATATATATTGGGGCTCATAAGCATACGTACAGAGAAATACTTGTTATGTTCGCCCTTATCTTTTGTACCATGCATAGAATAGTTATGAAAAATTTGTTGATAGTTTGGAAAAATGTAACAAATAAAATATTAATTGAATAACATATAATTTAAATCATCAAAAAATTTGTGGAAAATAAAAAAAAATTGAACT
Source organism: Bathynomus jamesi (assembly GCA_023014485.1). NCBI lineage: Eukaryota > Metazoa > Arthropoda > Malacostraca > Isopoda > Cirolanidae > Bathynomus > Bathynomus jamesi. The sequence continues at coordinate 364,065 of JAJOZX010002004.1, forward strand.
CAAAAGATTTTGTACATTTACTTACAAAATTATTTAATATTTTGTGCCCATCTTAGGCTTGAAAAATTCAAAACTTTTATCAGTCGTTGGCTGTTTATTGATTAGAGACTGTTGGCAATTCTGAATTCTAGGATTCTCTTTTTGAGTTTTCACGCAAGACGGATGACTGTACAGTGTACAAGCCATTCGTAAGCAATGGGTCATCGTGGTAAAGAGCTGGCTCCAAATCTTCGATCTATTATTGCTGCACACGCGTCGGGAAAGAGTTATATAAAAATAGAAGAAGAATTTCGAATTCCATTTACGACGGTTGCTGCAGTCATAAAGAAATGGAAAGGCCATGGAACAATCAAAACTCTACCAAGGTGTGGACGACGTTACAAGATTTCAGAACGTTCAGTTAGACGGATTGAAAGAATGGCTGCTGCGAATCTTAGAGTGACTTCGGATAATATTTGACAAACATTAAGACTGTCTAAGATCGATGTTCACCCTTCTACCGTACGTCGTACATTGAGAAAGATTGGTCTGCATGAAAATATATTATGTTACTTTATACAACCATTCTATCCAGTGTACGATTTTTGTGTGAGTACAGCGTAATTTTTTTATTCGGGAAGGAGGGGCCAAGCGCGAGCGTTCGCAAAAATGCCCCACCTATATAAGAAAGAGAGCAGAAATCAAAGTCTCTGAGGCTCACGATGCCTTTTTCTTAAATTTTTAAAAGATTATGTAGTGTGTAAAATGCATGTATGTGTGGAGAAGAATAGAGGGGGGGGGAGTAACAAGAGAAAAGGAAGTTCCAGCACTCCCTGTCTATTACCTAATGTCACCCCACCAACGAGTTCTTCCCTGGTCGCTTGGCATCTACAGTCTTCTCCTATAAGGAGGAGGTTGTAGTTTATCTATTCTAGTTTATCTATTCTCCTCTTTCTTGTGAAATTTCTTTGGCTACTTTTCTAGGATCAAGGTATTTTCTTCAACTTTTTTTCCGTACCTGTCACTGGCTACGAGGGAGCGAAGGGTCGGAAGAGAGCCTTATACTTTTCTACCCAGTTTTCTACTACTGCAAGAATAATTAAAAAAATTAACTAGTTTAATAACAGGAACCTCCCCCAGTGAACCGGAAGGTCTTTGAGGCCTCCTTTTGTCCTTGTAACACCTTGTAAATCTCTCTCTCTCTCTCTCTCTCTCTCTCTCCTGAAAATTCAAAATAACCTTGATCGGCTTGCGAATTGGTCGACCACTTAGCAAATCCTTTCAACGTCGACAAATGCAAAGTAATGCACATTGGATCCCGAAACCAATGTGCAAACTACTCACTGCACGGGCAGGATTTTGCAACGACTAACTTGGAAAAAGACTTAACGGTGTTTATAAGCAATGATCTCAATCTCAAGTTCTCCAAACACTGCGTCGAAGTTAAAAAGAAATGTAATAAAATGCTAAGTTATATTAAGAGGCAGTTTGCCTACCGAAGCAAAGAAGTTATTCTCTCGCTCAACAACGCGTCGGTTAGGCCCCACCTCAAGTATGATGTGCAGTTCTGGTCCCCATCGTTGAGAAAAGACGTACAAAAGCTTGAGAATGTTCATGCTAGAGCGAGGAAACTAATCCCGACCGTCCGTCACAAATCATAGGATCGTTGGCTCGCTGATTTCAATTTATATTCCTTAGAAAATCTTCGGCTCAGAGGCGAACTAATCCAGGTTTTTAAACTTCTGAATAGGATCGACAACGCCGACTATTCTAAACCTTTTATGCTAAACACGAACGCGACTCACTCAAAGTAACGGCTGTAAACTTGAACCGAAACAGTATAATATGATATTTGCGTAACTTCTTCACGTGCAAGATTGTCAATTATTGTAATAAGCTTTCTCCTGAAGTCGTTTCCAGCTCTATCGTGAACACATTTAAAAACAATCTTCACCTAGTATTCTCCTCGAATAAATCGATGCTCAGACGTGTGAATGATGTTCGTGTGTATATTTCCAGTTTCCATCTGTCCCGTAAAAATTCTCCCCAATTTATTTTCCTGCAAATTGCTGAGTTTCTTCTTTCTTATTTCCAAAAGTGCCCCCAGTAGGCGGAGGGAATGAGGAGGAGAGGAAAGCCTTCTTACTTCTGTGTATTAATTCAGCTGTAAAGCTGTTGTAGCTCTCTCTCTCTCTCTCTCTCTCTCTCTCTCTCTCTCTCTCGCTCTCTCTCTCTCAGCTGTTTCTTTCTTGGGCTGGCCTAGAGTGGATTTTAGAGTCTTTGTTAGCAAGTAACTTCAGCTCTTTTACTCTACTAATTTCTCAATGGGTTTTCTCACTTGCAAAAGAAGTGGTCGTCAGCGAGACAATTTTTTATCACATTAATGACTTTATGACAACTGCAGGCTTTAGTTTAAAGTCTTCGACAATACAGCGGAGAATAATTAAATCCAAATATTAAAAATAGACCACCGTAGTGAGTCTAAATTAACATAGGTCTCACGTACTACACACTCTTGCATGAATCCCTCATGAGCTAACTCTTGGAAACTTTTTTTCCATTCTTTTAAAAATAAATTTGAATTATAATCTTACCTCCTTTTTGAAAATGATTACCATGGAAACGAAGAATTAAATACTGGGAAAACAGAGTGAGTGAGGATTTCTCGATTAAATTTCTATGTCTGTATTTTAATGGATTACCCCAGCACTCATTGTGAGTATTACACGCAAGCATACTCTCTTTAAATTATGGAAACTGGTATTATTACCCTACAGACATACAAAAACTACTGTAACAGACTTAATGCAACCATTAAAAAGTAAAAGCAGATCATTATTGTCCAAAATTTGATGAGCAAAAATCTAGTCTAAAAAGGCTATGAAACACTGAGATAGTTAATTAATACAAAGGTTAAAACAAATCCCTTGTCCTCCCTCACAAATTCTTACAGTGGACCCCAAAGACAACAAATTTATTAAACTTCTTTGCAAATATCGAATCCAATACTGCAGCCTCGATTCCAATTACAGACACTCACTACCGACAATACACGCCACAACCAAATCCAAGCTCATTTTTCTTTGATCCACTCCTAACATACAATGTCTCTCTAGCAATAAAAAATCTTAAAAATAAAGATTCTCACATCAATACGATCCGGATAAAAATATACAAATTAGTGTCCGATGAAATTGCAATACCACTCAGTAAGGTAATGAATGAACCAGTAACACTAGGTATACCTGACAGTCTAAAGGAATCCAACTCCATCCAATTATCGCCCAATTTCCATACTGCCAACTTTAAGTAAAGTATTTGAGAAAATCATGTACAATAAACTTACTCAATTTTTAATCAAATACGATATTTTGACAAAAACACAATTCTGGTTTAGAGGTGGACATACTGTACAACGGAAGATGCCATAAACATCTATTAGAAAATGTGTATCAGA
>JAJOZX010002004.1:372500-595000 GCA_023014485.1 Bathynomus jamesi
TCACTTCATCTTTCCAATTTTAATTCTGGTAGGTAAATTTGTTAACAAATTCTTCAGAATTACGTATATATGTCGGAAAATATATCAGTAGTATGGTATCATTTTAGGAGAGGGGGCAGGAGAGAGAGGAGAGAGGGGAAAGGGGAGAGAGGGGAAAAGAGGAAAAAAGGGAATAAAAGGGTAGTCAGTAGAGCAAAATTTTAATCCTTGATAAGATCTTAATCCGTTAATGACTTTTGATTAATAAATAAATAAATAAATAAATAATATATATATAATATATATATATATATATATATATATATATGTAACGTCACACTGCGAACTTTACCGGTCACCATTTTAAAAGATAAACGGTAAAAAAATTGACCAAATGCTATATGAATATAGAGTATAGTGACCACCGGTAACACTATCTTAGGCCTAAAACTGATATTAATAATAAGAAAAATACATGTCATTGAATGAAAGAGGGCTTTTGTGTACTCGTGTACCTGTGTGTACTTATAATGAGGTATGTTATATCGAACTTTTACTGTACTGAAAACCTTAAGAGCTCTCCTATTTTCACTCGCGCTTAACTGCACTGAATTGGGGTAGCATGCGTTTGGTTAGGCCTAACGTAGTGGGAAGCCGAAACACAAAATAGATTTTATGTGAGTTTATTCAATTTAACTTTTAAAACACGTTGATTAAAGGTAGGGCGAATTAAAATGAATATGACATTGAGAGAGGAGAGAGAGAGAGAGAGAGAGAGAGAGAGAGAGAGAGAGAGAGAGAGAGAGAGAGAGAGAGAGAGAGGTTAAGTAGACGTAAACGGACTATAATGAACAAAATTTACATTAAAAAGCACAATAAAACAATGCGTCTTTCGGTCACAACCTTCAGCGAAAATCTGTTTGAATATGATGCGCAGGGTCGTTAAATGTAAATTTTAAAAATAACTGTTCTCTAAGCATACCAACCAAGAATGGAACATGTATGGTCTCAAGGGATCGATGGCAATCCTATAATTAAGCGTTAAAAGAAGATTAACTCGTTTACACTTCATCTTATTTAGAAGTATATACCGTAAAAGATCTTTAAAGATGAGTCCAAAGGCGGATGAGTAAGGTGTCAGATAATACCAGTGTTCATTTTTAAACTTGGTTCAGGACAGAGAGGTCGCAAATCCCATAATTAAGGTTTAAAAAGGATTAACTTGTGTGGTGGAAGGATTTAAATACATAAACCTTCTTCCCTCTATCTTATTATCAAAATATATATATATATATATATATATATATACATATATATATACAGGGTGGGCCGTAAGTTTCCATACATAGGAAAAATAAACTTTTTTTTATGGACAACCATTTTTATTTATATAATATGCTCTACATGGTTGCCATTGTTTTGAAAACACATTTCAATACGTGTTCCCCACTGTTGATGAACACGCATTAGCACAGTTGACGTTATGCTTGTAATGGCGTTGGTGATACGTTCCTTTAGATGATTTATGTCTCGTATCTTTTCCTGATACACCATGGCCTTCAAGTGCCCCCAAAGATAGAAATCAAGGGGGGTGAGATCTGGGGATCTGGGAGGCCACTCCACAGGACCACGCCGACCAATCCAAGCATCCGGAAACTGCTGCTGATCCAAATACCGACGCACGTGAAGACCATAATGAGGTGGAGCTCCATCTTGCTGGAAGTAAACTGGGAAGTTACCTTCCTCGTTTAGCAGGGATGGGAAAATCTCTTCTTGCAACATGTTAAGATACCTTTCGGCATTAAGATTTCCACTGACAAAAATTGGTCCAATAATTCTGTCACCCCATATCCCGGCCCACACCATCACTTTACCGGCACCTTGCATCTTCGTCGGACTCAGCCAGTTAGGGTTAGCATTACTCCAGTAACGTATGTTTTGCCGATTAACCTCTCCATTGACGTAAAAATTTGCTTCATCAGTAAACAAGATCTTACAACGCATATTCTTAGGGTATCTGAAACATAAAAACAAACGTTTAAATTTTCCTATGTATGGAAACTTACGGCCCACCCTGTATATTAAATGCTAGTATATATTTAGGCTCCGCCCACAATTGCCTACAATAAAAACAAAATATACTTTTGTCACTCTCGCAGTCATCGATGGTGTGAACACGCCTCAATTGCTGAAGTTCTAATGAGCCTATGTGTATATGCATGTGGCAGCGTGTTGTCGATGTTGTGCGCTCTAGGTTAGGCTAGGTTAAGTTAGGTAACTATACTGTGTATTCATAGTAACATTAGGCCAGCCTGTTGCATTATATCAGGTGGTCTTTAAACATTATACAGTATGTTTTAATTGTTTTACTCATTTTAGCTTTTAAAATGGTGATCGCTAAAGTTGGCTATGAGACGCCACATTTATACATATTTTTTATTTTAGGTTAGGTTAGGTAACTGTAATCTATACTCTATATTCATAGTAGCACTGGCACTACCCCTCCCCTTGGCACTCCCCTCCCCCTCCCCATCAGTGGCACCCCTTCCCCCTCCCCTCCCCCTCTCCCCATTACCCCGCTATTCTAAGATCTTATCACGGAATAAAATTTTGATCTACTGACACTACCTCTCTCTCTCTCTCCTTTCCCCACTTTCCCCATCCTCCTACCCCCTCTCCTCCATTACCCTCACTCCTCAAATGCAACCATACTACTAAATCGTCTATATGTCGCCCATTGTTATTAAACATTTGGTTATTGTTATAACTCTTCAATTGCTTCTCCATAAATAGCAATTCTTTATAGAACATATATAAATCTGCTATATACGGATTGCTGTTTGTCCTCATTGCAATTCCTTTTTCTTGTTTGAAGTTAATATTATTTATTGTAATGTAAGTGTCGTTCAAAAGATATTCGATGGCTCCCATAAATGGATTTATACCGTACGTATTATAATATTTGTGTTTATGTATGTTATTCCAATATGCCTTCTTCCCTGTCCTGTTGATTACTATGTAGCTATATTGCCAATTTTTTATAAACTTTTTGATAAGGTCCTTTAATGTATTAAACACTTCTTCAAGTGGTAGATTTGTGTGTAAGTTGAGAATCAAAGGCATAAATGCAGTCTGCTTTTTCTTTTTTCATTCTATCCAGATACTGGAGAGAATTGTTGATAGACCAGTAGCAATTTACGCCGGTTCTGTTTTCAATTTCCTGACTATTTAATGAAACATTTTTAATTGAAAGAGAGAGAGAGAGAGAGAGAGAGAGAGAGAGAGAGAGAGAGAGAGAGAGAGAGAGAGCTGCAATTATACGTGCAGTCAAACGCAACTGATACTTGTAATACAAATCGAATGTAACATAATACACTGAAATGTTATGATGTACAAAATGTTATGTTTCAAAAATCCAGGATCATAGGAAATATATATATATTTATATATATATATATATATATATATATATATATATATATATATATATATATATATAATTGAAAAATAAATATTCCTATGATTTCGGACTTTTGAAACACCCTGTATATTGTATTTTATAACTAGTAAGATTAGATTGTTTTATATTCCATAATCCTCGGATTAAATGCAATCTAAGTGGGACTATAATTAGGCCTGACGACATATTCATATGTATTACTTACTAATAAGGTATGTTTCAAGTGTGACTTAGGAAGTAGCATTTACACTGGACTTTGCAGTTAATAGGAATTCAAATATTTATTCATCAGCTTAAGTCCCAAATTGGCAGCGCCCATATGGATATAAGCGAGTAAAGCATTTCCCTATAAGCGAGTGAAGACACTGAGTTTGGGAGTTCGGCTCCCGATGGTGCTGTTTAATGAATCCAGGAGCTAGCGCAATGAACCACATTAATCTGGTCTGATCATTGTGCCAGTTTCTGATCCTTCTGTCTGATTATTGCTATTATTACCACATCTAGTAAGTTTGAATTTTTTCAGTGAGCTTCATATTTTTTTTAACTCATTTAAATAATGCTGTGATTTAATTTTGCAATATTTCGCTGTCTTCTTCTTCTTTGACATTTCTTTAAATAATTTTGACTTCGGGTCGTCTGCATTTATCGAAGGCTTTAACTAAATCAGTACATATGTTATGACCCTACTTTGCTTTCAACATAATGCTTCCAGTTTTGTTTATTGGTGGTCTAAATCCATACAGGTTCGGTTTAAAGAATTTCTTTTCCTGTAGGTAATACACAATTTTGTCTTTACTTGTCTGAAACACTTTATGCAATGAGAGGTAAGTGTTCTTTTGAATACGGGAGAAATGTTCGCATTTTGTTTCGTGTCAAGTGATTTGTGAATATTTTTTACCGTTTGTTTCCGTTGTCTAAATGGCATTCTGATTTTCCTCTCAAGTTTACTTCGTTCTTCGATTTGTCACCTGGGTATGTGTTGCAACAGTATTGGTTCTATGCTGCTTTCTACAATTGGTAGAATTTCTTATTTTTTCTTTTTAAAGTAACGAATGTCAATTATTTCCTTTAATTTATGCCTTCCCTACTCTGTTTCCTTTAAATTTATGTTCACCCCTTTAAATATTCCTTCTATTTATCTACGTGTACAGGGTGGGCCGTAAGTTTCCATACATAGGAAAAATTAAACGTTTGTTTTTATGTTTCAGATACCCTAAGAATATGCGTTTGACGTATGATCTTGTTTACTGATGAAGCAAATTTTTACGTCAATGGAGAGGTTAATCGGCAAAACATACGTTATTGGAGTAATGCTAACCCTAACTGGCTGAGTCCGACGAAGATGCAAGGTGCCGGTAAAGTGATGGTGTGGGCCGGGATATGGGGTGACAGAATTATTGGACCAATTTTTGTCAGTGGAAATCTTAATGCCGAAAGGTATCTTAACATGTTGCAAGAAGAGATTTTCCCATCCCTGCTAAACGAGGAAGGTAACTTCCCAGTTTACTTCCAGCAAGATGGAGCTCCACCTCATTATGGTCTTCACGTGCGTCGGTATTTGGATCAGCAGCAGTTTCCGGATGCTTGGATTGGTCGGCGTGGTCCTGTGGAGTGGCCTCCCAGATCCCCAGATCTCACCCCCCTTGATTTCTATCTTTGGGGGCACTTGAAGGCCATGGTGTATCAGGAAAAGATACGAGACATAAATCATCTAAAGGAACGTATCACCAACGCCATTACAAGCATAACGTCAACTGTGCTAATGCGTGTTCATCAACAGTGGGGAACACGTATTGAAATGTGTTTTCAAAACAATGGCAACCATGTAGAGCATATTATATAAATAAAAATGGTTGTCTATAAAAAAATGTTTATTTTTCCTATGTATGGAAACTTACGGCCCACCCTGTAGGATGAGTTTTAAGTTTTTGGTTTGGAAATTCATTCGTACTTCATCAGTTACAGTAAATTATGGTAAGAAAAATTTATTTATGTTACATTTTACTCACGTTTGATTCGCTTTACTAGTTTTTTGAGTAAGCTCAGAGTGTTCTTTTAAAATGTTGCTATGAAATCTCTCAACATGTTATGGAAAGAACATATTCTATGTCACTTTTAGGATTACCTGTGGTATTTGGTAGTTTGTACACGCTCAAAATGGTTAATGTTTACTTTTTTACTTCTAAAATGAGTATGTCAGCTGTACTGCTGGATTGGTTCATTAATACTTCTCCTGTGTAAGTATTTTTCATATAAACATTTTTTCATCCTCAAGTAAATTTAGCTGCCCTATAGTTATGTTCTAATCATTTATTGTTATTTCGGAGTCTCCAATGCAGTTTTCACAGTTTCTTTTCCTCACTTATGCAAATGCGTTTCCGATACACATAATATCGTGTTTCTTTCTAGAACTAAATTTTGTAGGCATTGTAATTTGCAATTTGTTTTTTCACAGTTCAGTTCTTGTGTATTTGCATACATGGGATAAAGAGTCTTTTCGTTCGGTTTTGTTTGTGGGATTTTTCTGGTTGGCGTTAGTTAGTGGGACATTGTATTTGAGAATACTGTAGATGTGATCCTTAATACCACTGTGCATGTTTGATTTGCTGTGGATGGTGTTGCATACACTGATGGAACACATACAATATGCGAGGTCCAGTCAATAAATTCACGGAATTGTTTAATTAAATTCCGAGAATATGCAGGGTGGGTAAAAAAGTTACCCCTTAGAGGTAAACTGTCATATTAAAAAAAGTAAGGGGACTGGAGCTCCCAAACTTCATAGATGCTTACCTTAGCATGTTGTTCGTCTTAATCGAGAAGTTGCTCGATGTGTCCCCCTTCCTGCTCAAAGCAGGCCTCCAAACATGGACGCCACTGATCAATACACCTGTTTACATATCGTTGAGACACCTTCTCCCAGCCGAGCAGAAATCTTTCGCGTAGTTCATCCCTCTTATATTGGTACCAGGGTTGTAAACTTTGGACTTCAGGGCTTCCCAAACACCATAATCTAGTGGTGAAAGATTGGGGCTACTAGCCGGCCACATATTGGATTCGATAAAATCCGGTGTTTCGTTCTCAAGGAATGTGACAGTTTGGAGTGCTATGTGAGCAAGGGCTCCATCTTGTTGAAAAGTATATCTTTCACTCTATCTAACTTATATTCGACGAATTATTGGTGAAAGATATTCTTTCCAACAAGATGGAGCCCCTGCTCACAGAGCACGCCAAACTGTCACATTCCTTGAGAACGAAACACTGGACTTTATCGAATCCAATATGTGGCCGACTAGTAGCCCCAATCTTTCACCACTAGCTTAATGTGTTTGGGAAGCCCTGAAGTCGAAAGTTTACATCCCTGGTACCAATATAAGAGGCAGAGATGAACTACGCGAAAGAATTCTACTCGGCTGGGAGAATGTGTCTCAACGATATGTAAACCGGTGTATTGATCAGTGGCGTCCACGTTTAGAGGCCTGCGTTGAGCAGGAAGGGGGACACATCGAGCACCTTCTCAATTAAGACGAACAACATACTAAGATAAGCATCTATGAAGTTTGTGAGCTCCAGTCCCCTTACTTTTTTTAATATGACAGTTTATCTAAGGGGTAACTTTTTTTACCCACCCTGTATTAACTGGACCTCGTATGTGAGTGGATTCTAATGTTTCCTCATGAGAAACTTACTCGTTTATGATTCTCAGTTCCGCTAAAAATTGTTCATTGCTCTTCTCTTTTCTGATTTTATTTGGAATTGATATGTTTTTCTTTTTCTTTTCTTTGTACACATTTAAAGTGGAAATATGCATATTTGTACCGTATTTAGACATTTCTTCTCTCTCGCTAATTGAATATCTATACATAGAAGGATGATAGAAACAGCAGCTCGTGCCACATTCGCAAGTTCCAGTCCTAATAAGATTGCAAAAAGAGAAAATTACGATTATAGTACATGTATCTTGGACCATATTTGCATAATGGTTTTTATTTTACTTGCGAATTATCTTCCTTTGATTCATTCCTCTTTTTCTGACTTTCCTTTAATAGTTTTTGGAGTTCTTTCTTTTTTCCTTGCAGTATTTCATCTTTTCTTCCTTAATTCCTTCTTAATTTTCTGTGTATTTTCATTTTAACATTGTCATGAGCTTTAATACTCGTTTTTATCTGTAATGCTTTCTTATCATTATCCTCACTTAATAATGTCAACCCTCACGCTTTCAATTCTTGTATTTTGTGCGGGGAGTATTTGTCTCCTTAGATTATTGCCTGCACTCCCTTCTAATACATTTTCCTCATTATTCTTTGTATCATGCATGTTGTTATCGGTGTTCTCCTTCCTTTCGTGATGCACTATTTGTATATATGTTGTATTCTTTACTTAAGTTACTATCTATTCCCTCTTCTTGTCTGGTCTACGTTTTTATTCTTTTTCATGACGTAAAGCATATAGATCTATAATTTTATTATTTGTTATATTCATCAAGTTTCTATCATTTCTTCTCATACTAATGCACTCATAGTATTTAAATATATTGCAGAGTAGACATTTTAGACCAGTGCTTTGTCAATTTCTCGTTCACTATTACAAACGTATGAAATTATGCATTGCAATTCCTTAAAGAAACAAATTGTTTTTATTCAATTTCCTGATGTTTCGGCAATTTTTACACTTACTTTGTTTCATCGCATTTTTGTCTACGTACCTTTTATTTCCTCTTGTTTTTTAGGAATTGGTCACTTTCCTTCTCTCTAAATACAAATCGTATCGTGGTTTATGACCTTTTTCCTTTCTCGATTTTTGTTTACATTATGAAGGGGAGTAAGATGCCACTTTGAGATGCTTTTAATTATTTTCACTATATTCCAATGTAGCCAGTATCCGTATCACCGTTGATAGCAGTGTTTCCCTATAAGCGAAGTGAAGATACGGAGGTCGAAGGTCTGACTCTCGATGGTGCTGGTAAATTAATCCAGGAGTTAGCGAAGTGGGCCGCATCTGTTTGGCCTGAGACTATACCAGTTTCTGGCCCTCCTGAATGATTATTAACTTAGATGTAGTTTTCTCTTATAGTTTCTACTGTAATATTGGCCAGCAGGTGACTATAATACAAAGTGATTATTATAAAAAATTTTGGTTTAACGGAACACATTAATGTAAGAATTATATCATTGTAAATTTGTAATCATAATTTCATTGTCAGTTTAATTGCATCTTTTTAACTTCATTAACTTGAACTCAAAATCTTATCGTAATTCTCTATGGAATATTTACCTTTGAAAATGTAATTTCCTTAAGACTGAGTAAACTTTATGTGCATGTCGGAATATTGTATTTGCTGGTCCCTGTAGCTAATTAGGGTAACGTACCAATATTTTTAATAAACTTACACCAACTTCAAAAAATTATTTCCCAGTTTTTGACCAAATTTCATTAAGTTAAATTCACTGATTAAATCCTAAATTAAAAACTTTTAACTTTGATTCATAATTATTTTTGAGAAAAGTTGTTCGAGATTTTGTTGAATATCTCTCTTGAAAACTTTTGACTTTTAAATTTGACCTGTGTTAATTAAGAACTTAATCAGTGTAGCTGTAAATGTTTATTTGTTTCGAGTCTTCTTCTTCTTCTTCACAGAAGTAGATTGCCCATTAAAATTTGGAATTAATTTTATGCATAAAAAAGAGGTTGGAACAATTTCAGGAAATAGAGAATTTGGTAAAGTCGCAAGTTTATAAGGGTCAAATTAATTTAAAAATAAATATCAGTTTGTTTTATATTCCATGTAATATTTATTTCAGCAATAGAACTTTTTATTTGTTTTTTTCTCGTATCAACTCTATTCAGGTATGTACACATCTTCATTAGCTTCGTGTCCAAGATAGGTTACCACGACTCAGCTGCTTACTTTCAACAATTTACAATGGCAAACGAAATCCCTCACAAATTTATTGAATGAGTCCATTTTGCGCTACAATTTTACATTCAGTATGCTTTAAAGTTAGAAAATGACAATTGTTATGAAATGAATGCAGAGGTGTGCAGTTGTGAAGTAACTGTACTCAAGTAACATTTTTCAGGATCCACTTTTTAGAAAGTACAATCACAGTATTTTAAAATACTTTTACCCTAACTTAAGTACATTTTGAGAGAAAATATTGTACTTTAACCTAAGTACATTTTTACTGATATCTGTAAAGTACAAAGTACTTTTCACAAACGTTTTGGAAATTTCCATGATTAAATCAACCAATCTGAGGAGGCAGACAGTACAGGAATTTAACGCAGCCAATCACACGCCTTTGAGAACCAATTATTATTAAAGCTAAGTAAGAAGTTCTGCGCGTAATAACGTTTGTTGGCCATATGTGTATTTATCTCTTTCATTCCCTAATGAATATAATTAATATATAACTTCTGGTTGTTACAAGGAAATGATTATCAATGCTATGTTTGAGGTGCTGGACAATACTTTTTACTTTTACTATTTGAGTATACTATAACATGATCCTTTTTTACTTTTACTTAAGTACAAGTCACGAATTGTACTTGTACTTTAACGTAACAAATTTCAGTACTTTGCATACCTCTGAATGGATGTTGCCTCATGAAATGAAACATACTAAAATACGTGTAAATACAAGGCAGCTTATGACAGGAATAGTTTTTATCTGCATGGTGATGAAAATCAAGAGACAAGAGCTGTCAGCTCGTATGAAAAAGCAGAATTTTGCCATTATTCCGCATTCTTGGGTGGTTTTGAAATAACGATATGAAATATAAAACTTGCTCATTTCATTTTTGCGTAAAATTCAGTTATTTAAATATTATTTAATATTTTCACTTCATCAGAATTTTGCGTACATTTTCAAAATGTTTACAATACAGTATACCTGAATCAAATATTCTAATGTTTTTTAGTTTTGATAAATATAATCACAGTTTACATTAATAATTAATTTTTTATTAATACCACAACTCAAGAAAAGACTAAATTCAGGTTTTTGACTCGTGTGCATTACCTTATGAAATCCTAAATTATATAGGCTAAGAATGGGCAGAAAATGGAAATTTCTCCAGAGAGGCAGGCCAAGTAGAAGTAATTATAAAAGAAAGCTACAGTCAAAAACAGGTAGCCTCTCGATTTCAAATATATCAGTGAGCTCAACTAAAGCGCTTGTCAAGCATGGTGTGCCACAGGGCTCAGTTCTGGGTCCACTGTTATTTTTATTATAATAAATGACCTTCCACGTTCATCTGATATACTGAACTTCATAATGTTTGCGGATGATACAACTGTCTCTTTTTCTTGCAAAGATGTTAATTCAGCTAAGAATATATTTCATTCAGAATTCATCAGTGTGATGAAATGGTTGACCACCAATAAACTCTTCCTAAATACCAGTAAAACAAATTTCATGATTTTTACTAATAAAAGAAATGTATATCTTGATGAACTTAATGTTAATGAAATCGCCATAAAGGAGTGTACTGTAACAAAATTTCTTGGTGTAATGCTAGATAAGAATTTGCAGTGGAGTGATCATGTAAATTATATCGCGAAAAAGATTTCAAGGAGCGTTGCTATAATGTTTAAACTTAGATATGTAGTCCCTAAACAAGTTTTATTGACTCTTTATCATACTCTCGTTCTTCCTTATATAACATGCTGCACCCTTGTTTGGGGAAACTCCGCTAACATCGCATTAAATGATATCTTTGTCATCCAAAAACGAGCAATAAGGTTATTATCTGATGCTGATTTCCTTGATCACTCTAGTGCATTATTTAAAGAGCTAAACCTACTAAAGCTCAACGATATAACCAAACTGGCACATTTTATTTTTATTTACGAGTGTAAGAACAAAATCATTAATTTGCAACGGGTAAATAGATATTTTGTAACTCAAGAAATCCACTCGTATCAGACCAGAAATAGATCAAAGCTTGTTATACCTCAATTTAGATTGTCTTCATCTCAAAAACTACCCATTTTCATTGGATTGAAACTATGGAATGACTTGCATGCCGATATAAAAAATATTGTGAATGTAAATTTGTTTAAAACCAAGTTGAAATCCCGATTAATAATGGCATACTAACAAAAATCCAGGATTAATGTCCACTAATATTGTTTAATATTGTCCATTAATATTGTTTAATATTGTAATACATGTTTTAACTACTGATAATACTTAGTTACTTATTTATTTATTTATTATTATTAATTAATAACAACTAGCTGCTTATTTTTAATAAGAGCCCAGTAAAGTCTAAAGCTTAAGGGCCAAATTAAATTAAATAAATAGTGAAGCTTCAAAATTATTCATGTCATTGTAAATTGAGAAAATGTATTTATTTTATTATTAATAATAAAGGTTATTCTATTCTATCCTATAAGATCAAAAAAATTTTCGAGGATGGAGAGTACAAGCTCAAAATAAGATCCGACAGATCACGAATAATAACTCAACACAATGATAATGCGATCAAAAGGAAGCCAAAATTGAACCCCTTCATCAGTAGTGGCCATCTGCAAGAGCTTCCTGCTCCAGTCAGTAGAGGAACCATTCGATGGAGGCTTCATACTAAGAATAACATAGTCACAAGAAGATCAGCGAAAAAAACACTCTTAAATAAAAAGCAGAAGAATCTCCTTTTTGCGAAGAAATATGGTGATTGGACCATTTTACAATGCACCACAGTTTTGTTCAGCAACGAAAGCCAATTTGGGCAGACCATCTGTACGTCAGACGTTCACCCAAACAGCGACATCATTTCAAATTCTTTACTGCCACCATGAAATAACCTTCAAAGGCTATGATTTTGGGATGCTTCGGCGTCCGAGCAGAAGAAAACTGAGTTTTACCCACAAAATAAGACCGTGAAGTTTGTACATCATTTGTTTCAACAAATGTTTTGATGGTTGGGAAAATGCCCACGTTTCCTTGATTCACTTTTCTCTGCCACAGATGTAACTTCCTGATAAATGAGTTTATGAAGAGCGTTTCAGCCGTCGAGCTTCCTATGATAGGCTTGTAAATTGCCAGCCTTCTGTGGCATTTGTTTTATCTGAAAATTACAAATTAAGATACATTGTTGTTGTTATTTGTGGGTGTCCCTATCTAGACGGCAAAATGTTAACCCTTACTGTTTGTAACAAACTGTTCTACCAGAGTTTCTGACAAATAAGCGATGCGACATTGACCTATCATATTTTGGGATAGTGGAATGTGTTGCAAATATTGAATACTTGACTCACCAACATGTCTCACCCACATGTCTCACCAACATGTCTCACCAACATGACTCACCAACATGTCATTTTCGGCAGGAAGGATCATGACAGACGAATGTGGCCCATTGTACGAACTCCTGGACTATTATTAATTAGTATCCTCGGTGGTCGGACCCCCGAACTCAGTGTCTTCACTTCGCTTATAAGGAAACGGTGTTACCCACTGAGCCACGGGAACTGCCTGTTTTCATGCATGCCAGCGACTTGATTACTCAGGGAACTGATCGATGACATTAGTCGCATCGTGAGGCGTGAATTCGAATATACCCTCAGACTTATAAACCACATATAAATGACTCTAGAGGGGAGTAAGGAAGCCTATCCCAAGTATCAGCTGGGAATGGGAGACAGTGTAACAAGCAGTTCGATCTCGCGAAGGATTGCCATGTTACAGGTTTGTGGTAAAAGGCAGCCACACTATATACAGAACTACAGACTAGCAAAGACCCTAAGATCCATTCTAAGCTAGCCAAAATGAAACAGAAATTTGTTGAGAGAAAAAGATAGCGAAGAAAACTGTTTAGGGATGGAACCAGTTACGTAACCAACTGATCTCTAAATATACCCCTGCAACTGCATTTTCACCGAACATTTGACGTTCCTAAAAGTACAGTTCATTTGTTAATATCCAATACAGGTATTATACTGTATATGTCAGTTTACGTAATCAACTGTTTTCTCATTTTACTGTTTTCACTGTTAATCTGCTGAACGGTTTTTTTATGTAGATGTTGTTTACATAAGTGTTTACATTAATGAAAACTAGCAAAGGTTGTTTTAAACTGTGCTGGCACAGCCGTTTTACAAAAAGTGAACGAAATCCCCATTTTATGTTTTCTATTAAAATTAAACCCCATTTTGTACGCAGAAATTAGGGACATCACTTTAAAAATTCGAGTAGTAAAATTGTGTGCGCATAACGACTCGCTTTTCTCCATGCTCAGTAAAAATGTATCCAGTACAAGGCAATAAATGGTGATAAATGTTGCAGCAAAATTATGGGACGATGTTCCAGAATCTTTTTACAGTTTTTATTCAAAGTATTTTTAACTATGAAAACAAATGTTCAGGGCATATTTATACTAAACATGAGAAACCATATATATATATATATATATATTATATTGCATCGTTTATACAGTGAATACACGAAACAATGAACCTGAAATGAAACAGCGAGTCGTGTTGCATCTAGGCTGAGGTTTTTCTATCACAACCTAGTGTCGACAAACACAAATATAGCCACCGATTCGTTTTGTCTGGACACTGAGCAGCTAAATATCAACAGATATAGCTAACACCTATGAGGCAACCGCGAGTGCACAATAGTTACTGCCTACGTCTATAAAATCTCTGAAGCTTGCCTGTTTCATAGCTTTGGTTTTATACGCTTCATTCAGACGTACAAATAAGGTTGTGTACTCGTAAGTGTTTTGTTTGTTTTCGTGTATTTTGTATTAAGGGCTTTACTATAAATTACTCGTAGGATTTTCGCTCTCTCGAAGAGAAATGAGTCTCTCAGTTTGCGAAAACGCCGGGTTACATGAATTAAGTCGAACTGCATGAAATTAAATTGAATTCTATATTTTCCTTTGATATATTATTCTGCTTTTGATTTCAACATGTGAATCGTAGAGAAATTTGAAATTTATTTATAGTAAAACGAATTAGTGTGTAAAATAGAATTAATGATGAACAATGTTATTTCGCGGACTTAAGATGAATTATGAAATAATCATAAAATAATGGAATAATGTAACAAGTTAAATGTTTAGAGAGAGAGAGAGAGAGAGAGTTACAAGGAGTTACAAGGAGTTACAAGGAAAAGAAGTACCTCAAAAGGCTTTGCGGCCCATACCGAGGAGGTACCAATGGCAACGGGTGCCAGGGAAAATTTTCTACACCCTCAAATAGTGTAATAGTGTGCAAGATTTGGTCTAACCTTTTCTTGAAGTGATCCACAGAGGAACTGTTCACAACTTCTGAAGGTAACCTGCTCCATGTGTCACAGATCTTATACGTAAAGTAATTCCCACACACACTAGTCCTAAACCGTTTCAAATCCAACTTCCAACCATTGTTACGAGTTGGGTTATCATTTAAACTAAACATGCTTCTAAAATCGACATCGTTGAACCCGCGTAAGAGCTTGAAAACCTCGATGAGTTGACGGCGCAGCCTCCGAGTTTCCAGCGAAAACAAGTTCAGGGCACGTAAGCGTTGATTGTAGCCCATATGCCTAACGGAAGGGATTAACTTTGTGGCCCTCGCCTGCACTCACTCCAGCCTCTCAATATCTTTCCTGAGGGTAGGCGACCAGAACTGCACAGCATACTCCAGGTGCGGCCGAACCAGGGAATTGTACAGAGAGTGCACAATCTCCTTGTTCCGAAACTGAAATTGCCTCCTCATATAACCTAACAGCTTTCTTTTCCACCTCTACGCACTGTTTCGTAAACTTAAGGTCGCTGCTAATTAGCACACCCAAGTCCTTTTCCAAATCAGTGGCCTCGATATTACTCCCCAACATCGAGTAGTCCGACTTGGGATTGGCGTAGCCAATGTGCGTCGCTTTGCATTTACCCAAGTTAAACGGCATTTGCCATTTTTCGGACCACTCTTCTATCCTACCAAGGTCTGCACGCAGTTGCTCGATCGCTTCGGGCGTCCCAAAGAGAGAGAGAGAGAGAGAGAGAGAGGCTTGGTCAAAGGGATTGTACAACGTACTTCCTTAGGTCTTCAGAAGAAATTGATGTGTTAAGAATGCACGTCAGAGGTCCATTCCTATCCTGCCTTCGTAAGCAAAAGTAGTTCTTAATCTTAAGTGTAAAGCCGAAATACAGTCTGTTACTATACTTAAAATAATGTATTAAACAGTGATCTCTTTCGTTTCTCATTTCTCTCCTGTAGTAAACTAATGCTCAATTAGAAATTTGTACATGAGTTGTAGTTTATAACTTAGAAAATAACCATTACGGAATGGAAGTCACCTTTGAGTGTTGCCTGTCTTTAAATTTAGTATACTGCGGTTAGTGATGTGAGTCGTTTTTTATTGTGTCGTTTTTTTTTTTTTTTTTTTCGTTTTTTTTGTTTAAAACGAAGATAGTCTGGTTTTTTTTTTTTTTTGTTTTTTATTGTTTTAAACTTATTCCATATTTTTCTTCCTTTAATCTAATAAGTATATTAGTATTACCTATAATTTACTATACTACCATGCTTATATGGTTATACCTAGTACATATAGTCATCTTTTAGAAAAACTGAATCACACAAAAAGTATATAATAGAAAGGAAGAACAAACCCTCATTTTTTATATGTATATATATTTTTTAACTAGAACATAAAACATTCTTCCTCATTTCAAACAATATACATAATTGTGATTGGCAAGAGTACCAGTATATATATTCCAGATAGAAAAAAAAATATTCACCTTTTTTTGAACCTTTAAAAAATTGTAACCTAATGTTGTTTAACCTTCATTTCCATGGAAGAATCATCACTAGATTGGGTAGAGCATATATGCTAGTTTCAATATCACAGGTACTGGTATAATATACATAATAAAAAATACATAATACTGGTATAAAACAATATATATAATTGTGATTGGCAAGAATACCAGTGTGTGTGTGTATATATATATATATATATATATATATATATATATATAGAAAAATAAAAAAATATAAAATATTCATCTCTCTGTTTAACCTTTGTGTTAACCTAATGCTGTTTAACTTTCATTATCTGATTCTATTTCCATTGAAGAATCATTATCACTAGATTGATTAGAGCATATAGGTAGTTTCAATATCACAGGTACTGGTACTTATTGCAGATTTGGATGTTGACGAAGCCAATGTAACACCATGTTTTACTTCACTTTCTTGGAATTTTGCATTTTGGGATATAAATACTAGCTTTGCTGCTCTGTCTGTGCTTAATCGGTTTCTTTTGGCTGTATGGATATTACTGTATGTGCTAAATGATCTTGGAGGTAATGAAAGGGCGAAATAGAGGTGTATGAGTTTGTGTAGGTATATATGTGAGTATGCGTGCGTATGTATCTGGAATTCTGGATGTATGCGTGTGTATGGGGTATATAATAAATATAAATGTGTATATAAGTACTGTATTTATGTATATATTGGTATATACTGTATGTATATGGGTGTATGTGTATGTATATATATGGATGGTCTCGGGGGGGAAAATGTCATCGCGGGTCTAAAGGATAGTTAAGTGGGAGATTCAAAATCCGAGGCATGGATGGGAGAGTCCTGGAAAGGTTGGACAATGGGCAGTCAGCTCCCAGCCAGTGTTCTCGCAAGTTTAACGGATCTCAAGATACAAGACTTTCAGTGCAAGAAAGAGGCCAGTTTTTTCTGTAAATAGGCTGAAAAGGACATTCTATACTGGTACCATATGGCCTATTTTATTATTTATTTATTTATTTTTATAATATATATCATTGCAAAAGTATACCTTATAATTAAATTGGCAATATCTATATTAATTATTAAAAAAAACAAAAAAAACAAAAAAACAATAAAAAACAAAAAAAACGAAAAAAACAACAAAAAAAACGACATGGACATAAAAAAACCCGTTTTTTAACATCACTAACTGCAGTACGCCCTTAAAACGTCCTTAAGAGGCTTAAGACGACCTTAAGACGTGGAGCATAATGAAGTGGTAGAGTACATGTATAGGAAGTAATAGACAGACAGTCATTAAATCGGAGATTAATTTTATTACATGGTGAAAGGTTGTTGTTTAATGTTTATCTCTTTTTGATATAATGATATATTCATGATATATTCATGATATATTTTCTCTCATTCATTATGAATATGATTCAGTTTCATTCCGGTTCCAACTCAAACCTTTATCATAACATTTTCCCCTACCCTAATTAACCCAGCCCAATCCAACTCATATATTGGAGTTTGACATAATTCGGGAGCAAAATTTTCATAGTTTCTGCCGTTAATATATATATATATATATATCATAGAATTTTTTACAAGAGGACCTTTTGAACTGACTGTATAGTTGCATAAAGAATTTCGAGCCCCTAATTACTAATTAGTAATTTGCAAGGCTTTTTTGAAATTTCTTTTTACTTTAATTTAAACTTATAATTGAGTAATTAATACAAGAAAAGATAAAATGAAAGAAACCATCTTTTTCCTACATGAAATACATCATACAGAATCAGTGCCAAGTTTTCCCTGAATATACTATATACAATTAATCTCACTTTGTAGTCGTCGACATAAAGAGACAAAAATACCTTGAGGCAAAAGCTCCACTCAAATAAATTAAATAAGAGTTAGAAGCGCTTTTTAGCTCGCGATACTTGCCTCGAAGCGGGCACTCCGTTTAATTGAAATGCACTTGTTTTTGCCAAACCTTCAGTCGAAGTTAAATCCTCAAAAGACACATTTAATTAACTGAAGCAAGACTTTTGATATTCATGCTTTGATAAGTGATAATGAGGTTAAATTCAACGCTTCAGCGCCTTGGGGCACTTTAGTGATTTTTCTTTTATCTAAAGCCAGACGATTTTATTCAGTGCCAGGAAAGTCTCACGTGGGCATTAAAAGGGGAGGGGAGCTTTTCTGAAACTGAATAAAATTGTCTGGCGTTAACGAGAATAAAATCAATAAAGTGAAGCAAGTTGGTAAAAGCTAATCATGTTCTGAGTGTTTGTGAGCTGACCAAAGGCCGAAGTGAAGTATCTATTATATTTACAGTCTATTCGTCAAAAGCGTCGTGGTTATGGTAACGCAAACTTTTGCCAAGTAAAGTATATTAAGTATTTCATGTACAGTTTCGGGTAAAAATTTTGCCTACAAACCTAAAATTTCTATATAAAAAAATACAACAAACTAATCAACAATGGTTGGTTTTTTGTTTTTGAAAAATTATTACTGTCACTAAAAAGAATAAAATATACAAAAAAAAGCAAAATGTTATCAATTAGTAAATTTTATGCTTTTTAAAAATTTTGTTTGTAGTCAAACTTTTTTTCGAAATTTCCATTCTAGTTTTTGTCTTTTCTGAAATATTATGCATCTGTTATTATTTTAAACACTTATAAATGAAAATGAAAATGAAAAGGTGTATTGGCAGACTATAGTCCATATGACAAATATTAATAATACAATGACAGTTCACATACTAAGGATAGAAATATATACAATTGATTAGAAATAATACAGTAATGTCGAAGTTAAGTGGAGCTACAGACAGACTTTTTCTTACCGTGAATTCCATAGCAAATAGCTTCATAATGTAAAAATTGGACTATTTTTTTTTATCAGAAATGACGTATACTTTTCGCAATTTAAGCATCTTTATCTCAGGTATAAGGACATCTTTTAGTGATCCAATTCTTTTAGACCTTTGCTTCATGATTGATGAATTCGCAGTTGAATTTTCACCAAAGTCTGACTTTTGACTTATGAATTTAACTTTGAATTAGGACTGAATTTGGACTGATTTTGATTTTCACAGTGACAGTAGGCTTGCATTTTGACTTTGTTTGAATAAACCAAATTTAAAAGTAAACAAGGAAACTCAAAGCGAAAATCAAAATTCAGAGTTGGTGAAGGGCAAGATAAAGATTAAAACTCATTCATTCAAAATCCGAAGTCACAATCACAATTCAAAGTTGAACGCATACTGCAAGCCAAAAGTTAATGAGATTAAAAGACAGAATTCATAGTCAGAGGCAATATCAAAATTGAAAATAAAAAGTCAAAGTAAAAGTCCAAATCATAGACAAAATTGGAAGTGAAAGTCAGAATCAAAAGTAAAAACTCGAATCGAAGTCATAAGTCAAATTTATAATGGAAATTATAGTTAAAATCCATGGTCGCAGTTAGAATTTCAATTAAATGGAAAAACCAAAGTCAGAGTTAAATAACACAATCAAATTCAGTTAAATATTCGGTCGGTTCACTTCTCCAAAGGGACTTCTAGTTCAAATGAATATTGTCATGAGAGAGAGAGAGAGAGAGAGAGAGAGAGAGAGAGAGAGAGAGAGAGAGAGACCTCAAGCAGAGAAGAAAAATAACTATTTTCTAATAAAGTGAAATCAAGATTTTTTAATGTTTGTGAGATACATTTTGCATCAGTATTTAGCTATTGAATTGAATAATCCACACATTCGATTCATATAAGAATACATATATATATATACTGTATAATATATATAATATTACGATTTCATATATATATATATATATATATATATATATATACGAAGTATACAAACATTTTATTGAATTATTTTGCAAAGGATTTTTGGGTGTGGAAAAAGTAATTTGAGGAAATTTGCCTGCGCTTCATTTCCATCTCACGCCTCCAATTTCCTTTAATATTTATCTCTTATTTACTTCCTCTCTCCATTTGCAGCCAAAAAATGAAACAAAATGGAAAAGATAATTAAATGCTGAAACCAGTAGGAAAATAATTTGAAAAATGGAAATGAAAATAAGATAGATAAATTTAGGAAAATAAATAAATTGAAAAAAAAAAAAAAGATATTTTTTTTTCGCGAGATGGTTTGAGGCTTTTCTTTATTTTTATATAATTGATTTTTATTTATTTCAAATTTTTGGAATTTGAAAAGAATTTTTAAAATAGATTTAAACTTTTTGTATATTTTTTTCTTTTTTCGAGTATTTTTTACGTAAAAAAAAGGTCAATAGAATATAGCAAGGAAAGTATGCTTACTCTCAGAGCTGGAAAAGTTACTATTTTTAAAAGTAACTGGCTACTGTTACAGTTATTTACCTATAAAAATAATGAATTAAGTTAAAAGTTACTGTAAAAGGTTCCTTACGTTTCGAGGGTTTTGGTGTTTCCACAAATAGCTTTGCAAAACTAATTAGAGAAAACTTTCTCCTAATAGGTTCGTTCTCGGTTTATATAAAAGAATTTATTTATTTACAACCGCTGACAGTCCCCTCTTGTCTTCTTAATACTACTCTGCTTGAGGTGAGAAAGAATTTAGTTTCACATACATGAACGTTTAGAACTAATGGAACTTTTCTCCGTAATGCGGGGAAAGATTCGTTTTTACAAGCACCATTAATGGCCTCTTTTCAGAGCATACCCTTCCCCCAGCGCTAAAAGCTCTAGCCACAAATGCAGAATAAGTATAAACTTATGGGAAGATATTATAACACACAAGTCTACGCTACAGTTGTACTGTTTTTCACTGAATTTCAAAG
The DNA here is from genome assembly GCA_023014485.1 of Bathynomus jamesi. Lineage (NCBI taxonomy): Eukaryota > Metazoa > Arthropoda > Malacostraca > Isopoda > Cirolanidae > Bathynomus > Bathynomus jamesi. Next base: position 393,488 of record JAJOZX010002004.1, read on the forward strand.
AAAATCTTTTGTGTATAAACTGTCTACGAGTCATTTTAGATACGTACATAGCAGAGATAGGGACTCGAGTCGGATTCGAGTCCCTATTTTATGTTTTAATTGAGACTTGACTCGGACTTGGGCATAATTTGACTTGACTTGACTTGAGACTTTGCTTCTTCTGACTCGCTACTTGAATGAAATGACTCGAGCATTTTTGCGAATTATGCCAAAACCCATGTAAGTGTACAATTTACTTGTTTTAACACAAAATATAAATGACTCCAAGATGGATTCATGCTGTGGAGAATATTTTTTACTTACCTTTTTTTATTTACATTTTTTATTTATTTAACAAAAATCAGAACTTTGAATTGTGTAATAAATACAAACTATTTTTAAATAAGTAAATTTGTTTTTCTGGGGTACAATATAGGAATTTATGCCTGGTGACCTGCACGGCTGCACATACAGGGTGTTTCAGGAGGAAAGGTCAATACTTCGGGAGGTGAGAGTATCGGTCATTGTGAGAAAAAAAGTTCATACGAACATGTGTCTAATTCTGAATGGTTACGGAGATAGAGCTCTTTGAATCTACAGATACAAAAGCATTGTTAATGGTAATCAAGAAAGAGAAACCAATTACTATTTCTAACATTTAATGTTTAAACATTGGCATTTTGAATGGTATCAGATACAGAAATGACGAATTTGTTACAGTTTACAATACGTTTTCGAAAATCCCACCGTCAACCTCAATGCACTTTGCAACTCGTGTGCGAAGATTGCGTGTTGTTCGTCTGAGTTGATCTTGACGTTCCTTTATGCGGGCAGCAGCATCCAAAATGCGCGCGAGCAATTCGTCTCATGTATCCACCTTTCTTTTGTAAACTTGACTTTTCATCCACCCCCACAAACAATAATCTAACGGAGAGAGGTCTGGAGACCTTGGTGGCCATTGAATGGGACCACCGCGGGGGAAGGAAGAGCTGCGCGCGCATCAGATTCAAACAGCTCTATCTCCGTAACCATTCAGAATTAGACACATGTTCATATGAACTTTTTTTCTCACAATGACCGAAACTCTCACCTCCCGAAGTTTTGACCTTTCCTCCTGAAACACCGTGTATATATAAATCTAGATAAATATCAAATCTTGAGTTCCTATACTCATTTGTTACTTTCTTGCATGTACTGTATTACAGTGACATTTTCCCATAAATAAAAAAAAAAGGAATTGGTAAATGATATTGAAATATTTTGTACTGTTTACACATTTTATTATCCAGTTTTAATTGCAACTCTGGCACTAATAGTGTGGTTTAACAAGATTTAACATTTACATGTTATCACTCCGTGCATCTTACAATCTTACATCTATATTTCATTTATAAATATTGACTCGAGACTTGACTTTGAGACTCGCCAAAAATGATTCGACTTGCGACTCGCGTTTAAAAAACGCGTGACTTGATTTGAGACACGACTTGCGACTCGCGCTTAAAGACTCGTGACTTAACTTGAGACTCGCGCTTAAAGACTCGTGACTCGACTTGAGACTCGCGCTTAAAGACTCGTGACTCGACTTGAGACTCGCGCTTAAAGACTCGTGACTTAACTTGAGACTCGCGCTTAAAGACTCGTGACTCGACTTGAGACTCGCGCTTAAAGACTCGTGACTCGACTTGAGACTCGCGCTTAAAGACTCGCGACTTGACACGGACTCGATAAAAACGACTTGAAAACAAGTCTGGTACATGGCATCTTAATGAAATTCTGATTTTCTAACACACTCAATGTATGGATTGTATTAAAATTTACACCACAAAATTGTTTAAATTTTAGTCATAATAATTACTTTCAAAGGCTGACAAAATAATATATACGAGTGTGTGTATATATATATATATATATATATATATATATATATATATATATATACTGCAATGACCACGCAGTATATAAATGAATAGAAACGACGTAAGTATTAAGGAACGTTTCTATTCATTTATATACTGCGTGGTCATTGCAGTTAAATGCACATATTCACGATTTGCGAGGGTGCCCTCTCAGGGCATTGGTTTCTGCCCTATGTAGGAGAATTTCGATTTGTGAATGATCGAGGTCCGTAGTGTAATGGTAGCGCATCCAACCGGCAATTGGAAGGCCCTGGGTTCGCTTCCCGGGCGGTTCGCCTCATTTTTCATTTATTCGTGATTTCTCTTCCTCGTGTGCAGAAACGTGCCTTAATACTTACGTCGTTTCTATTCATATATATATATATACACACGAAATATTAATTCACTGAACATACTCTTGCCCGTTCGTTAGTATTTTGCAATAAACTGCCAAGCTTTTAATTGCCAGTTGGTGTTTTGAAGAATATGTAAAACTGGAACTTCAGATTTAGTTATCATAAAGAAGTTCCGTGTTAAACATACCGAACAAGGTCTTCACTGATGGTATGATTGTTCGCTGTGTTTGTTCACATCCAAAAAAAATCCTACTCAAAATACTCTAGCCATGCCCTTGAAGGCTTAAGAGCAACTTAAGACCTGACTAAAGTTTTAGTCTATTTTAGCTAGATCTTGAATCGAAAATGTTCGCTTAAGAATTTAAGGTGTGACTTAAATTTTAATAACTTTTTAATGAATCCAAAACGGCTGCGTGAAGTGTACTCACGAAAGCTGGACTGTTTGTATGTGAACGTAGTTTGCGTAGCCAACAAACGCCAATCTGACAAACACTAAACATCGAAGGATATTTAGATCGCATTTCCATCGTTAGCTGTTCACTGTCATGCGGCGATGTCAGACTTTCAAGCTCAAAAAATACATGTCACGCTAAAGGTTTATTTTAAATGTGAAAATAGAGTAACTGTAAATTACAAAATTACAAGTTGCTTGATGAAAATAACTGAGTTAAGATATTAGATACTCTCTTTCCAGAGTAACTCAGTTACCCATCAAGTTGCTGAAAAAGTAACTGTTACATTAACTCGGTTACTATCCAGCTCCGCTTACTACGTCGAAAATATAGTCCAATCTACCCCCAAACTGACAAGATAATTCCTAAAAGCAACCTCACTTATATGAGCTTAACCTATCCGAATTTAACCATCCAGAGTGTATATACAGGGTGTCTCAGAAGTCGCGCACCATAAGCTTTGTTCAGATTTAGGAGGTTTACGAGTCGAAATGGTTTATAAGTAATGTTTAATTACAATATATGTTCGATAATGTTCGAATAATAAAATTAATAGTATGTACAGTTAATCAAAAAGCTATCTTAAAATAATTAAATTGAATGAAGCTACATTAGCCAATGGTGTCTCAGAAGTCGCGCACCATTGGCTAATGTAGTTTCATTTAATTTAATTATTTTAAGATAGCTTTTTAATTAATTGTACATACTCTAAATCTGAATAAAGCCTATGGTGCTATGGTGCGCGACTTCTAAGACACCCTGTATATATATTATTTATTTTGTAGACGATTAATTTAGAGAAGATGAAAGCAATAACTACATTTAAAGAACTTATTTATCCTCAATCTCATATGGCGCATCACATAATGTACCTATCCTACAACTTTCCTACACCTTTCCTACCTTTCCTACACCTTTCCTACACCTATCTTCGTGCTTCTTCATAAAAATTAAGTAAATAGAGACGGTAGGTCTCACTCTGAGTCATCATTTGAGGGGCTCCGAACCAGAGTGACTAACACGCCAATAACAAAAACTGGAGATAAAAGAGTTTAAAGTTGCGTGAGCTTTAAATAGGATTATGGACTTTAAATACCATTATAGACTTATGTACAACTTTGACTAATATCCATGACACACGTAACAGAGAAGGCCTTGCATTGCCGCTTGTCGAAAAAAAAAAAAAGGCAGTTGACCGAAGGTGGTCTGTTAGTCACTTTGGCTCGGAGCTACTCATCCAATTAACGGAAGTTCATTAATTCTTTTTATTACCTCTGTGGGACTGAGATGATAGACCTTATTTGCGGTAATCAAAAAATGTGAAACAGATCAAAATAGATTGTCTTTTTTCGATTTGAGTCTACGCGTCGTATCCATCTCGTGAATATTGAGGATCGGCGTTTTAGCAACTATTTTTAGGCGTATATGTTGCGTTCCGCCTCCAACCCCATGCAAGCATGCATGCATGCAAATAAGATCCCAGAGCAATCTTCAGCTCGATCCATTTTAATAAATAAAGTTATACACAGGATATACACACACACACACGCATATATATATATATATATGTTAAACACAGACCGTGCATGGAACAAGGAACTCTTCTGGGAAAATTAAATCCACTATAGTCCGAATAAGTAATGGTAAATGACAAATACCATAGTTTTTCTTTTTCATGATGCTAGCCCGACGTGGGCAACGGGTCTCTCGCAAAGAGATCCCATAAATATTAAGAATGAGGGAAGCTATATTTATGGGATCTCTTTGCGAGAGACCCGTTGCCCACGTCGGGCTAGCATCATGAAAAAGAAAAACTATGGTATTTGTCATTTACCATTACTTATTCGGACTATAGTGGATTTAATTTTCCCAGAAGTTCCTTGTTCCATGCACGGTCTGTGTTTAACATATAAATTTCTCAGGGGACCATTCTGAGTTTGTGTATATATATATGTGTGTGTGTGTGTGTGTGTGTGTGTGTGTGTGTGTGTGTAGTGAGAGAGAAAGAGAGAGAGGAAACCAATGGTTTCAACACGTTCTTTAATGAAACCAACGTTTCAGGACTTTACGTCCATCATCAGTAGTAAAAATAAAATAAAAAATACAGTTAAGGAATTAAAATGAGAACTTTATCTTTATCTTAATCTAAATTTTGTTAATAAAACTTCTATTTCAATTTTTTAATAATTGTATTTGTTATTTTAGTTTAACCACTGATAATGGACGTAAAGTCCAGAAACGTTAAATCTCATTAAAAAACATTTTAAAAACATTGATTTTCCTTTTTATTCGTCAGATTATATATATATATATATATATATATATATATATATCTATATATATATATACGCAGGGTGTCCCATAAGTCCGGCATCATAGGAAAAATAATAAAAACAGGCAAAACAAAAGCTTTTATTTACAGAACGTGCTCAATATGGCCACCATTGTTTTCAATACACAAGTTCAGACGTGATACCCAGTCAGCAAGCACACGGTGAATGATGTCAGGAGTAATGGTGTTACATGCCCCAATAATGCGCTGCCGCAAATGTTCAACACTCCTAATTTTCTTTGCGTATACCAGCGCTTTCAAGTGACCCCAGAGATAAAAATCTAGTGGCGTGAGATCCGGGCTTCTAGCTGGCCATTCCACAGGCCCTCGACGTCCTATCCAATGACCAGGGAATTGTTGGTACAGGTATTCCCTTACTTGGGTGCTGTAATGTGCAGGAGCGCCGTCTTGCTGGAACCATGTTGGGAAATTTCCTTCCTCGTTCAAGACACTGGGAAATGCTTCTTCCTTGAGCATAACGTAGGTAGGTGCCTCCAGTGACATGTTCATCGAAAAAGAGGGGGCCTATGATGCGATCCTTCCAAATGCCACACTATACCATCACCCGAGATGCACCTTGTTCCTTTGAAGAGGTATACCAGTGAGGGTTGTTTTGAGACCAGTAGCGGGTGTTCTGTCGATTTACCTCACCATTTCCATAAAAAACAGCCTCGTCACTGAACAGAATGATGGACGGGAAATTGGCATCCCGAGCATATTGTTCCGTAACCCATTCACAAAATTCCATCTGCCGGTCAGGATCATCATCTTCGCTTAATTTCTGTAGTATCTGAAGTTTATATGGATGCCATTTGTGAGCCTGAAGAATGCGATGGATGCTACTTTTCGACACTCCTGTCTCGGCGGACAATCGCCGAAGAGACTTATTGGGACTTCTGTTAAAATGAGCCAGGATAGCAGTCGCTGTATCATCGTCAGTGGACCTCCTTGAAGGTCCACTGCGTAGTTTATCTTCTATGGATCCTGTTTCCTTAAACTTTGCAACAAGTCTGCTAACACAACTCTGTGTTATTGGCTCGCGGTCTGGATGCAGTCTGTTAAATTCAGCAGCGGCCTCTCTTTGACTCCGATTTCCTGAGTAGAATTATCTGGATTCGTTCTTCCTTGCTCACAGAAATTATGGCCTGTAGAAAGAGAAAAATATGAATTATGGTTTGTAGAAATAGAAAAATATGAATTTCTCCTATGATGCCGGACTTATGGGACACCCTGTGTATATATATATATATATATACAGGATATATACTGTATATCAGTACTTTTGTGTTGCAGTAGAAAAATAAATTCATTTTATATAGCGAAATATTGAAAGGATTCCCCGACAAAGGTTTGCTTTCCCTTATGGATTTGAATCCACAAATTACCCAGACTTTATACTCTCTCTCTCTCACTCTCTCCATCTGTTGGAAACCATTCGTTCATTTTGTAATAAACTACTTTTAAATAAATATAGAGACCTCCTTCCACAATTTCAACAACCCTCCACCAAATTTGTCATGATGTTCATCACGTAATTTTTTAGCTCTTTCTTCGAATTTTTTAGATGTTGATCAGAGTAGCAAATTAGCGTTTGTATTCATTCAATTTGTTTTGTTTTGTTTTGAATTTTAATCTATTTGCTTTTATTAGGTTTTCAATAGTTTATACATTATATATAATTTAGGGTTAGTTCTTAGGTATTCAGGTAGCACAGTTAGTCGTTGGATAGTTAATGCACGATTTATAATTTAAATAATATAATAACAATAAAAATAAAGTAGTAAAATATTACTCTCGTTATGAGGGTCATATTACGATAAGAAAGATTAAACAAAAACTACAGTAGATAAGTAGTTCTCTCTAAATAGTGTAGAGAAATATTTTTGTGGGATTTGTTGTCTTTCGATTTCCTAATATTACCCTTTGTAAATGTAGGATTAGCACAGCCAGGTTTAGTTAAGTTAGGTTACGCTATGCTAGGTTAGGTTAAGTTATGCTGGATTAGATTATGCTGGATTAGGTCGGATTACAAATTAAGTTAAATTGGGTCATACTCGGTTAGGTCAGATTATATGGTGCTGTAGATCATTTTATGTCCCATTGCCTCTGTAAATATACAGGGTGTCCGAGAATTATCTGTACAATTTTTGGCTGTTATTAAAAGTCAACCATGAAGTGTAGAAATTCCAGTTTATTCCATTTTACAGAGAATCTCATTAAGTTTTTTCTGATACCACGTTTTGACAAGTGTTTTAGAAATGTACGCGGGTGACAGACATTGATGATTTAAAAGCAAGAATCACAGCTGCTATTGAGCGAATTGATGTGGATATGCTGCAGCGTACATGGCAGCATTTGGAGTATCGATTGGATGTTTTGCGAATCACTAATGGTGCACATATCGAATGTTTGTAACAACGTTACTTTAATAAAAGAAACTTTTGAAAATACAGATTCTAAATAATCTTGTTTAAGAATTTTACGTGTGTTATCAAGAATTTTATTAAAAGATGAAATTGTACAGATAATGTTCGGACACACTGGAATTTCTAAAAAACTTGTCACAACTTGGTATCAAATAAAACTTAATGAGATTCTCTGTAAAATGGGATCACTGGAATTTCTAAACTTCATGGTTGACTTTTAATAACAGCCAAAAATTGTACAGATAATTCTCGGACACCCTGTAGGTCCAAATATTTTTGTCACGAAATTTTCCAGTCGAGAATAATTTCTCAACGATTCGAGAATTTGGTTCGTCAGTCCAAAGTTTCGTCTTTCAAAGGTCCCTACCAACTTATAGCTTACCTCAAGCTTACCTCGTATGAAGAATAAGGTCATGCAAGATTTACCCGTGAAAGATGAGGGATTTACGATTGAGAATTTCAAATTAAAACAGGGAAAACGATTTATAAGTATAAAATTACGATAAATAAAAAAAAATTAGAGAAATTATAAATATTAATTTTTAATCTGATAAACAAATCAATCCAAACTGTTAATTTGTAATGACAGAATTGAATTAGATGTAATTTTAGTTTATTTTCCATTATTTCTATTTTTTCTCTCTTGCTTCCTATTCAAAAAAGTATCTCGAAGAATTTGCCAGAAAAGTTCTCATGTTTCCGAAAGGCATATTCAGATAAGAACGCTTTGATTAGACTAGTTGCCAAAATCAAATACAAATTCAAACATAAATGTCAATATTCTGTAAACGTACAGATGGATGCCATGTTTCGCTTGAATTATTTAATATTGTATACCTTATAATTTATGCAGTGTATTCTTTCTGAATAAAGAAGACCGTTTATTTGTATAGTTATTTTAAAAATAATTTTAAAATTTTTATTCTGTATTGTCTTAAATAAAAGTAGAAATTTTAACTTTTGAACACATACTGAGTAGGAAAAATGTAATAATAGTAATAATAATAATAATAATAATAATAATCAAAGTTAAAATTTTTTTTTTAAATTAGCGGCAACTTTTAACATTTACGCTGAGACTAGAATTTTCAAGATGTTGAAAATTCTTTCACTGAAAGAGTGTACCCCTCAAGTGATGACAGTATTTTCATCAAACTTCGATGCTTGACCAAATACTTTTTGGGGAACTGATTCCTAAAAAATAATTTAATCGAGATGGGTGGCGCCATCTATTAGAGGAAATGTCAATTAAATACCATTTCAGTTTATTTTCATAGACGGAATGTAATTACATGCATATCACTTTCATGTTAATCAGGCACAACATACTAACAGCAACTTAAGCTTCAAGATTAAATACATTAGAAATAAATCTGCTTTACCTGAAGATTTGAATTTTACGAACAAGCCCTCACTCGGCTATGAGACGTTGATATAATGAGAGAGATTTGTATATATACAATTTTCTTTCGCATTGGTTTTTAGTATGTATAGTTTAATATGTATACTATATATATATATATATATATATATATATATATATATATACACTGTATTTTAAGAAATGCCGCTAAATATTTTTTGGTTTTTAACTTTGAATTTTTAACACCAAAAGTTTTACGTTATTCTTGTCCTGTTCTTTTAAAGGATTATTATTATTATTATGCACATAAAAAGATTTGCCTTTTTGCGGGATTCATTTTTCAGACAAAGGGACGCCTTTTTGTTTTAAACACAAGTTTCGCACAAAATTAGCGCTCGTCTTACCCTTTGAAGAGAAGTTTTTAAGCTAGTGAGAACTTAACATTTATTTTAAGCTCACGTACCACTTACATTTTGAGTACAGCTTCACAAATTTCATTTCACTGGCTTTGGATGTGAAGCTCAAAATTTTTGGCTGTGGTATTTTTTGTAAATTTATGGACTTACTTGCTTTTCCTCGATTTCACGAGAGAGTATAAAATTTTGTACAATCGTGGTCTGACTAGATGCACAAAATTATTTATCATATTTTACCACAAACAACACAAATTTTAAAATAGCTCCGTTGGGCGGAACTTAGAACTCTCTACGAATAAACTCCGGCTATCGTCACATGGCCAAACGCCTTACTCAGCTGAACACAGTTTGGCCACAAACTTTGCTCCACACATTTTTTTAGAAAACAAATTTGTTCGATGTTTACATCAAATTGTTCGCGACGAGGTTCTCTATCGTTTGGTGTAAAGTGCGTGCGGTGTAGTTTCTTCTGAATAGAGTTATAGCCTTCAGAAGAGCCGTCCGCTAATTCGGGGTCAAAAAAGATTTGCCCACGCAAGTAACTAGTTTAGTTTCTCTGAAGAGGACCTGAAATAAACTCGAAAGTACTCGGAGTGCATGTTTTACTTTTTCCTGCAGGTTATTTCAAAATAGAGAAGTTCACGCGTTTAATGGGAATATCAACCATATATAATGTATATATTTATTTATGCAAGGAGGAGGAGCCAAGTGCGAGCACCCGCAAAAATGCCCCACCCATAGAATGAGAAGGAGAGAGCAGAAGTCACTGTGTAGTGTGTAAGATGAATGTATGTGTAGTGAGGAATAGAGAGAAAAGTGTGTATTTTGAAGCATGCTGGGCTACAAAATAAGATTTAAATAAGACTACATCTCATGGGGGAATAAACTCAAAAAAAAAAATTTGCAAAACCTTTGATACTTTACCTTTTTTCTTTATTTTGTATTTATGATTTCAATATTTCTCCATTATACCCCTTTAAAATCCAGTTTAGTTTCCCCGTCCTTCTTACTGCAAGTACCACTGAGTTTATTCCGCACCACTTTTCGTGTTATTGCCGTTACCGTTACGGTTCTGAAAAAGTTATAGCCTTCAGAAGAGCGGTCCGCGGGTCAAAAAAGATTTATTCACGCCCTACTCTGCGTGGGTGATATCCTTCCCTCACACTTCAGATTCCAAGATGCCCTACATGCTGTAAGGCATCTCACTTTGATTTCCCGGCACTGATTCTCCATTTCTGGGAAGCATTTTTTGCGGGCGTTGCGTTCGCTATTGGCCCCTCCTCAGCATAAAAAGCAAACAAACCTAAGAGTTCATGGTCAGACGATATGAAATTTAAATAAAGGAACACCTATTAATCTTCTAATCAAACAAATTTAAACGACAAAATAATTACATTCCACGAGCTGAACGAATTTAAACAGACGTCATATTTTTTCCCGCTCGATTACATAACGTTCACTTTATTGATTTTATACCGTCAGTCGATTTTATTCATTCCCCAGCAAGAAAGAGTTGAACAGGTGTCGTATTAATCTGTTATGATATAGAATTATGAGTTCTGTCCGCTTTCATTTCCCATGATAACCAACTTTGTCGTCATAAATTTCAAGCCATCTTTTGACTTCTACCCTTTCGATTGCCAATGACTGGTAAGACTATTTGGCTGACAGCTCTAAAATAGAAATTATTTTATGAAAGAAAATACTGTAACCAGTTTTGTAAAGAGCCTGTCAATTCAATCACCAAATCGGCTTCTCAGATTTGTAGAGTTAGTGCGTGACTGAGGTTAATCACTTTGGCGTTGCAACATCGAGTAAAAAACAACATTTGTGGAAGAAAAATACTTTATGACCTTGCGATATAAAGAAACATGTTAGAAAATTACATAAAACATAAGGCACAAGCTTACTGAAAATACTCGTAAATAAACAAAACGTATCAAAGTCCAAGTTCCAACATCTTAATTAACAATTTGTTTCACAGCAACTATCATTACTTTAATGCTTATTTGAATGGTTTTCACAGTTGAAACCATGATTTTAACTGGACACTCAGTTGTCGATGAACCTTTAATATTTAGGTTTGTTAAAATTCACCAAAAATTTTAAACACTGTTAACCTTTCCGTTTTTCTGCCTCAACAGCAAGAAATAGCGCAATAATTTAATAATTGGTAAATGCTGTCTAAAAGCAATTAATACAAATACGGCATAAGTATAGAATCCGTGGTTAAATTCAGAAAATGTAAATTTGTTCCTGTTTACGTCGTCTTGTTGTTATTAATGTTTATTTGTTGCCTGCTTGGACCTAGTTTAGTCTGAATATTATTGTTGTAGTGTGGGCATGTGATAATGCAGTGCTGTGATCTCTCTACTCGTGAGTTGCCCCCGGTCAATTGAATGCCCGGTTAGGTCAACTGTACGCCCTTGACGATTGGTTAGGTTAAGTCATATTATTTTCGTTAGTTTTAACGAAAATATCACGACTTAACCTAACCAATCATCAAGGGCGTACAGTTGACCTAACCGGCCATTCAATTGACCTAACCAGGCATTCAAATAACCGGGAGCCGCAATTTGTTTTATTTAGTCTAGTCAGTATTGCAATCTTAGCTTTAAACAATAATGGCTGGTCGTCCTGCTGCTCCTACTATTATAATACATGTAAACGAAATTCTTGACTAATTCTACAGAACTATCACCCTTAAAAACTTGTCAGACTTGAATTTTATACTTTGCATGTTTTAAATAAATATAACCACGCCGTTGTCCTGAATAATAATTTAACCACGGATTCTATACTTAGGCCACAAATACTATCTTCCTAATGTTTTATTTAGTTTAATTATTAATTCCAAGTGACTATACAGAGTAGTAATATGGTAGTAGAAACGCCAAGTGGGATTAGAGGGATAGGGGTAAGGGGGTGGGATGAGGGGTGGCACTGGCACTAAGGAGAGGAGTAAGGGGTGACACTGGTACTGAGTGGGGTTGATGGGCGACACTGAGGGGAGGGAGGTGAAGGGTGACACTAAAAAATTAACAATTTTAGTTCCTTTTAATCCTTTTCATCTCGGAAGCGGCTCAATAATAGTTTTAATCTCTTACCGGTTTTTTTAAACGGTTTTTTAAACGTTTTTTTAAACGTTTTTTTTTTTTTCTGAAAAGAAAAAGAAAGACAGGGAAATAAAAATTATTTTTACATTAAAAATTACTCACGTATTTGGCCTTAACTATATACAGTCGATTCCGCTTAATTGGGACACAACGGGGACTTGTGTTTTTTGTCCCAATAAAACGGCTGACCCAATTAAACAAACGTGGCTTCTTTTGCGGAAAAGATAAAATTATAAAAGATAAACATTTATTTAATAAAAAGTAGTTTTTATTCAGGCATGGTACAGTATATATATATATATATATATATGAAAAATTATTTCACGAAAGTGACACGTGAAAAGTATTTATGATGAATAAAACCACGAAGGAAAAAAGAAACACAAAGGGGTGCTCAAGCGCTTTCGTCTAATGACATCCTCAGGAACACTGGAGTGAAAGGACAGATCAAGGCAATATATAGGTTACAAAAATAAACATACATACATACATATTCACATATATATACATATTATATATATATATATATATATATACATATATACATATATATAGTAAGCATAGAAAAAAAATTGTGGGAGGAGCCAACATTTATATGGTCACAGAAGAATAAAGAAATAAAAATAAATATATATATAAATTGAGAAAAAATTAATTACAAAATAGTGCCTTAGTGATATATATGTCACAGCCTAAATAATCATAAAGAAATAAACAGGCAAATAAAAAAAAACCCATAAATATACATACATACATATATATAATATATATATATACATATATATATATATTATATATAAGACACTTTTAGCACTTTGGCCGACCAAAGTTCATAGGGATAGCCCGGGTTTTAAGTTTAGCATCTATCGGAAAAAAACAAACAATTTGTCCTACGTACACTTTTACTCTGGACATGACACCCCTATTAAAAAGGCCATATTTTCCTCAATGTTTCTCCGCGCTCTTAGGATCGCCAGTCCGGAATACATCGATGCCGAATTGGAAAATATCAACGGTATTGGAAGTGAGTTGTGTTACCCATCTGCGTTCATGGAATCTTGTCTTAATAAGGCTAAACGAACCTTCTATCGTGTGAATAATAACACTCGCACCTTGTCAAAGAATATTTTAGTACTTCCATTTTTCCCGGGCTTCTTAGGCATTGCTAATGTACTTAAACTTTTGGATATCAGTGTAGTTTTTTCATATAACAATATTGTGAAAAACATCATAGTAAAAAAATAGCCCTACCAATAATTTAGGCATTATCTATAAAATTGGGTGTAAGCAATGTGATTCCTTTTACATAGGTCAGACGGGAAAGGATTTGCAAACGCGTGTAAAACAGCATCAATATTCCGTTAGAACGGGACAGTTGTCCAGTGCCCTTTTTGTCCATTTGTCAGAGTTATCCCATTGTATTGATTGGAATAATGTTTCTGTTTTGTTTCACTCTAGCAACATTGTTAATAGAAATATTCTTGAGTCGGCTATAATTCAACTTACAAATAACCTTAACATGAGTAAAGGTCTGTTTCAACTTGATCCCGTTGCTCTGAATTCCTTCAGAATGGATTTAAACAAAAAGGGCAGGTTGTTAAATCTTTGGTAAAAAATTTGTTTTTGTCTGTTGTTTCCCTTACAATTTTATTTTCAATTTTTTGCTGTATGCGTGTATGTGTATGTATGTATTGTATGTGAGTATGTGTGTGGTCATTGCAGTTAAATGTGTTTGTATGTATATGTGTGTATATGTATGTATGTATGTGTGTATATGTATGTATGTATGTATGTATGCAGTTAAATATATATATATATATATATATATATATATATATATATATATGTGTATGTACCTTACCTTACCTTACAACCTCACAAAGGTTCTGCTGGATGATTTCTCATTTCGTGAAGGTCAAGCTTGTATATATATATATATATATATATGTGTGTGTGTGTGTGTGTGTGTTTGTATATATGTGTGTATATGTATATATATATTTGGTTATGTGGGTATACATGTGTACGTGTATTATTTGTAATTTTTTCAATTTATATTTATTTTATTTCTTTATTCTTTTGCGACCTACCGTTTTCTCAGACAATAATTATAAAAACAAATTTGGTAATTTTTTCCCTTATGCATATAATATATATATATATTCTGTATATATTGCGTTTATATTTCGTATATATACCGTATATATGTTGTATATATATTTTATTGTTCTTTATATATCATCTAGGCATCATTTTGTTTTCCAATTTATATTTACTTGTACTTTTTATTCGTTGTGACTATAATATGCATATGTGGTAATTGTTCCCTTATAAATTGGTTGTGCCTCTCTTAAAATTTTCTTTCAATTTATTATTATTATTTTTATTTTTTTTAATAATTAATTTTTTTTTTTTTTTGGTTTATTTCTTTAATTTTTTTGACATATATATCAATTTGGCAGCATCTATTAAATCGATTGTAAAACTTCCCTCTTGAGCTTGAATTGGTAGACTCCACTTACAATATTTATATTTATTTTTATTTCTTTATTCTTTTGTGACCTGTTCCATAAAAAAGCCATTTGAATTTATATTGAAGGTCGGCCAAAGTGCTAAAAGTGTCTTTATATATATATATATATATATATATGTATATATATTATATATATATATATGTATGTATGTTATTTATGGGTTTTTTTTATTTGCCTGTTTATTTCTTTATGATTATTTAGGCTGTGACATATATATCACTAAGGCACTATTTTGTAATTAATTTTTTCTCATTTATATATATATTTATTTTTATTTCTTTATTCTTCTGTGACCATATAAATGTTGGCTCCTCCCACAATTTTTTTTCTATGCTTACTATATATATGTATATATGTATATATATATATATATATTATATATGTATATATATGTGAATATGTATGTATGTATGTTTATTTTTGTAACCTATATATTGCCTTGATCTGTCCTTTCACTCCAGTGTTCCTGAGGATGTCATTAGACGAAAGCGCTTGAGCACCCCTTTGTGTTTCTTTTTTCCTTCGTGGTTTTATTCATCATATATATATATATATATATATATATATATATTACAAAGGACCATAAAAGTAAAGCATGCACATATTTATTACAGAAAAAATTATCTAAAGTGGATTGTTTGAAAGATTTTACTGATGGTGAACAAACAAAATCAATGCATGCATCTAAAGCAGATTGAGGACACCCTGTCATTCCTTCTTGCATGAAATACTTTTGTAAGGCACTTATGCGCACTTTAGCCTCTGCATGCGTTATTTTTCGAGGCTCAGGTTCGTCATCATCGTCGCTGTCTGGATCTGGATCTCTTTGAAGACGCTTTGCTGCTACTTGCTCTATAATGTTCTCGCCACAATCATCATAATGGGCGTAGCACCGCACGTCATCGTCAAATGCGTCAAAAACTTTTTGATTAATAACACCTGGTAATGTAGTCACAGCTTCGACATTGTCTGTTGAATCTGACGCTAAATTGGACATTGTGGAACCACAATGACGAAAGCAGTTTGGAATTGTTTGAGGGTTTATTCCTCGCCAGCTGCGACTGATAAATTTAAATAGCCTGAAAAATGTTTATTTTTTATTCACTTCTTTAGCTGTTGATGTTGTGGTCAGGAGATTTGCTTCAATTTATTCCAGAGTGCACGCAGCCAATTCTTTCCTTTCGGTTGCTTTCAAATTCTTGATTATCCCCTGATCCATAGGCTGAATCAGTGACGGTGTGTTAGGCGGCAAAAATTCGAACCTAATGCTCTTTAGAAAATCCAGACGTGGATGAGCCGGACAGTTGTCCATAAACAGTTAAACATTTCGCTTCTTTCGTTGTAAAGTTGTATCCCACACCTTTAACCATTCTGCGAACAAAGATTCGGTCATTCAAACATTTTTGTCAGCACGTTAAGTTACTGGCACGCTTTCCATATTAAAACCTTTGAAGCACCGTGGACTCAGATACTTCCCAATCACTAGAATATACTAGAAATATATATATTGAAGTATATATGGAGAGAGAGAGAGGAATGCATAAACATTTCCTCCGTCGGATTTTATTGGGAAACACTATCCCAAGTTCGAGCTATCAAAGGTTAACACAAAAGGTCAGAAACTCGCACCTACGTCAAAAAAAAAACATCACGAAGAACCCCTTTGATTTTCTCACAGACTCGGATTTCACTCTCAAAGTGATTTCAAAGTGCATCCGTCCTCAAGCATCGTTGTATGATCAGCTCGCTTATAACGCTCTCGCGTCTCACAGCCTATACCTTTCACATAAACTCAGTGTCTGTACCCTTTTTAGCATAGGTCTAACTCACTTGGCCAACAATGTTTACAGCGTCACGCTAAGTTAGTTCGTTCGTCTGTAAATTCAGAGAAACTCTCAGCCTAACCGCATAGGCTATCTGAACTGTTTTTCAAATATTGCCAATCAGGCTCACATATTTTATGTTAATGTAATACCGCAAGTAGGCTTATTGCTGCTTATTAAGTACCATATTTGGTCATCCTAATTATTGATCTTAAAACATTGCATTACTGAATTGCATTACTGAACTTTTGTCCTGTATAAAATCACTCCTTTACTGTCAGCAATCATTAATCATAATATTTCAAATTTCAATATAAATTAACTGTTGCTAACTGTTAAATATTATTCTTTTATTTCTGTTAATTAAACAAAAAAACGAAGACGCCTTTGCATCTCCTTCATTAAATACATTATTTATTTGGTCGAAAGACCAAACTGGTGACCCGTTAAATATCTTTAATTAATTAAATTAACTGGCCCATATATATATATATATATATTCTATATATAATATATATATATATATATATATAATTTTATTATTGTAAATATAAATAAATTATGAAGTACCAAATAGAGAATGAAGCTTAGAAGCTACCCAACACTCCCCACCGCTGTCAACATACCTTAGCCGTCCAGCAAAGCCCTTGCCTTACCCCGCCCATAATTCCCTATAGCCCACAACCACAACCGCAATCCCACAAAACTCAGGAACCCAAAGCTCGATCGCCTAAGTCTTTTAGAGAGCATGTTGTAAAACCCTCTACTGTAAAACAAGTATGGTGAACAAATACAAATTTCATTATAACTACCCTGTTAATCCATTATGTGAAGTGCATTATCCGGTGAAACAACTGTTTATGATAACGTCCGGCTTCTATCCTTTTCAAGAAAGTCAAATGATTCTTTCTCTCAACGCATCGAGAAAAAAAGGACGACTAAATCCCATAAAATAGTACAATATTGTTGGAGGTAATAAACGACAAGATAAATCAAACAATAATAAATTTAAGAAACTAAAAATTATGACTAAAAGAGAACTAAAAATGAGACACAAACAATAATAAAAGCTACCCACTGCTAAGACTACAAAAAGAAGAAACAGAAAAGGCAAAATGAAAATAAAAAGTACACGTAGTGACAATACCAACATCTACATGGTAATGATAATGATGATAATGATACTGACAGTGATAATGTTTATTGGCAGGAGACAGCTCCCATAAAAAAAAAGTACAGTATCCATCAAGGTAATCAACGATACAACTATGATAATTAAACCAATAAATTTTTTAAAAATGGACTACGGTAATAAAGAAATAATATAATAATAATAATAATAATACACTTAAAAAAGGGAAATAATAAAAATTAGTAATAGCAACTTTATAAAAATAAAAAGTATATGTAATGGAATGGTCGATGCGAGAGTTAAGTGGAGCTATATACAAACACTTTCATACCAAGAGGTTCACAGTCTGGAAGACATAATAAAACAGGACTGATGAATATCTTGGGCAATTGGATTGTCTGAGTTTTTAATTCTTCGCATTAGACTGTATTGAGCACGTCTTGTTACCTCATGCTGAGCATCTTGGAAGTAACTTATGTAGCAGTCCATAGGATCTGCACACATATAAAGTGTGTGTGTGTGTGTGTGTGTGTGGTTCACCAAGAAAGAGTGAAAAACATATGATGTAATTAAAACTAAAGAATATAATATTTTAGTTTAATTAATTAAAGTAAATATATGAATTTTCCTATTTTCCTGATCTGCACAAATTATTATCAATTTATTGAATTTATAAACAAGAGATTTCCTGAAATAAAATACAGAAGTGTTTAATTAAAAGAAAAAGTTTCAAAGAATTTTTTATTTATTTTTTTTTTTTGCTTTTTATTCCGGAGAAAAAAAGGAAGTGTGAAATGGAAAAAGTTGTGAAAAGTTTTGTAAAAAATTTTTTTTTATCTTTTTTTAACGTTGCAACTCAAAAGTGATAAAAATCCATCGGGAACTTTTTTGTCTTACGTCGATACAACTCTCGCGGTTTCTATTTCTTTATCGGTTTTTCTCGTTATCACTTTTCTCCATGTCAATTAGGGTTTCTGTTTTGTTTTGTTTTCTCTCTCTCTCTCTCTCTCTCTCTCTCTTACTTTTAATGTTCAGGAACACTGTAAATGTTAGTACAAAACTCTTTTTTGTGGTACAAAAATGTCAGTAAATGTAATTTCATTAAATTTCTCTCCAGTCGATCTTATTTCCTGGGATTCGATTTTACTCCGGTAAATTAAGTCTCTTTCTTTCCACCCTATTCCATTCTTATCTCCAGTTCCAGCTTCAGTTTAAAGATAACTTTTTACAATCTAGGGGTGGACAAAATACGGACCGCGGGTCGGGTACGGCCCTTCACAAGATTTAATCTGGCACGCGCAGTCGACTAGAAATTATTTTAAAAAAACAGCCGGCAAGCTGCAGTGCGACAACGTGTCGCTGTGCATTTATTACTTAATCCAAACCCCGCAAACTTCTTCGTGGAAATTTTATAGACATAGGCCAAATACAAGGAAATTTTAAGCATATGGCAAGGTTTCCTAATTATGATATTTTGTCTTAACATTTAACAAATCAAAATATCGATTAGTGATGAGTGATGTATCGAATTTAGTGATGACTGATGAACATCTTGGTTCGGTGTTCCGCATTGCAACAAAAGAACTGAAGCCACATATTGACACAATACTCAAGGCTTACAAGCTCGTTTATTCGTCCCGCTACGATAATAACTTAAATCTTATACCGTCGCTATGCGGCTTGACAGGTTAGTACCCTTTCAAATCTAATAATTATCAACAAATATTTTAAAATTCAATAAAAAATTTAAACAAAAATACTAAAAAAATATATTTCTATATTTTTGGTCATTTATTTCACTACATTGATTGTTAACCATCAATTGGAAATGTTTTAAAGCCCGTTCTCATGGCCGTTTCCTCCAATAGGCGAAATAGGCGACTGCCTAGGGCCCCGCTTCAAAAAAGTGTAGGAGGCAAAATTTCTGAAGGATACGATAGGGATTGAATTCGAAAAAATCTTTGTATTTATTGAGTGAAATGTTTTTAAAAATGTAAAAATGTTTTTGTTCAAAGTGTGCAGTAGTAATTATGTTTAAAAATTACAACAAAAGAAACACTACCTTTCAATGAAAATTTTCATTTTAGCAATGCAAATATGGCTTATTCATATTGTGTGCAATGCTAGTTATAAGCATATTCTTTAAAATAAATTTAAAAAGTTAGTAACCATTTCGCTTTCCGTCCTATTTATGCCTCTCTCTCTCTCTCACACACACACACATATATATATGGATGGAAAAGTTAAGGACTTTGTGCATGGCACGTGAGGCTTTCCATATATATATTAACTCACATTATACGTATATAATGCAGATGTTTTGATGCATATCTAGCAAATGATCAGCTATTGGGGTTGGGGGCCCCAAAAAAATCTTGTCTAGGGCCCCAATATGCGAGAAATGGCTCTGCGGGCCGTTCTATATACTGTATATACACAAGGTGAGTGCTACTTTAAGCTGTAATTATTTACAAACTCTATTATTGTGAAGGCTAACTAGCCCACGATTTAAATGACCCTCCGATCAAAAAAATTGCCCATTCCTGATATAAATAATCTCGCCTTTTCAGACTTAACCGTGTGCCAACCTATCCTAGCTTGGTTGTTGTCGCCTAGTTTGGAATATTTGGGGCTAACTGGCTCGTAAATGTTATTTATACCAATTGGATATTCAACAACAGTTCCATCTAAATTTAATTTAGTCACTAGATTTAATTCAATTCGACAGTATTCTTTACGTAGTTGTTCAGGGAGTAACACTTTATTTCATTATGTTCACTCGAAATTTCCCATAAATAGTACGTATATCTTGCACTTTTCTCCCTCATTTTTCACCCTGCTTTTCTTTCTCACTGACCTTTGGTCCCGTCTTGCCGGCGAAGTCTCTCAACGTAATTCCATAAATCGGGCATCGCATTAATAATGCCATTATAGAAATTCAGCATTTTTAAATCAATAAAAAAAATATATATAAATGGCCAATTTCCCTTTGCAGCATTTTCGTTCTTCTTCTTTCTTACATTTAAAGCAGAAGATTTCTCCTATCAGTTCGAGAAGAATTGTACGAGAATTTGCTATTTAATTTGCACACACACACACACACACACACCACACACACACACAAAATATATATACACGAGTGTATATATACTGTAAATTTTATTTTTGGTCGAAGTGGTGAAGTTACACACAACAACAGTTTTTGGATGTAATTATGTTTTCCCTAATTTTTTAAAATGCAACGGTTTTTGAAGGTTTTGAACTTATTTGGAAATTCAGTTCACAAGTTTCTCTTATGTTCGGAATTTGAGAACGTAAAGCTATCATCCAAAGTCAATACAATTGCTGAAACTAACCTGTGTGCGTGTGTGTGTATTTCTCTCTCTCTCTCTCTCTCTAGTCTATATATATACACATATATATATTATATATATATATATACAAAGAAATCACAAAGCAAAACGTGAACTTTTTAATAAGCAAAGAACCACAGGGAAAAGGAAAAGGAAACACGAAGTCCGAGCGCTTTCGTGATATATTCAGATCTTCAGGGACAAGAAAGAAATCTCTCTCTTGTCCCTGATGATCTGAATATATCACGAAAGCGCTCGGACTTCGTGTTTCCTTTTCCTTTTCCCTGTCGTTCTTTGCATATATATATATATATATATCGTAAAGAACGACGCTTGTATAGGAGATATTCCGCGCAAGACGAGAGAGAGAACGGAGCAAATGAAAAAATGAGGTAACCACCTGGGAATCGAACCCGGGATCTTCCGATTGCCGGTCAGACGCGATACCATTACACCTGGACCTCACTCTTCCAAATGCCGTAATTCTTCTACATACTCGCAGAAACCAATGCCCCAAGGGGCACCTTCCGCATGCTGTAACATTATATACATTCAACTGCAAAGAACACGCAGGTGGTTACCTCATTTTTTCATTTGTTCCGTTCTCTCTCTCTCGTCTTGCGCGGAATATCTCCTATACAAGCGTCGTTCTTTACATTATTTATACTGCGTGTTCTTTGCAGTTGAATGTATATAATGTTACGGCATGCGGGAGGTGCCCCCTTGGGGCATTGGTTTCTGCGAGTATGTAGAAGAATTACGGCATTTGGAAGAGTGAGGTCTATGGTGTAATGGTATCGCGTCTGACCGGCAATCGGAAGATCCCGGGTTCAATTCCCAGGTGGTTACCTCATTTTTTCATTTGTTCCGTTCTCTCTCGTCTTGCGCGGAATATCTCCTATACAAGCGTCGTTCTTTACGTTATTTATACTGCGTGTTCTTTGCAGTTGAATGTATATAATGTTACGGCATGCGGGAGGTGCCCCCTTGGGGCATTGGTTTTCTGCGAGTATGTAGAAGAATTACGGCATTTGGAAGAGTGAGGTCCATGGTGTAATGGTATCGCGTCTGACCGGCAATCGGAAGATCCCGGGTTCGATTCCCAGGTGGTTACCTCATTTTTTCATTTGTTCCGTTCTCTCTCTCTCGTCTTGCGCGGAATATCTCCTATACAACGTCGTTCTTTACGTTATTTATACTGCGTGTTCTTTGCAGTTGATATATATATATATATATATATATATATATACTGTATATATATATGCAAACCCACAAGGAAAAAGAAAAAAATTATTCCAACGTCTTTCGTGTATTCAATAGTACACCTCGTCAGGTACACCTCGTCGAGGTGTACTACTGAATACACGAAAGGCCTTGGAATAAGTTTTTATTTTGCATCATTCATTCATTTCACGTGTTTAAGTATAAAAAAAAAAATTATATATATATACACACACAGTATATATAAAAATTTTAATCGCATAAAGTAATCAGTATAAAAACTTTAACGAGAATACTTCCATAATTCAATTAGAAGAAATAATTTTAATCGCAATATATTAAAATGGCCATTTGGTTTCTCAATTAAAATTACATTTTAAATTAATGTTCAAGGATTGTTGGAGTTTTAGATTTACGTAATAGAATATTTAAGTCTTATTTCTTGTTAAACAGTTAATAAATGGGAAATGCTAGAGTGTATATATATATATATATATATATATTATATATATATATATATATATATATACAGGGTGGGCCGTAAGTTTCCATACATAGGAAAATTTAAATTATGGTCTTCACGTGCGTCGGTATTTGGATCAGCAGTTTCCGGATGCTTGGATTGGTCGGCGTGGTCCTGTGGAGTGGCCTCCCAGATCCCAGATCTCACCCCCCTTGATTTCTATCTTTGGGGGCACTTGAAGGCCATGGTGTATCAGGAAAATACGAGACATAAATCATCTGAAGGAACGTATCACCAACGCCATTACAAGCATAACGTCAACTGTGCTAATGCGTGTTCATCAACAGTGGGGAACACGTATTGAAATGTGTTTTCAAACAATGGCAACCATGTAGAGCATATTATATAAATAAAAATGGTTGTCCATAAAAAAATGTTTATTTTTCCTATGTATGGAAACTTACGGCCCACCCTTTATATATATATAGGGCGATTAAAAAATGTCAACACTTATAGGGAGTTTTATTTTTTTATTTCTAATTTATTTTTATTTGTAAACATTTTTTGTGATGCAAACAGTGCTTCATACAGTCTCTATTTGCTGTCCACGGATATCTATGCGTGTATGAAAGCGGTCAAACGTTGCTGTCAGAGCCTTAGTAAGGCATAGCTCTGGTGGTATTGATTGGATGACATCTATAATTTTTCCATATAAATGTTAAATTTTTTGAATCACCCTGTATATTACCAATTTAGTTATTTATTCTTTCGCTGGACATTATATGAATAAGAATTAGAATAAGCATATTTAAAATGAACTGCTACAATTGGCCTAAATGCATATCTAACAGAACAGTTTTATTACAGTAAGATAAAAAAGTGTTCCCAAAGTTTCTTCAGCGACAGTACGTTCCTTCCAAACCATACAACAGGATCGAGATATGGGAACTGGGTTTTTAGAGTGTCGATGTTAGGTCGCGTCGACCACATGGGTATAGATAGGTTCATCCGTCCATGCGTATGGAAGATGGACTTATTACCCACTCGGACGACAAGACATAACACTATAAAAACCTATCATAACCTAAGCTAACCTATACTAACTTAATCTAACCCACAATTATTTGTGATTTTATCATGTCGATCAGATATTGTTAGTTAACCAACAGAAAATGATCAAATAAACTAGCAAACAAGACCTGATAGCATTAAAGCATAACACCTGAACACGCAATTAAGTAAACTTTTGCTCACCCCTTAATCCTTAGCCATTATAAAAGCTACGCTAGAAATACCCGGAGTACTGGGGTACACGAGTACCCTGGATAGGGTTTAAGGGTTAATAACGTTGAAAAAAGAAATAAACTTTCAAAAAGTATGTTTGTAGTCCTTGTAAAGAAAGACCACAACACTCGGAACTATAGCAACAGTTGATCACATCCCTCTAGTCTTGCGTAATAATTCTTCCTGTAATGACTGTGCTTTCTAGTTTGTAAAATTTACTATGTGGATATTGAATACTCTGTACAACTAAAATAACATGTATTTTTGAGTGGACTTTTAATTATATGATACACTTAACTAGATTTTGAGTGCAATAACCGCACTTAAACACCTACATGATACACTGTTTAAGCGTTTTACTACTAGCAGTAAACGAGAAGTGATTTTCCACTCTTACTTTCATGTTGTTTTAATCATTATAATATTATTGTACGTTTCCCCTTTATAATTCTGATGATTATTCTACTTGTATAAGTTACTTAAGCGGATTGCAAATGGCATTTGCATTATTGCAATCATGTAATGTATTTAATTCATTCTATAACTTTATTTTATTCGCATTCGTGGACTGTATATATATTTTATTATTATTAATGTTATATATGTAATTATTTAATTAATATTAATGTTATATATGTAATTATTTAATTAATATTAATGTTATATACGTAATTACTTTATTAACAAAGGATTTTTTTTTTTTTGTCTTCGATCGATACAAATGTTTGAAAGATTTCAAAGAACTATAAAACGTGTTTAGGATTGGACATTTTAAATTATTAATAAAAACGTCAGAATTTATGATATAAACTTGTGTTGGGTGTGAGGTTTCTCCTGGGGTGTCGTCCCTTTCCCCGGTAACACCGAATGTTGTTGGTTACTCATTGTCCCGTTCGTGGGTGAGTGTTAACGTAATTAATGCACGTCTTTAATTTGGAAGAGTGGCCGTTTTTACGCGATTTTGTACAATTTTAACCACAAACAGGATGTTACAATTTATAGAAGAGTAGTCACTCCTCAGCTAAGTAACACTGGTTTACATTTTTAAAGTTTTCCACTTGTCGTTAAACGTGTCCCTTTCACGAATTTTAAACGACAAATAAGATTTCTCCTGTTATAATGAAACAACAAAGTTTTAATATTTAATTTTACGTTTATTCAAACGTTAAAATAATTATTAAACTTACATTATGTAATATTTACTTGGGCCTAGGTAGAATTCTATTGTTGACACTCTGGGAAGTACCCTGGTCCCTGGAAGCTAAATGACTATTTAGGGTTAATATGCAGTAAAATACATGACCGAAGTTACTAGTGAAATCTATACTTTTCTGGTGTTAAGTGTGCTTTGTTCAAATTTTATCTTCATTTTTTATGCAAATTTAATTTAGTTTAGGTTAAGTTTTGACAATTTTGCACAAGAAATGAAGGTTAGAGTTGAACAAACCACACTAAATTACACTAAAAAAGTTCTGACCTTCATTTCTTGTGCAAAATTGTCAAAACTTAACCTTAGATAATGGGTACACCCCTTCCAGAACATACCGTGATCGTGGTAGAACCCTGGGTGTGGGCGGCCCGGGTGTACCTATCCCTATCTAACCTAAATTTGCACAAGAAATGAAGGTTAGATTTCAACAAGACACATTAAATTACACTAGAAAAGTACAGATTTCACTAGCATCTTGGGTCATATTAACCCTATTTAGCTTTTCCCTTTATACTATAAATTTTTATTGAATTTATTGGCCTAAGTTTATATTAAAAGTAGGCCCTATTTACCCACGGCCTGAGTTGAGATATTAAAATACAAAATGACAAGGGAAGGCAAATACAATCTTCTCGTCTGACTGACTGTGTGCGACCCATGCTCTGTAACAAACTGTCCTCGACTACTCTCCGGTCTTCTTGCGCGCTCTCTTGTTTCGTCTCGATCGTAGTTTTTCCCAGCTGTGATTGCGCTTCCAGCAAGAATGTTTTTGGTGCCTTCTTTCCTACGATCCTGGAACTTACAAACAACTTTAAATACATTATTTTAAGAGTTTTACAAATTCTTAACTGTTTTATGTTATTTAGTTAACATATTTGCCCTATCTGACAATTTTAAGTTATTTCGATTAATATCTAGATACTATTTAAATTTTAAACACTAGACTGTTTACAAATGTGCGATTTGATGAAATAAAGGTGTAGCATCACATGACCAATTCTTTCACACACCATTGGTCAAACAAAAACGTCACGTGTTTCAGTAGGATTATATTGAGAGCTGTTTTGTCTGGATTTCAACTTTTGGCCTATTCCTAATTTACCTAAAGCCTATTTGGAATTTCTCTGATTCCTTTCAAATCCTAACTTATGTTTTTCATTT
This sequence comes from Bathynomus jamesi, assembly GCA_023014485.1. NCBI lineage: Eukaryota > Metazoa > Arthropoda > Malacostraca > Isopoda > Cirolanidae > Bathynomus > Bathynomus jamesi. The sequence goes on from JAJOZX010002004.1 coordinate 420,007, forward strand.
ATCAGAATTTTACTATTTATATGTATTAACAAATTCCCCATTTTTTTTTAAACCCAACACTTGGTTAATATCTGGTGAATTAATTGCATAATTTTTAAAGGTTTCACTCTTATACTTAATACAGGGTGTACATAAAGTCAGGATCTATTTTTGTGAAGCACTTGGAAATTATATGGAATTCAATCATAAAATGATAAAGTGGTAACATTTATTAAATAATTAAGAGTAGGATTCGACGTGACGCCCATCAGTATCCCTGCACAGCTCAAATCGTTCCGCAGCATTTCTAAACACATTCTGGAGCATTTGCGGGGTTATGTTATCTGCAGCAGTTCGTATACGTGTACGTAAGTTTTCAAGACTCGTAATCTTCGCCTGATAGACGTGCGATTTGATAAAGCCCCATGCAAAGAAATCTAAAGGGGTTAAATCTGGTGATCTCGCTGGCCAAGGTCTGTTGCTTCCGCGTCCGATCTAGCGATTTGGAAAACGTCCATTAGATAATCCTGAACAATTTTGGCATAGTGACAAGGAGCACCATCATGTTGATAGACGACGGTACTAACAATCCTATCCCCGTCGTCTATCAACATGATGGTGCTCCTTGTCACTATGCCAAAATTGTTCAGGATTGTCTAAATGGACGTTTTCCAAATCGCTGGATCGGACGCGGAAGCAACAGACCTTGGCCAGCGAGATCACCAGATTTAACCTCTTTAGATTTCTTTGCATGGGGCTTTATCAAATCGCACGTCTATCAGACGAAGATTACGAGTCTTGAAAACTTACGTACACGTATACGAACTGCTGCAGATAACATAACCCCGCAAATGCTCCAAAATGTGTTTAGAAATGCTGCGGAACGATTTGAGCTGTGCAGGGATACTGATGGGCGTCACGTCGAATCCTACTCTTAATTATTTAATAAATGTTACCACTTTATCATTTTATGATTGAATTCCATATAATTTCCAAGTGCTTCACAAAAATAGATCCTGACTTTATGTACACCCTGTACATCATTTTGCAAATAAATCTGAATAGTGAGCAAACGACTGAGACTTAGCTCATTTCAAAATGATAGATTGACAATTTGTCAGAAAAAATTTTGAAAACACCAAACATAAATCATTATGACACAACTACAAATGTAAATGATACCTGCATTGAAATGACAGTTTCGACTTCAAAATAATATGAAGAAATTGGTGGAGAAACATACTACAAAGAATATCATTATAAATTTCAAATGACCTTTTGGATTCTCTGTTTAACAATACAGTAATCAGTTGATTTTGTAATATCTTCAGTATGTAAAACAAGTGGATAGATGTAGTGCTGCTGCTGTGTTGAACGCATAACGCAACAACAACGCACATCTGCTGGGCTACCTAACTCTACGTCGGCCAGTTACAGGGTAGAACAAGGAACAAAAAATCCTGTGACGCATGAACACGAAATCTTTCTAATATATATTCAGAATAGAGTGGTATTGGACGAAGTGTCTGGTCTATAAATACAGTGTGATACATATACCTCCCAACGTTATTATTGGGTTGGAACAGATGACGAGAACTGTGCAATGACATTTAAATGGTGAAAATTTCTTACATCCGATAGAGTAGATACACCCAGCTGGATTAATTTGGCTATTTTTTATTAAGAGAGATTGCATAGTATTTTTATATTTAAAAACAACGTTAATTCCAGTTGTATTAAGTAAGGTTGGAAGATTTTTAGTTAACATGGTATGGAAGGCCATGGGCGTTGATCGCTTCTCAAAAGTGGGGGGGGGGGCACATTAAGAAACTTGCAACTTTAGATACAGATAAACAAATGGGACATTAAAAAATTATGAGCGATAGATATATTGAAGAAACAACTTCAAATAAACATGTCACCCCCACACAAAAAAGTAGAGGGAACATGTCCCTCACGTTCCCCCACGATCGACGCCCGTGCGGAAAACAAAAAAATTTTATGATCAAACTCCTTGTGAATTACACTATTATACAATTTTCTAGAAGTGAAACAAGATAACATAATTTACTAACAATGTTCATAATGTTGCAGATTCAAAGTCCAAAAACTCAGGGCTAACCACTCTTAATGCTTTATGAAACAGAAGGAAAAAAATGGAAAATTTTATCGAGGGGTGATGGTCAAAATAAAAATGAACATATCAGTTATTATTAGTACGTTTGTGGAAGACTTCAAATTTAAATTGGTTTGCGAGGGCCCCATCTAATTCCGGACAATTGTTTATACAAACAGAAACAGGAAAAAGGAAATGGAAAAAAAATATCCTGCTTCAAATAATTGTATTTCCTTATTTTAATATAAATAGTCTGTTTAAATAGTCTGTGGACTCTTCTAAAATATTCCATCCACGTTTGTGAAATCGAGAAAATTCATTCGGTCAATAAAACTATAGAAAGAAAGCAGCCATGAAAATCTTAAGCTTCACATCCGAACCCATTGTGTCAAGATTTGTGAAGCTGTACTAAAAATCTAAGTTCCTCGTGAACTTAAAGTAAATATTAATCTTTCGCTGCCTTAATACGAGTAATTTATTTTCAAAATCTTCGGTATGAAAATATTCCCACAGATTCTCACAGAAGTCTTCTGGAAGAGGCCATCAAGCCTGTGACTCCAGCTCCGAATTTTCACCTTCGGTTATGTGTTCTGTCTGGTGGCGGTCGAGATTAGTACAAAGAATGTCGGCTCTGTAATCAAATTTGCGTTCCTGGTGGGCCCACACTCTATCCAACTTCTTCTCAAAGCTCAGAACCGAGTCTGAGTCAACTAATGAGGCTGGTAGATTATTCCAGGTGTTTACGACACTACTGCAGAACGTGTATTTCCTAAAATTTAACATTGGTCTCTCCTTGTAGATCTTCTTGGCGTGCCCCCTTGTCATTGTGTTGTCTTGAATCGTAAATAGGTCTTCGCATACTTGTTTATCATAGATGTTACACGTAATCTTGAACACATCTAACATATCCCCTCGAGATCTTCTATATGCCAACATTGGTAAATCTAATTTCTTAAGTCTTTCTTGGTATGGTAGGTCTCTCAATGATGGGATTATCTTAGTGGCACGCCGTTGGACATTTTCTAAGGCCTCAATATCCTTTACTTTGTATGGGCACCATATTTGGTTGGCACATTCTAGATGAGGTCTTACAAGTGCACTGTATAATGATTTAACCATTTCTTCGTCTAAGGTCACAAATGTTCTGCGTATTATTCCTACTAATCTATTTGCCTTATTTATTTTCTCTGCTAAATGTTCTTCGAATCTGAGGTTACTATCAATTACACTGGGCAACACGTATTTTATTGAATGATATCTGACACTTGATTCTAGGTAATTTGGGTGCGCTGAATACGAATTTCAACTCGGTTTGGCTCTATCAGGTCCTGATTCTTGTCGACAGCCTATGTGCCATTTTCCAGATTTTTCAAATTAGGACTAAAAAATTAAGTCATGTGTTAAATTTTTTTTTCAAGTTTCATGAATACAAGCAGTTCAAACTACAGTAAAATTACATTATAACGATAGAAATGACTTAAAATAAAAAAACAACAGATATGAAGCTTTCACTGTGGCAAAAATTTTCTTTTGTAAGACTTTCTAGCGTATTTGCTTGTTGATGGCAGGTCTCTTTTCAGCACCAGCAGTAATCAGCCATCATGTGGGAATCCCAGCGGCCTTGGTACCGTTCCTCCATAATTTTGATATCTTGGTGGAATCTCTCCCCTTGTTCGTCACTTACATCACCTAAATTACTTGGAAATTGGTCAAGATGGCTATTCAAAAAATGCATTTTTATGCTCATATTGCAACCTAACTCTTTGTAGTTCCCTTAAAAGTTTTTTTACGATTTCTTCGTAGTTTCTGCCCTATAATTGCCTAAAAAGTTTCTATCAGTCCACGAATAGAACCAGCCATTTTTTTCGCGTTCATTCATGACATTAGGAAATTGCTGTCTTTAATCATTGTTCTTATTTGTGGACCGTCGAAAATTCCCGCCTTGATTTTTTCATAACTTAAACTTGGAAATTTTGAAGTTATGTATTTGAAACACTCGCCGTTCGTATCTAAAGCTTTTACATATTGTTTAATGAGGCCTAGTTTTATATGCAGAGGAGGAAATATGATTTTGTCTCTGCTCACTAAAGGTGGATTAATTACGTTTTTTTCTCCGACAGTAAGTGATGTTCGTGCTGGCCAGATTTGTTTGAAATAATGTTCTTCCTTGGCTCTGCTGTCCCATAAGCAAGGAAGCAGGGATATTTAGTATACCCTCCTTGTTGTCCTAGCAGAAAATTAACCATTTTTAAGTCACACATATGATCCACTCGTGCTCCCTATATTTGATAAGATTTAAAACCTTTTCTATATGTTCATACTTTTCTTTTAATTTTGTTGAGTGCCCAATCGGTATCGAGCCGTATAGATTGCCATTATGCAACCACACACATTTAAGACTTCTTTTCGAACTGTCTAAAAACAAGCGCCAATCATTTGCATCGTAGACTCAACCCCCATCTTCTTAACAAACCAACTAGTCGCAGCAATACTAAACTATCCTCTGTTCTAAAATTTAACAAGTTCTTCTTCTCTTTTTCTGTAAAATGAAATGTATGTGTTTGAAGTAAGCAAGTTTTTCTCTTTAAGTCTTGAAGCTAAAATTTCCGCAGCCTTTTTTGGCAAATTTAGATCCCTTACAAGATCATTCAACTCGGCCTGGTTAAACTTTTGCGGATCGTTTTGACTTTCAAATACGCTGGGGTCAAAATCGGTGTCTGACTCCTCAAAGTGCATAACAATATTTTCAGGAACATCTTCAACTAATTCTTGAGTTGGCAGACCCTTAAATTTTGGAATGGGGATCTCATTTGAATGTAGCACAGGTCGTATCGCGGTGTCGAAATTTGGGTACTCGATACAATGTTTATTTTTCTTAGTGAAGCCCGAAGTCTTGACAAAGCAAGGTAGCAATCGGTCTCGTGGTTAGTAGGCTCTCGCCACACCTGATATGGAAAAAAAATTGTAAAGCGTTAACAAAAGCGACGAGAGACTTGTTTTTATGAATTTATCAAAAGTTATCACCCAAACATTTAACATTTCTATGTGTTTCAACCTTATGCAATATTTGAGATTCTTATAAACATTTTCTGTAAATTTTTGTTTATGTACCTAAGTTACAATTACATTTAGGTAAGTTACAGTATACTAGTGATTAAATTACGTAGTTTTATGAAATCATAAACTTACCATCGGAACTCCAAAAGGTATTTTGAATCCGAACCCTTCGTCCAATGTCGAGTCTTTCAATGCATATAGTGCAGGCTTTATGTGAGCCCACGATTTATCTTGGTCCCCAGTTTTATGCAAAATAAGCTAAGTAAGCTCTTTTTTACGAAGTCAGTTATATTTGCTCGTTGATGTGGAAGTGTAAAATTTCCACATATATAACAGAAGGAATCAGGGTTGTTTTTGCATTTGAACTTTCTAGTGCTTGATGACATATTGCTTGATTGTTCTGCCAATTTGTAAAGGTATTTAAAGCCCTTAATTCATATAATTTAAGAAAATCTGAAATATAAACACAAAAATTAGTTTTAATAGGTACTTATTATGAAATAGGTACTTACAATCTATGAAATTAAACTAGAAACACGGATGAGTAGGTACAATATAAATTACGTCTATTAAATCAACTATATTAAATCACGATGACAAAATTACTCACTAAATCATATGCCAATTCAAAATTATGTTAATGCCCAAACTTAATTAACTAACTCGACTGACTGACTGACTGACTGACTGACTGATTGAATTGACTGATTAACTCTGGAAACGATCGCTTTATATATTTTTAGTTGTCCCTCTAGAATACTCTACAGAGAACAGGATCGCTCGAGAAAATTTTAGAATTCTATGATATTTTTAGCTTAATTTACTAATATTAAAATGGGTTAAAAATGACAAAATTAAAATATTTTAGGGTTACATATAAAAATATACATAATACAACAATACCATAACAATAGGTACAAATACCTAGATAAAAACCTAGTTGCATAATGTGTAACTGCAAAAAGACTTAGCGAGTATTGAGAAAAAAACCTTTTTATGAATACGACGAAGGAGGAGGGGTGTTGAGCAAAATCAGGACCTGATAGAGCAAAACCGAGTAAAAATTCGTGCTCAGCGCACCCAAATTACCTAGAAGTAACTGTCAAATCTAATTCAATAGACAAAAATTTGAAATTTGTTCCCCAGTGTTATAACTCCAAGGTCTTTCTCTGAATTACTCTCACTCATTTCCTCATATATTTCATATTTCTTATTCTGGGCAACTGCTCTTCCTATCCTCATATATTTACACTTACTAGGGTGAAACTTCAGCATCCACTTCTCTGATCACTGCTTCATCTTCTCCAAATCCTCTTGCAACTTGCTGCAGTCCTCGTCTTCACTTATCTTTCTGAATACTTTGGTGTCATCCGCATATAAGAAGATCTCACTGTTTCACTACATCTGGCAGATCGTTGATGAATATCACAAATAACAGGGGCCCAATAACTGATCCTTGAGGAACACCACTAGCCACCTCTTTCCAATCGGAGGCTTCACCATTAACCACTACCCGTTGCTTTCTATTACTAAGGAACGACTCGATCCATGTTATGAAACTACCAGTGATATTGTAACTTTTTAGTTTTTCCAGCAACCTTCTATGTGGTACCCTATCAAATGCTTTCATGAAGTGCCAATAAGCAATGTCGATGCGGCTCCTTCATTCAAGAACTGGGTCCATTTGTCTAAGACTTTGATAAGCTGTAGAACCGTTGACCTTCCCGAAATAAATCCAAATTGTTTACTGCTGAATAAATTATTCTCTTTCATGTGCTGCATGATCTTTTCTCTTATAATTGATTCCATGATTTTGCATATTACACTTGTCAGGCTAATAGGTCTGTAGTTACCCGGCTTACATCTGTCTCCTTTTTTGAAAATTGCTGTAATGTTTGCACTTCTCCAATCTAAAGGAATTTGCTGACTATTAAATGAGTATTCAAATATGATCAGTAGGGGTTCTAGTAATTCTTCCATTACTTCTTTTATCACTCTTGGGTGGAAACCATCAGGTCCTGGTGATTTGGTCCTCTTTAGCTTTTTAATGACTCTCCTGATTTGTGACTTAGTTATTCTCATTGTAGATAGTTCTGGTACTGGCTTGGTTTCTACTCTTGGTATATCCCCTTCAGATTCCTGTGTAAAGACGGTACTGAAATATTCAGCCAACACTTCTGCCTTTTGCCTATCATCCTTAGTTTTGCATTTCTTTTCTTCGGTGACATACAGCTCAGTAACAGATGTTGTTGATTTTGTCTTAGATTGGACATACTTCCAAAATAATTTCGGGTTAGTCTTTGCATTCTTAGCAATATTTCTTTCCTGGTTTTTTATTTCGCGCCTTGTTTCTCTTCTTACCTGATTATTGGTTCTTTTATATTCCTCTTGCACTTCTTTAAGTTCTTTGTCACTGCTACTTCGCTTTGTTTTTAAATTCTTCATTCTCATCCAGAGTCTTTGTTTCTTCTTAATTTTGAAACATAATTTTCGATTCACAGGCAGGTCACTGTTGGTTCTTTTTCTTAGACTTTCCTCTCTCTAAACTCTCTTCGTGGTATACACTCATCGATCTCCTTTTGAAATTTGTTCCTAAATCTACTCCACATTTCCTCCACATCCTGTATATCCAAAAACTCTTTCCAGTCTATCTGTTGCTTTCTTCTCAACATTTCATAATTACCTTTCTCATACAGATATACAACTCTTTCACATCTTTTATCCTGGGTTTTTACAGCCCTTACCAACTGGACTTAGTAACTGTATATCTTCGACTGTGCATTCGTCATCCGTGAATACAAGATCAAGTATATTACCTCGATCGCTTCCTCTAAATCTAGTCATCTCCTTTATGTGCTGTGAGAAATAAGTCACGAACTTTTTCAATAAAATCAAACCCAAAGTTTCCTTCCTCTGATGGTACTGTATAATTTTTCCAGTTTATACCTGGTATATTAAAATCTCCTATAATAAGTTTGTGTCTTGAATCTAGGTTACTTATCTCCTGCATCAGTTCTAATAGTTTCCTATTATTCTCTGCGTCACTCGTAGGGCTTCTATATATTGACGCTATTACCATATCATCACCAACACCTTTAATTTTGACACAAATGAATTCGCAATAATCTTTCTTAGAACTTACAAACTCATAAGAGATATTCTTTTTTATATACAATAGTAAACCTCTACCTTCCTCCTCTGATGACAGATTTTTTCCAAACACTTCATATCCTTCTATGCTATATTCGACTAGGCTTCTCTCATATCGGAAGTTTTTTGGTTTAATCTCTTGTAGTGCTATTATATGGGGAGGTGTATCCATATCCCTTATTTTAGTCTTCATTTCATTGATCTTATCAGACGTATATGTATCCACGTTAGAAAATAAAACTTTGATATTATTTACATTTTGTACACTATCTACACTATGATTCGACTGATGATTTGCATGCTGCTTCCCTCCTGAGTATCCTTGGGTGTTGCACGCCACCGTTTCACCCTCACAATGTGCCGCTCCCAAGGGTAGCCCCTTACCACATAGTAGTTCCCCGAGGTTTTTTCTTTCTCATTCTTCTCCTTTGCCTCAGCTCTGAGCTCCCTGTCCCGTTGCCTTTCTTCACTGGTCATGTCATGAGACACACCAACCTTTTGCAACACTTCATTCTTAGTATCTTTTAATTTGTAAATTCCTTATTATTTTGTCCTTCACTCCACCATTAACTTCACTAGAATTGGTCTAGGTTTTGTACCATCTCCATTTTTATTTGCAGCCTCATATTTACCAATTCTATTGATTTCAGCAATATCATCATCGTAGCATGTTACACCAATCTCAATGCACATCTCCTTTATTGCCATTTTATCATGTCTTATCTTCTCCGATCTAATAGCCAGATTCATTTCTTCCTTCATCTGTTCCGGCACCCTCTACAGCACCAGATTATTTTTTCTTTCTAAACGACTCTGTATTTGACTTGTTGCCCTTATTACCAGATCATTCTCCTTCACCGAGTCATGTACAGAAACTGTGGTACTGATTTTCTTTGCCTCAGCTTTATCCTATAGGGATGTTTTGCAGTCTATGTCTTCCTTAACCAGAGTGCATATCTTCTCCTTCACCTCCACACATAGTTTTTCCTTAATATCTACAATATCCCTTTCCATGTCCTCAAATTTTTTCTTACACCCCTCCTCTAGTGAGTCTAGCCTAGCTTCCATCTTATCCTGCCTCTCTGATAGTCGAGTCAAGTGAGGCAAGATTCTTAGAGCCACCACGTTGCATTTGTTGCAGTACCAGTGTATACTGTTTACCTGGTTCTTCGTTAGAAACTTGTATGTTTCTCTACTCATATCTTCACGAGAGATATGATACCACAGATCACATAGGTTGCACTGCATTGCAAGATCATTCTTATTTACAACATTTTTACAATTTCTACACTTATTTTTCTTTCTGTTGGGTTTTGTTAAAATAGGAGAAAAATATTCAGTAGAATTAACATCACTTTCAATAAAGTGAGGAGCAGATGGAATGACAGGTACATACTTTTCACTTATATATTCCTTCTCATTGACTTTCAACTGATCAAGTTCCTTGCAAGCTTTAAAGAAAGGTTTGAAGTTACTGAGTTCTTCATTCAATCTTTCAAAATTCACTTCAACAGAAAGGGAGTCACTCTCTCCAGTTGCTGGAATTTTCATTTCTTCATTCTCAGCAGCACTGGAGGCTTCTATTATTTCTGATTTTTCTACAGAACCTGGAACGCTTTCTGTCAATATGTCTGTGTCCTTATAGGTTTCATATATTACATCTAATGGATCTGCATCATCAGTCTTCTGAACAGATTTTTCTTTTGTTCTATTTTTCTTGGATTTAATCTTATCTCTTTGAGAGTGCGTAGACCTTGGCCTAACTGCTTCAGCCATTGAATAGCCTGTTATTATTATTAGCGACAAACGTTTTGGATTTAAGAGTTCTTTGACTGGTATAACAATTTCTTCTGAAACTGTCTTGCTTCAAGTTTTTGTTTGGGTTATAAAAAGAATGTCTATCTCTCTCCAAGTTCAAACACAAATTCAAAATATCTACTGTGACTTTTTCGATATGAAATTATTTAATAGGACTTTTTCCACAGAGAGATAGATAGACATAATCAGCTCCATTATAGCAAAGATTAATTAAAATGTGGACGTGACATCAGAGGAAGAGTTTCTCCTTCTGAAGTAACGTAGTGTCACGATTGCATCAGCTTTGCCGAGTTCCTGTCATATGATGTCAGGTCACGCCATTTTGTCTGCGTCTATTCCAACCAATTATAAGCGTCCGCGCTGAATGATGTCACATACTGCTCTGCGACAAAACTGATCCGAATTGCGCGCTTTATATCGCATTCACTGTTTCTGTTGTCAGTGTTATTAGATTACTAACTTGATTATGCCTAAGAGGAAAGATAAAGTAGTTTATTCAACATTAATTATGTTAATAACTGTTATAAAACAGTGCTCTTAAATAGATTTCTAGTTGCAGGTTGCCTCGAGCAAACTAATGTACTGGGATTACACCCTTCTAGAAGGTTCGATCCGGGTGCTTGAGGAACGAAGAAAAAGCAGCGATTTCCAACGACGAGGTTCATTCCGCATTGGGAGCCGAGAGGCGGAGAAGTTATTATTTTAGTTAACATGGTAACGTGAGGGCTATGTAAAATTAAATAATTAATTTTGTTCATGGCTTTACCATGATGGAGTTTCAGTTCCTGTCTTTCCTTATCTCTTATTTTAATTAAATGATAATTAATGAATCATTTAGGCCCCCTGGTGGTATGGTATCGAAAGGGGCCTGAGCACTATGCCTTGCAAGGCTTCAGGAATAACCTCCAAAGCAGTGGAAGCGAGACTAAGAAGACCATTCTACCACCCAAGTGAGTGTCGCTTTCAAAATGGTAACCTAAGGTAGGCATAAGTTATAGGCCTACTGATCGATCGCGGATGTACTTGGTTGGCCTTATTAATTGTCCTTTGAAATGGAGAGACTGACTAAGGCACGGTTGGTTCAATCTGGTCCAATCAACGATTTGACGGGAAATACCATTCGTCATACCAGGAAAACAAATTATGGTATATACAACTTTGGCCAAAAGAAATTGTCTGATAAAGTCAAATGATAATTCTGAGTAATGATGTGCCGTTGATGTATTGAACTGTATACCACTTTGTAGTTTAAGTGTACTTACTAAGAAACTGCGAAAAAAAAAAAAAAAGTATGACATATTAACCCTTTAGCGAGTGGAAGTCTTTTTATCAATACTCAAGGTACGTCAGTGCTGTTATTAGTAATTTCTGTTAATACAGAGTAGTTTTAAAAGAAGTTGACTCATGGAAAGTGTTATTAAAATTTTAATTTTATTAAAAATCAATGATACTACAGAATTACATGAATCGATATACTGTATGTCAAAACTATGAGAGAAACTTCATAAATGTAACGTAAAACATTACAGAATTATGCATGACCCACAATATGCTCTAAAATAAGATCAAGCGTCGACATTGTGAAAACCAGTTTTGTTGATGTGATCTAAGACTAAGTTCAGTAATTGACGCAAGATGAGTAAATATACACGGAATATCAAACATTAATTAGTGCTAACATTAGTTATTCTTATGTTAATACTATACTACTGTCATTTTAATGTTATTAAATGTTCTACATATTTTATGTTAACTTTACTTGTTAATATAACTCTTAATGATGTTATTTATGTTATTATTAATCTTTAGTATCATTATTATCCTTCTTTGTCCCTTCAATTCTTCCCTTCTTTTCCACCCCTAAAAGTCTTCCTACTTGTCGGACCTCGGCATTCTGACGAAATAAATTAAAACATTTTGATCTGGGATGTTGAAAAACTCCCGTTCACGACTGTACCAGGAACGGATAAACCGGCGATAAAATACTGGTTGATAGAACTGGAATTAATTTTTATACCAAACTTATGGCAGAGCTCTTACTGGGAAGAGGGCAAACAGGATTGATATTGGCCAGAGATGAAAAAAACATCACTTCCTAAGAACTATCTCGAAACGACATCAATGTCCCCGCCTGTTTATGACCTTGACCTTTGATGCAGCGACGTGATTCTTGTTCATGACACATCGTGTTAGGATGATCCATTTGGGTATGAAGTTTCATTAATTTATGTTGAGCTGTTCAAAAGTTATGGCGCGGACACGAAAGTGTGACGAATAGACAGACGGAGGGACCGACAGAGAATCTAGTATGGCTCCTCCAAATTCATTTGGTCGGGAACATTATGGCAATGTGTGAAGATATAGGTGCTCTATACTGTGAAAGCATTGGAAGGGTAAATAGGACAGATGAACTGTCAATTATCATGGTCAATACACCTGTTATAATAATGTAGGAATGAGCAATCCCCCAAAAGACTTTAGCAATTCCCCCTCTCTCTTCCCCATTCCAAAATTTAATTGAAAATTGTGTGTTCTGAAAGCCCATGCACCTAAAAAAGCCAAGAGCAAAAGCAAGGAAAGCCGGTATGACTTTCATTCAATGGAAATAAGACCAACCCTGCATTAAAATTATTACCTCGTATAGAAAGGTATAACAGCTACAAGCATTTTGCAACATATCTGCCTTAATGTCGCGATAATGTAGATAGATTCTTTCATCTCAATTATGCTTTTATTTCATTGGTCCTCATAATTTGAATAAATTTTCAAAATTGTGTTGCCTGAAATGCTGCGTGTCATTCAATTTTAAAAACTGGCAAAAGATAACATAGCCAATTCTAAAGCAGCCAACATCAGTTTCAATATGAATACATCTAAAATGCATGTTCACTAGAGAAAGTTTTGAATATTCGACTTGCGACATTGTCAGTCAATCTTGTATTGTCGAAAATAACTAAAGCTGCAACTGTGCCTTAACATTATAAATTAATAATAAACACTTGTTGCACGTCTCTTTTTATCAATAAATAATAAATAACCTCGACCCTAGGCCCTGATCCTCATTCCCCAACTCCAGAAAATAATTAAGGTTGCAAGATATGAAATATGTTTTATCTCATTTGCAAAATACTGTATTCTGTTTATTAATTTATCAATTTAATTATTAAAAACAATAACTTAAATACAATATTTTCAACTGACAACCTTCATTTATTATAAAATTCTTGTCTTTGTTAAACAATTCATCCACTCAAAAAATAAACTTAATAAATATTAAGCTACTCTCTCTACAGTAATAGCCAAAACCATAAAATGCATTTGAAGTATGTAGTCCTGAACAGAGTTGTTGTTGTTGTTGTTCGAAAAGCTGCAAGATTTCTGTTGATTCTGATATTATTGTATGCCACGTCATCGCCTTTTAGGATTGGATAGCAAAATTTCTAACCTTCTGAGAAAACCCTTTTCTACAATAATAATAATAATAATAATAATAATCAGTTGCGCAGATTTTCCACTATCTGCATAACGAGGAAGAGAATATGAGTTAAAATATCTTTATAAAATTTTCTACATATATATGTATCAGCGAACTAAAACTGCAACTGTGCCTTAACATTATAAATTAATAATAAACACTTGTTGCACGTCTCTTTTTATCAATAAATAATAAATAACCTCGACCCTAGGCCCTGATCCTCATTCCCCAACTCCAGAATTAAAATTTCTCCAGAGAAATCATTGCACTTATTACAATAGGGACTTAATCTATTTACACAAATATTCTTCACAGTAGTGTACTTGTCATACTGTCCATTATCATCAGTAAGATTTCATTAATACTGGCTTTCAAATGAAAAAAAATTATATTGTCTGTTCGTTACCGCTGTTGTGAGGATACGAAAATAGTTTACGCGAAAGCTTAGGCTGTAATGAAATTAAAATAATAAAACAAGGTTATTTAACACACTGCATGTTAAGATAATAGTTTAAAAAGGAAAGGGATAATGGACTATATACTGCTCAGCAAACACGGCGAAATTTTATCCGTTAACAGAGTAGGAAATATAAAATTTAAAAAGGCTTCGTTAAAGTACAAAATATTTCGACACCAATTTGCAATCAGTTTGCACTCAGTTTGGGGTCTCGTATTACTGTCATACTTCTTTCTGCATTATATACAGGGTGGGCCAAAAGCCCCTATCTATTTTGCTGAAATAAGAGTATTTTAGGATAAAAATGTAGTAACATAATTAGATGTATATTTATTTACCAAGCTTAGGTCTAAGATTCGACGTGAGCACCATCAGTGTCTCTGCAAATCTCAAATCTGTCAACTATATTGCGGAACACATTCTCAAGCATCTCTTGGGTTATTTTAGCGACTACATCGACACTGCGGGTTCGCAGATATCTTGCAGGTTTGTAACTTTTGTTTTATAAACCTCAGACTTTATAAAGACCCACGCAAAGAAGTCTAATGGTGTTAAATCCGGAGACTGTGCTGCCCAGGACCTTTTTTCACCACGTCCAATCCACCGATTTGGTAAGAGCTCATTAAGGCTCGCCCGAACGATGTTTGTATAGTGACATGGAGCTCCATCTTGTTGAAAGACAACAGTGTCGAGAATGCCATCTGAACGAAGCTGGAGTTCAAGAAACTGCTCAAGCATGGTCAAAATAAATTGGCCCTATTACCGTAGCTTCTGCAAAGAAAAAAGGTCCGTAAATTTTCGATCGTGTCATACCCAACCAGATATTAACTTTAAGAGAATCTCTCTCCCATTCGTAGAACTAGGTTGGTTTTTCACTAGCCCAGATACAGTAATTATGTCGATTAACCTTTCCGCATGTGTAGAATATCGCCTCATCGCTGAAGAGAATGTGGTTTAACAGGTTTTCGGTATGAATTTTTTCAATCAATTCTGTACACATGGCGGATCGTCTTGGATCATTGTAACTTTTCTTTTATAATGTTGATTTTAAAATCCTTAGCACAGTCGTTTTTTGTACGCTCAGTCTACGTGATGCTGTGCGAGTTGACATTCCAGGATTTGTTTCAAAGGCATCTCTTACCAATTCGGCATTTTCTTGAGAGGTACCTGGACGTCCAGATCTTGCCTCATCATAAACAGATCCTGTTCTTTTAAACTTATTGACCAGCTCGCGAATTGCTTTGTTTGTAGGTCCTGGTTTGTGAAGTCTTCTTTTGAATTTTTCTCGAATTTCTTTGCACTTCTTATCTTGGATACCTTTTGAATACCTTTTGAGTACCTTTGGATACCTTGGATACCTTGGATACCTTTGGACCAACCTGTATATATGAATATAATGTGTTTAACTCTTCATAATACTTCCACTTAAACTATGAATATACACCGATGATTTTATATATATATATATATTATATATATATATATATATATATATAAATAAATTTTTATGCAGGAAGAAGGAGGCAAGCGCGAATACCCGCAAAAAACGCCCCTCCCATAGAGGAAGAAGGGAGCCAAAATCAAGTTCCAAGGTTTTAGAAATGCTTGGACATTGAAAGACTGAAGGTCATAAACAGGGGAAAGATGGACTGAGGAAGATTGCTCCAAAGTTGACCGGTTGAGTAGATGAAAGAGTTGAACAGGAAAGGGATGAGAATGTGTCGAAAGTCAGATACTGCGTGCTCTCCTTAAAGGAGGAGGCATGCAGTTAGAGAGTTCAGAAGAGCAGTGTCCTTCATAATAGAGTTGTTGCGAGACCTCTAAATAATGTCTGCCTAACTTCATATTTCCCATGCAAATTGAACCTACAAAGTGAAATGAAAAAATAACCTGGCCCGATGAAAACCTTTCCAGCTATCTTTTCAGCACCTTTATATATATATATATATATATATATATATATATATATATATATATATATATATATATATATATATAATATATATATATATATATATATATATATATGAAAAATTATTTCACGAAAGTGACACGTGAAAAATATTTATGATGAATAAAACCACGAAGGAAAAAGAAACACAAAGGGGTGCTCAAGCGCTTTCGTCTAATGACATCCTCAGGAACACTGGAGTGAAAGGACAGATCAAGGCAATATATAGGTTACAAAAATAAACATACATACATACATATTCATATATATATATACATATATATATACATACATATACATATACATATATAGTTAAGCATAGAAAAAATTGTGGGAGGAGCAAACATTTATATGGGAGATTGACACTTTTAGCACTTCAGCCGACATTCAATATAAATTCAAATGGCTTGTTTATGAAACAGGTCACAAAAGAATAAAGAAATAAAAATAAATTAAATATAAATTGAGAAAAAATTAATTACAAAATAGTGCCTTAGTGATATATATGTCCCAGCCTAAATAACCATAAAGAAATAAACCGGCAAATAAAAAAAAAAACCACAAATATATATACATATATATAATATATATATATATATATATATATATATATATATACATACATACATACACATATACATATATATAGTAAGTGTATGGGAAAAAAATGACACTTTTAGCACTTTGGCCGACCTTCAATATAAATTCAAATGGCTTGTTTATGGAACAGGTCACAAAAGAATAAAGAAATAAAAATAAATATAAATATAAAAATGCCTTAGTGATATATATGTCACAGCCACAATAACCATAAAGAAATAACCCAACAGATAAAAAACAAAAATTGTAAGTGGAGTCTACAAATTCAAGCTCAAAAGGGCAGTTTACAATTAATTTAATAGATGATGCCAAATTGATATATGTCACAAAGAAATAAAGAAATAAAAAAAAAAAAAAAAAAAAAAAAATTAAAAAATAATAAAAAATAATAATAATAAATCGAAAGATAAATTTTAAGAGAGCACACACAATTTATAAGGGAAAAATTACCACAGGTTTTTTAGTTATTGTCTGAATCATGCATATTATAGTCACAAACGAATAAAAAAGTACAAGTAAATATAAATTGGAAAACAAAATGATGCCTAGATGATATATAAAGAACCATAAAAATATATACAACATATATACGGTATATATACGAAATATAAACGCAATATATACAGAATATATATATATATATATGCATAAGGGAAAAAAAAAAATTAAAAAAAAAAAAAAATTACCAAAGATTTGTTTTTATAATTATTGTCTGAAAAAACGGTAGGTCGCAAAAGAATAAAGAAATAAAAATAAATATAAATTGAAAAAATTACAAATAATACACCTACACATGTATACCCGCCTAACCAAATATATATACATATACACACATATATACAAACACACACAAAACACACATATATATATATATACACATACAAGCTTGACCTTCGCGAAATGAGAAATCATCGCGCAGAACCTTTGTGAGGTTGTAAGGTAAGGTAAGGTACATGCACATATATATATATATATATATACACATATATATACACATACATACATACATACATATACACACATACATACATACATATACACACATATACATACACACACATTTAACTGCAATGACCACACACATACTCACATACACATACATACATACACATACACGCATACAGCAAAAAATTGAAAAATAAAATTGTAAGAGACAAAAACAAATTTTTACCAAAGATTTAACAACCTGCCCTTTTTGTTTAAATCCATTCTGAAGGAATTCAGAGCAACGGGATCGAGTTGAAACAGACCTTTACTCATGTTAAGGTTATTTGTAAGTTGAATTATAGCCGACTCAAGAATATTTCTATTAACAATGTTGCTAGAGTGAAACAAAACTGAAACATTATTCCAATCAATACAATGGGATAACTCTGACAAATGGACAAAAAGGGCACTGGATAACTGTCCCGTTCTAACGGAATATTGATGCTGTTTTACACGCGTTTGCAAATCCTTTCCCGTCTGACCTATGTAAAAGGAATCACATTGCTTACACCCAATTTTATAGATAATGCCTAAATTATTGGTAGGGCTATTTTTTACTATGATGTTTTTCACAATATTGTTATATGAAAAAACTACACTGATATCCAAAAGTTTAAGCACATTACCTGTGGTAATTTTTCCCTTATAAATTGGTGTGCCTCTCTTAAAATTTATCTTTCGATTTATTATTATTATTTTTTATTATTTTTTTATTTTTTATTTTTTTTTTTTGGTTTATTTCTTTATTTCTTTGTGACATATATATCAATTTGGCATCATCTATTAAATTAATTGTAAACTGCCCTTTTGAGCTTGAATTTGTAGACCACTTACAATTTTTGTTTTTTTATCTGTTGGGTTATTTCTTTATGGTTATTGTGGCTGTGACATATATATCACTAAGGCACTTTTTATATTTATATTTATTTTTATTTCTTTATTCTTTTGTGACCTGTTCCATAAACAAGCCATTTGAATTTATATTGAAGGTCGGCCAAAGTGCTAAAAGTGTCATTTTTTTCCCATACACTTACTATATATATGTATATGTATATATATATATATATATATATATATATATATATATATATATATATATGTATGTTATATTATATTTGTGTTTTTTTTTTTATTTGCCGGTTTATTTCTTTATGGTTATTTAGGCTGGGACATATATATCACTAAGGCACTATTTTGTAATTAATTTTTCTCAATTTATATTTATATTTATTTTTATTTCTTTATTCTTTTGTGACCTGTTTCATAAACAAGCCATTTGAATTTATATTGAATGCCGGCTGAAGTGCTAAAAGTGTCAATCTCCCATATAAATGTTTGCTCCTCCCACAATTTTTTCTATGCTTACTATATATATGTATATGTATATGTATGTATATATATATATATATGTATATATATATGAATATGTATGTATGTATGTTTATTTTTGTAACCTATATATTGCCTTGATCTGTCCTTTCACTCCAGTGTTCCTGAGGATGTCATTAGACGAAAGCGCTTGAGCACCCCTTTGTGTTTCTTTTTCCTTCGTGGTTTTATTCATCATATATATATATATATATATATACACACCACACAGTGGTGTAGTGCTAAATAAAGAAGCGAGGGAACGCATTTTGAAAGTGTTACTCAGATGCGGGGGGGACAATGGCGAGCGCGGCGAGCCCATACAGCTGGGAGTCCGGGGGCACTGTAAGCCCCCGGGAAATCTTTTGAAATCTGACCAATTTCAGGGATATTTGAGGTCATATGCACTGGATATTAGGATATATTCCAAGGTTGAAGATGCAGTATTTCCAGTGTCATTAGATATACGACATCCAGTACGATCAATAAAAATAGCTAACAACTGGAATGATTAACTAAAAAAAAGTTAACAACTGGTACGCCGTGGTGACTGTTTCACCAGATCTTTATAGGCTAGCATTGCCTCAGTCGAAGCTAAAAGAAATGAAGCAGTTAATGATTCTTTCTCATATTTCTTCTAGGGGTGGGAATTAAAATTTCATGACGTTACAGATTTGTAAGTTCGGATTTATTTGAAATAGTGAGGGAACGCCGTTCCGTCTACCAAAAAAAGTAAGGGAACGCCGTTCCCACGCGTTCCCACAGCACTACACCACTGTATATATATATATATATACCTTGTTAACCTTGGTTTACCTTCTTTCCGAATTGTTCATTCTGACAAAGGCCAAGGTTGGAACTCTACCTTAGACATACCCATTTGTCTACCAACCAATTTTTTTTTGTGGAAGGATGAACAGCTGGGTTTGCTGCGCGCCGCCTGCCGCCACGAAAACCGATACACAAATTGTTTTATTCATCTAAAAATATATGATAAAAATATTTTCCCACCGTATTATTCCTCATTTCCACAGGATAAGGCATAGAATTTTGTTTCTCAAGCGACCGGTGAGATTTACTTTGCCATCTGACACGTTTTGTACCAGTAACTCACCAGACCTCCGACCCTAACTCTGTTTATATTTGAGATGTTATTGTACATCACTCACTTCTGACACCAAACATTCTAAGCATATGCCTCAAGGCAGATCTATCCCCTTTATCATACAGTTTCTCCAAATCGATAAGTGTCATGCACATATTTTCTTAATGATAATAACAATATATTTACTGATAATTCGATACTAACTCTTTAAATAATCATTTTATATCAATAACTGATAGATTTTGTTCAAAATTACAAAATGACAATAAACCACCATTAGACCAGATGCTATCCATGCCGGTAAATTTATTTTTGTTGCTACTAACATTTAACATTGGAGAGGTTCAAAGTGTGCCCATATTGAAGCTTGATAAAGAAAAAACATCAATAACTTTGACTATTATTGGAAAATATAATTGTGAATGGTTGAATTGGTTTAATAGCGCCCTTTTGTAATGATAATTTTACACCAAAGTGTTCATTATCTATATTCAGAAACAAGTTGAGAAATTTAAAAAAAAAATATGATAAATCATTTCTCAGGATATAATTTATTTTTTTCCCATCAATATGGCTTCTAAAAGAAAACAAAAATAGACTGATATGGTTATCCTAAATCTTAATGTTTCGTGCCAATGTCGATAAAGAAAATAATGGCATTACTATTTCCATTTTTATGGATTTCAGTAAGGATTTTGACGTAAAAAACATTCTATTCTCAACAAACAACATTTACACTTCCTATACGAGATTTCAAACCAAATATGCAAGACAAAGTCATCATGCAGTAAAATCATGTTTTGGAATTTTTTTATTTTTTTTCAATTTTAAGGAGAATTCTACATTCCTACATATAATTTACACATTATTGAAAGTCTAGAACAATAGTGGCCAAAATTTTGTCAGAGTGCCACATTATCTGTTCAAGATAATAAACACGTGCCACTTTCGTAAAAAAGAATTAATTTTTTAAGGAACCTATTGCTGGGGAAGAAAAATACATTTATTAAGAGAATTGTAATCTACACTACTGCAGTACAAGTTATACTTATAAATTGTTACACTCCAAAAACACTATTAATGGGGCTTCTAAATGTTTGTTGTTCATGATTTCCTCAATGTTTGGATTCTGTTTTGAATATGCCAGTAGAAGAAGATTACTAATTCTTAATCGTTTGGGTAGGTTTGCCAGATCACTTATGATCATTCCAACTGTGGATCTGTCAGACCCTACCTAACCAATTAATGGTTAAGGTGTTCATCTGTTAATTTGGAATGGTATTTATTTTTAATAAAGTTCATGGTGGTAAATCTTCACATATAACGAAGGGCAAGATCATGCAAATTAGGAAATTCACTCTTAGGTACAAATTTCCAAAACGACTTCAAGTCACGATCCATTGATGAAGCACGCAGTTCGTTGAATTTAGTATGTAGGCTGGAATGATTTCCAAGCTCCCAAATTTCCATCCGCATTTCTGGTAGATAACATTCAACCTCTCTATCAGAAAGTGAGAAAGGGTTAGTGAAGAGTAACGTACTGTCTTTGTCTTGTTTAAAATCTTCGAAACAAGCGTCAGAGGAATTAATTTGTGAAGAAATTATAGTGTTATGCTGTATTTCTCGAAATTATGTTAATACTTTCACTTTTTAACTGCAGCAGGTGACTAAAGTGATCAAGATAATTTAGAGTTAAGACATTGAAATAAAAGCTTAAGTTTGGCTCTGAAAGCTGAAATTGGATTAATTAGAATAGGAAAATGACGCTCTCTTCCTGTAACCGCATTCTGAAGTTATTAAGATGGTTAGTAATTTCTTTAAGAAAAGCAAGGTCACTGAGCCAGTCACTGCAGTCCTCAACAAGTTCGCACTTCGCTTCCAAAAACATATGCATTTTTTCTTTTAATTTCTCAAATCTCTTAAGAATTCTTTGATAACCAACGTACTGTACAATGAGGGAGTAACTCCTTACTCATATCTGTTTCCTACGAGTAAAATGATGCTCAATTTATCGTCGATTTAATGCACGCGCTCCAATTTTGTTTATACAATGAACCATTGGATCAAGTACATGGGAGAAGTCCAAGTCTTTGGTACAAAGTGCTTCTTGGTGAGACGTATACTCATTTGGTTAACAAGACATAAGTCGACACTCTAAAAAGCTAACTTAACCTAATTTAATCTAACCCATAATAATCGTTTTAAGAAATTCATTAAATATAAAAGGTTCTCCGGTAGGATTACATTTAAGTACATGCAATGTGAAGCGATTACCTTGTTATTCTGTTGAACTTAAAGTAAAAAGTAAACATACGATACTCGAAGTTTAAAGCGACCTGCATTTTTTCACTGTTGTAATAAAAGTGTCCGGCGATAAATTGTTCTTGGAACGAAGGACTATTCATCATATGTCTGGCAGCTATTTGAGATTGAATTTGGAATTTGTTGTAGTTTACAAATTGTAAAATTGTAATCATAAAACAAGTCTGACATCATGTTGCTCTTTTTTTATTGCGAGTTAGTTGTTTTTTCTTTTAAAAACCATAAAACTCCTTTGTTTTCAGGCTTTGTTTTAAAGGTTTCACATGCTTGTGGGGAAATATCCCACATACTAGCTGGATCTAGAAGATCAATAAAGCCAAAAACTTAATGGCTAAATTCTGATTATATATATGCGGAAAAATCCATGGTTTTGATTAGGGGTGCACCGATTAATCGGTATCGGCACCTGGCATGCCGATTAATCGGCATTTTGCCGATTATTTTCTTAATATCGGCCGATTAATCGGTATCGGCAAGCTTGGCATAGGTAGCGTCGACTGGGGCGAATTGGGTCACCAAATGGGAAATGATTTTTTTGCTGATGCGACATTCTTAAAACTATAATTAAAATTGTTTCTAGTTTTTACCACTAAATCACAAAACTTTAACCTTTTGCGTCTCTTTTTTTAAATCTAGCAGTTAGCAACATCAAAATCATTTTACACTGAGTCGCATGTATAGAAGACAAAATTTTTAGCAAAAAACTACCTTATTTGAAATAATTTGAAATAATTTTGAATGATTCAAGCTGATCAAGCAGTTATAAATAATGCTAAGCTTAAGAAAACCAGTTTAATAACACTTTCAATTTGTTATTCAAATTATTATCCAAAATGGCAAAAAAAAAAACTTCAAAAAGAACTACCTGTCCTACCATAAAAGGAGGCTCAACAGACAATATCACAATCACATGTAGATACTTGCTTTTGCTATACACAACCACAACTAACCAAGGAAATAATTTGCCATCCTTTATATAGGTACTATTTTCTCCCAAATCCGGAGTATTCCAGAATGTTCTGGAATCGTCTAGAATATTCTAAGACATTCTAGAAAGTTCCATAAGGTTCTGAAATATTCTAGAATTCTATAAAAAGCTGTAAAACAATCGAAAACTCTCTTAAAACTAAGAAAAAAAAGGAAATTCTCGAATATTCTCAGTGAATAATATTTTGGAGTATCAATAAAAAACTTTTATTAAAAAACAAAAAACAAGCTCACATCGCTAATTAAGTAATAAGTTTTTATTATAGTAAATAAAAGTAAATAATAAATAATATAATATTAATTAATATTAATTGGGTTATACTTATAATTTTTATAAACTGATGCCGATTAATCGGTATCGGCAAATTGGTATCGGCCGATTAGTCGGTATCGGCAAAATTGAGGTATCGGTGCATCACTAGTTTTGATACAGTGTTGAGATATTCCACGCAGGAAAATAAAAGCAGGAATAGCGACATTTCGCTCCAATCACTGAAGCATTCTCAAACTTTATTGAAAAAGCTTGAGAATGCTCCAGTGATTGGAGCGAAACGTCGCTATTCCTACTTTCATTTTCTTGCTGAAATATCTTTATATATATATAGTATATATATATATATATATATATATATATATACACGAAGGGCGGTCGGAAAATAAGTTTACACGGCGTATAATTTCGTGAGTAAAGGACCTACATTGATTATGTTTGTATCAGGTGAATTCGTTAATCATTGTTGACAACACTGGAAACACCCTGGGTCCCCACAATCAACGAAGTTCAAGATTGTGAGGTCCGCTTGGCAAAGTGATGGTTACCGTGTTTTGGGGACCACAAAGGCGTTTTGCTCGCAGACTTCATGTAAAAAGGCACAACAATCAATGCAGCTGCATATTGTTCAACACTAGAACGTTTACGAGCGGCCATTAAACGTAAACATCCTGGACTGCTCCGTAGGGCAGGACACTGTTCCAATCGAGCCGCCATGTTCAACTGACTCATACAATCAATGTACGTTAGATAGCAGCCGAATCGAGGTGCAGTGCTACCAACAATGATTAACGAATTCACCTGATACAAACATAATTATGTTTGTATCAGGTGAATTCATTAATCATTGTTGGCAGCACTGCACCTCGATTCGGCTGCTATCTACCGTATATCTATCTATCTATCACCCGACATATAAATTTCGGAATATATATATATATATATATGGTCCAATTCAGAATGGTTCCCCGAGATACTAATGACATCCTCAGGAACACTGAAGTACATAAAGGGTTACGGCCTATATATAGGTTACAGAAAAATTAAAAAAAAAAATAAATAAATAACACATACACATACATACATATATATATATACATACATACATATCTACACACACACACACACACATATATATATATATGCAATAAACGAAGAAGTAAAAATAAAAATTAAAAAAATAAAGGATTAACAAAGAGGCATACAGATTTGTAAGGAAAAATATCGATTTTTAGCACAAGATCAAATGAATTATAAAAATACAAATTTATACTGGAAATCTGCCCGGGTTTTAACACTTTGCCTTTTATAGTCAAGTTTCGATATATAAAAAAATAAAATGAAGATTAAAAGTTAATAAAGTAGCATACAAGTTTACCAAAGATTTAGCGTCCTACCCTTTTTATCTAAATCTGTTTTGAAGGAATTCAAAACAACAGGATCGAGTTGAAAAAGACCTTTGCTTATGTTGAAGTTATTTGAAAGTTGGATAATGGCAGACTCAAGAATATTTCTATTAACAATGTTGCTAGAGTGGAATAAAACTGAAGCATTATTCCAATCAATACAGTGGGATCACTCTGACAAATGGACAAAAAGAGCACTGGACAACTGTCCTGTTCTAACGGAATATTGATGCTGTTTTATACGTGTGTGCAAATCCTTTCCCGTCTGACCTATGTAAAAGGAATCACATTGTTTACACCCAATTTTATAGATAATGCCTGAATTATTGGTAGGGCTATTTTTTACTATGATATTTTTCACAATATTGTTATATGAAAATACTACATTAATATCCAAAAGTTTAAGTACATTAGCAATGCCTAAAAAGCCCGGGAAAAATGGAAGTACTAAAATATTTTTTGACAAAGTACGAGTGTTATTAATGACACGATAGAAAGTTCGTTTTGCCTTGTTGAGACAAGATTCCATAAACGCAGATGGATAACACAGATCACTTCCAATACCGTTGATTTTTTCCAATTCGGCATCGATGTATTCCGGACTGGCGATCCTAAGGGCGCAGAGAAACATTGATGAAAAAATGCCCTTCTTAGTGGGGGTGTCATGTCCCGAGTAAAAGTGTACGTAGGACAAATTGTTTGTTGTTTTCCGATAGATACTAAACTTAAAACCTGGGCTTTCCCTATGTACACGCACATCCAAAAATGGGATTGAATTGTCTTGTTCCACTTCTAAAGTAAACTTAATGGAGGGGACTTGATCATTTAACTGAAGGAGGAAGTTATCCAGGTCACGATTCATGGGCCAGATACACAATATATCGTCGACGTACCGCAACCAAGGGATGCCAACCCCTAGGATTCTCGGAATGTAAGTAATTTCGAAAAACTCCATATAAATATTGGAGAGGATGGGCGATAAGGGGTTGCCCATGGCCATCCCAAAAACTTGTTGATAATACTCGTTATTGAAAGTGAATTTACAGTCTTTGATGCAAAGCTTAATAAGTTCCAAAACAATGTGTGAAGGTAGTGGCAGGTCATACTTATGTAATTCATGGGAGAGAAAGTCAAGCATATCATCAATCGGCACTATTGTAAACAATGAACAAACGTCAAAACTGATCAATCTATCGTTAGTTTCAGTAGGTGCATTATTCAATTTTTCAGTAAGATCCATGGAATTTTTTACATGTGAATCAGAGATAGTTTCGAGAATGGGGGGACAAGACTTTGACAAGCCATTTGGAGAGTTTATAAGTAATAGAGCCCACCGAGCTAATAATAGGGCGCACTCGTACTTTGTCAAAAAATATTTTAGTACTTCCATTTTTCCCGGGCTTTTTAGGCATTGCTAATGTACTTAAACTTTTGGATATTAATGTAGTATTTTCATATAACAATATTGTGAAAAATATCATAGTAAAAAATAGCCCTACCAATAATTCAGGCATTATCTATAAAATTGGGTGTAAACAATGTGATTCCTTTTACATAGGTCAGACGGGAAAGGATTTGCACACACGTATAAAACAGCATCAATATTCCGTTAGAACAGGACAGTTGTCCAGTGCTCTTTTTGTCCATTTGTCAGAGTGATCCCACTGTATTGATTGGAATAATGCTTCAGTTTTATTCCACTCTAGCACATTGTTAATAGAAATATTCTTAGATCTGCCATTATCCAACTTTCAAATAACTTCAACATAAGCAAAGGTCTTTTTCAACTCGATCCTGTTGTTTTGAATTCCTTCAAAACAGATTTAGATAAAAAGGGTAGGACGCTAAATCTTTGGTAAACTTGTATGCTACTTTATTAACTTTTAATCTTCATTTTATTTTTATATATATCGAAACTTGACTATAAAAGGGAAAGTGTTAAAACCCGGGCAGATTTCCAGTATAAATTTGTATTTTTATAATTCATTTGATCTTGTGCTAAAAATCGATATTTTTCCTTACAAATCTGTATGCCTCTTTGTTAATCCTTTAATTTTTAATTTTTATTTTTACTTCTCCGTTTATTGCATATATATATATGTGTGTGTAGATATGTATGTATATGTATATATATATATGTTTTTGTGTATGTATGTTATTTATTTATTTTTTTTTTATTTTTTATTTTTTATTTTTTTCTGTAACCTATATATAGGCCGTAACCCTTTATGTACTTCAGTGTTCCTGAGGATGTCATTAGACGAAAGCGCTCGAGCACCTTTTTGTGTTTCCTTTCCTTCGTGGTTTTATTCATCATAAATATTTTTCACGTGTTACTTTCGTGAAATAATTTTCATATATATATACATACGAGGGGCGGTCAGAAAATAAGTTTACACGGCGTATAATTTCGTAACTAAAGGACCTACATTGATTATAATCAATGTTCAACATTGATTATTGATTATAATCAATGTAGGTCCTTTAGTTACGAAATTATACGCCATGTAAACTTATTTTCTGACCGCCCCTCGTAATATATATATATATATATATATATATATATATATGTGGAATTCCATAAAAGTTATCTCGGGGAACCATTCTGAATTGGACCATATATATATATATATATATATATATATATATATATATATATATATATATATCAGCAACAACCACAGGGAAAAGGAAACACAAAGTCCGAGCGCTTTCGTGATATATTCACATTATCAAGGAGGAACAGAAAATAGACGGAGATTACAAAGTAAATGAGTTAAATAGACAAGCAAAAAATTCACAATCGGCACCTCAAATTAAAGGCCTTATAGCCCTCTAAAGATTTTTTCAATTGATAACATAATCTGTAGGCTGCTAAATTACAAATTTAAAAGAAGTATACTGTATAGATGAAATTAGACAAAAAAAACAATACAGAGAACAAAAATTATTATAATGGTTATTAACACTAATATTTAATTAAAGCACGCAATTAATTGGCAAGAATTTAATTTAAAACGAATAGATAACGTAGATAACAAATAGATAACATAATCTGTAGGCTGCTAAATTACTATATAGATGAAATTAGACAAAACACCAGTACAGAAAACAAAAATTATTATAATGGTTATTAACACTAATATTTAATTGAAGTAGGAAATTAAGTGGCCCGAAATTAATGAAAACAAAGGAATGTTGCCATCGTCTTATAGATATTACAAAATTTCTACAAACAGTCTGGAAAAAAATTGTTTTCCCCAAAAGCAACCCAGTTCAAAAGTCCAATAAACACCCCAGCAACCAAAGATTATACACGAAAGAAATATTATTGTAAGAACTGTTAACATTCTTATGTGTCTATTTTAATTGTAATATTTCTTTCGTGTATAATCTTTGGTTGCTGGGGGTTTATTGGACTTTTGAACTGGGTTGCTTTTGGGAAAACAATTTTTTTCCAGACTGTTTGTAGAAATTTTGTAATAATCTGTAAGACGATGGCAATTCCCTTTATTTTCATTAATTTCGGGCCACTTATTTCCTACTTCAATTAAATATAGTGTTAATAACCATTATAATAATTTTTGTTTTCTGTACTGGTGTTTTGTCTAATTTCATCTATATAGTAATTTAGGCAGCCTACAGATTATGTTATCTATTTGTTATCTACGTTATCTATTCGTTTTCATTAAATTCTTGCCAATTAATTGCGTGCTTTAATTAAATATTAGTGTTAATAACCATTATAATAATTTTTGTTCTCTGTATTGGTTTTTTTTGTCTAATTTCATCTATACAGTATACTTCTTTTAAATTTGTAATTTAGCAGCCTACAGATTATGTTATCAATTGAAAAAATCTTTAGAGGGCTTTAAGGCCTTTAATTTGAGGTGCCGATTGCGAATTTTTTGCTTGTCTATTTAACTCATTTACTTTGTAATCTCCGTCTATTTTCTGTTCCTCCTTGATAATGTGAATATATCACGAAAGCGCTCGGACTTTGTGTTTCCTTTTCCCTGTGGTTGTTTGCTGATTAATAAGGTCACGTGTTATTTTGTGATTTTAGTGCATATATACATATATATGATACACACAGACAGTGCATGGAACAAGGAACTCTTCTGGGATAATTAAATCCACTATAGTCCGAATAAGTAATGGTAAATGGCAAATACCATAGTTTTTCTTTTTCATGATGCTAGCCCGACGTGGGCAACGGGTCACTCGCAAAGAGGTCCCATAAATATAGCTTCCCTCACCAGCTATCTGCAAAGCAGACAGGATCCAGCTTTGGGACTTGGATCTAGGGTTTAAAGCAAGCCTAGCCCTGCTACATTTAGAACCTCAATATAAGCAAAAGACTCGTTGCCTTCACGTCAGATTGAATACATCAAAGAAAAAGGGGTTTCTGAGTTCATTCCCATCTTGAAACGGACATGTTATGTGCCTTGAAAAGTGGACGCTCAGTTCTGCCAACTGAGGTTTAAGTTTTGGTTTTTGGCTAAAAATATAATAGTTACCCCTTTTTCTTTGATGTATTCAATCTGACGTGAAGGCAGCGAGTCTTTTGCTTATATTGAGGTTCTAAATGTAGCAGGGCTAGGCTTGCTTTAAACCCTAGATCCATGTCCCAAAGCTGGATCCTGTCTGCTTTGCAGATAGCTGGTGAGGGAAGCTATATTTATGGGACCTCTTTGCGAGTGACCCGTTGCCCACGTCGGGCTAGCATCATGAAAAAGAAAAACTATGGTATTTGCCATTTACCATTACTTATTCGGACTATAGTGGATTTAATTATCCCAGAAGAGTTCCTTGTTCCATGCACTCTCTGTGTGTATCATAAAAAACTCAGGGGACCATTCTGAGTTCATTCCCATATATATATATAGGTACCGGGTGAACCAAAAGTAGGTGGACAGTAAATGATAACGTTTATTTTGAGAATACATATACAATTATATTAAATTTTTTTGTATACTATAATACAAAATAAAAAAAAAAATTAACTTAAACCAATACAATACAAAAGCACTGAAAATTTTATCAACGCAGGTGCTCAAATTGCTGTTCATCACAATTTACACAGCTTTGAAGTCTACCTTTCACACTTCGACAAAATTTTTGCACAAGTTTCTTTGTGCATTAATTTCTTGAAATGCATCTCTGATATAATTTTTCAAATCACCAACACTTCGTGGTCTTCGACTATAAACTTTGTCCTTGAGTACTCCCCAAAAGAAAAAATCCATTGGGGTAAAGTCAGGTGAACGTGCAGGCCATTCAATTTGACCTCTTCGGCCGATCCATTTCTCGGGAAATGTTTCATCAAGATACTCACGGACTGCTCTTGAATAATGTGGAGGGGCCCCATCTTGTTGGAAATAGAGGTCATGTGAATTAGGCTGTTGTTGTAAGTGTGGAACAACTTCATTCATTAGAATTTCGAGATACTTATCACCTGTGACTGTTCCATCAACAAAATTGGTCCTAAAACACCAGAACTTGAAATACCACCCCAAACAGTGACACCAGGCTGGTTTAGTTGCTGCTCTAATGTTAAATGCATGTTCTCACTATACCAGTAAACACAATTATGTCGGTTAACATGCCCTGATAATTTGAAAGAAGCCTCATCGGTCCACACAATGTTATCTAAAATTATTGGATTTCCTTCAATTTCGTTCAGCATGATCTCACTAAATTGCAGCCGCCTGTCTGGGTCATCCTCCAATAAGCCATGAATTAGCCGTGGACGATAAGCTTTCAACCCAATAGATTTCAGAATTCGTATAATAGAGTTTTGTGAAATGTCCAGTTCTGCTGAGGCTCTTCTGGTGGACTTTTTAGGACTGTGAACAAATGCTTCGGCAACAAGTTGCTTATTGTCCTCTGTGCAAACTGTTTTGGGTCGACCAGTTCTTGGGGCATTAAGAATTGAGCCAGTGGCATCAAATCTGTCACGAATGCGGTAAATGGTTTGTCTCTTTGGGGCTTGAGTACCAAATGTTTCAACCCATTTTGTTCTAACAGTTTCAGTATTTTGAGATTTCCAATACTCTTTTAACACCCATTTTCTGGCACCAGTATTTAGATTATTTGCCATTATGGGTTCTCTGAACTATCTAAAAAGAAAAAAGATTAAATTTAAATAAATTTAGTTATAATATTTAATATAATATAACACAAACACCATAGTTATAATGAACACCATAGTTATAATATAATATAACACAAACCCTATTCAACCTACTGTCCACCTACTTTTGGTTCACCTGGTATATATATATATATATATATATATATATATTATTATACAGAGCTGGGCACTTGCGTTTTTTTTTGCGGTACTGCGGTACTGCGGTACTACCGCACTACCAAACCGGTACCGCATAACGCAGTACCGCAAAAATGCGGTAGCGGTACTGCTGTACTTTCAGCGATCCTTTGCGGTACTGCGTTATGCGGTACCGGTTTGGTAGTGCGGTAGTACCGCAGTACCGCAAAAAAACCGCAAGTGCCCAGCTTTGTATAATATATATTCATATATATATATATATATTATATATATATATATATATATATATTCCGAAATTTATGTCTGAAGTTAGTAATTTTTACAATTATTATCAAAAGATTTTTTCTTTTACATAAAGACAGAGGCATTCCTTCCAAACTGCTGAAGTAAGAAACTAATTTTTACGGTTTCTAGCTTGATATATTCACAGATACATATTTTGGCTACCCATAGTTTCGTCTCTTGATAGTAAAATAGTAACGGTTTTTAAAATACGGATAGTACAAATCACCATAAATGCAATGTCGATATCGACCTATATTTCTAAGTAGGCCTATATGTAGGCTGCCTGCCTAGTAAGATGGGGTAAAGAACCAGGTAGGAAAAGGGGTTTGAGGCGGATCCAGGATCTTCAATAAAAACAGAAAATAGTTAAACTGAATGGAATTCAAGGAAAAACTATTTACGGGTACATAATTTTATTCTTTTATGAACCCTTTTCCCACATACTAACGTAATTTTCCTCAGTAGATACACCAAATTCAATATAAGTATCTTCTTCTGCTTAAACATTTTATTAAGATACACGCGAGGGGAGAAAAATGAATGCTTTAACAAGATTTCAGGTAAATAATTTGCTAAAGATCTCCAAAAAATATTTCTTCAAAAAATGCTTTGAAGATAGATTTTAATTTCAAATATTCGTTAAATTTTTACAGTTGGCGAACTATCATACACTGAATATATATATATATATATATATATATATATATATAATATATATATATACACAGGGTAGAATAGGAATTTTCAATGTTCATTATAATATTATTTTTTCTTTTAGGTAGGGGATGGCTGCAAACAACAAATCGATGAATCGGTACAGAATTTAAATTCTGTACCGATTCATCGATTTGTAGTACCTGGTATTCCATGCATTAAAACCAAGCTCACCCTTTCGTCTATTGTTAATTGCGCAGCCTTTCCCTACCTAAAAGAAAAAGAATAACATATTATAATCAACACTGAAAATTCTTATGATGCGCGACTTTCGCGCCACCCTGTATATATATATATATATATATTATATATATATATATATATATACACACACATTTCACCTGCAAAGAACACGCAGTATAATTAACGTAAAGAACGACGCTTGTATAGAAGAATATTCCGCTCAAGATGAGGAGGGAGAACGAACAAATGAAAAAATGAGGTAACCACCCGGAATCGAACCCGGGATCTTCCGATTGCCGGTCAGATAGTGGTGTAGTGGTTATCATATCTGACCGGCAATCGGAAGATCCCGGGTTCGATTCCCGGGTGGTTACCTCATTTTTTCATTTGTTCGTTCTCCCTCCTCATCTTGCGCGGAATATTCTTCTATACAAGCGTCGTTCTTTACGTTATATATATATATATATATATATATATATATATATTTAGGTTCCCCTGCAGCCTTTAAGTTTGAAAGCTCGTTTCCTTTAAAAGCGAATGAATGGGAGTCATTTTAGATTTTAATTTGGCCAAAATCTCTCTCTCCTTTTAACTTACAGGGCGTGAAGCTCACCAGGTTCTTTCGTTTTTTTTTTAATAGAAATTTCGGCTACAACTTAGATAAAACTCTTCCTTATCTGCGAGATATTGGCTACTAAATCTTCAAGATTTGAGAAAGTCTTATTTAAAGGTTGATTAAAGGATTCAGTATATATATATATATATATATATATATATACACACACACACTGAATATTTTTTTATGCAGGAAGGAGGGGCCAAGGGCAAATGCCCTCCCATAGAAGAAGAAGAGAGCCAAAATCAAGGTCCGGGGTTGTCGAGATGCCTAGACACTCTGCGTTTGAAAGATGGGAGTTCATAAACAGGAGGAAAGATGGATTGAAGAAGACTGTTCCAGAGTTGACCGGTTGAGTAGATGAAAGACTGAAAATACAGATTGACCCTTGCATCAGATAGATAGACAGAAAAGGAATGAAAAAGTGTTGAAAGTATATATATATATATATCCTTAACACTTATGTCGTTTCTATTCATTTATATACTGCGCGGTCATTGCAGTTATATGCATATATATATATATATATATATATATATGATGAATAAAACCACGAAGGAAAGGAAACACAGAATGGTGCTCAAGCGCTTTCGTCTAATGACATCCTCAGGAACACTGAAGTACATAAAGAGTTACAGCCTATATATAGGTTACAGAAAACATATATATATATATATAATTTAGTGATGTAGGTCACATCCGCATCCGCATCCGCATCCGCGGAACATCCGCACATTTTCTCGCATCCGCATCCGCACCCGCATCCGCACTTTGGACTGCGGATGTCGTGCGGATGTGGACCGTTGAGATAAAATGTCATTAATAAGCGGAAATTATCAAATTCTACTATATTAATAGAACTAGTTCATTGTGCGCAAAAGTGATGCAAGCGACAAGACGAGAGGCTGTTCTTGTATGAAGTTACTCTCTTGCAGCCTACTTAGATCCACGTTACAAAGCTAAGTTATTTTCACCTAGTACATTAGAACGAGTTAAATCATCACTTGGCAAAGCAGTTGAAGAGCTTCAATCTCTTGAATCTGTCGCTTCGCCACCCACCAAAAGAATAAAAGTTTCAGTGACAGAACCAACACCCTCAACAAGCAAATCCATCACAGAATCTGTCTCTCAGTTTCTTGAGTCAAGCAGCAATGACGAGACCTACGCGATGTCAAAAGATGTAGTAAAAATGATCGAGAGCTATCACCAAGAAAAACGCCTGGCTGCATGTGACAATCCTATTAGTTGGTGGAAAAATACGCAGAATATCTATCCATACTTGAGTAAACTTGCAAGGAAACATTTAGCCTGTCCTCCAACAAACGTACCAAGCGAGAGATTATTTAGCAGTGCTGGATTAATATATGATGAAAAGAGAAACAGACTGGCAGCAGAAAAGGCAGAAAAATTAATGTTCCTTAAGCATAACCTTCCTATAATTAAGTTTGAACATTAAACGATGAACATCTTAGTTTACTTTATTTTAATTACTCATTTATAAATATACCTAATAAAACTTTAAACTTAATATAAATAGTTATAAAGCTAATTAAAGATCTCTTTCTATAAGGGTGGAGGTTGGGGAAAGAGGTCGGTTGGGTGCATTTGAGTTGGGTTCACGTCCCGCATCCTGGTAACACAATTATGGTTTCTAATTGTGGCTGAAACTCAACAAAATATAACGAATTTATTTGCAGACGAATTCACTAATTGATTTCTATATTAGTTAGATGCTTGATATTATTTTATATGTTCAGAGAAAAGTACAGCAATTATTGTACAATTAATCAATTATACTACATTATAGCTACAGCTCTCTCTATATAATAACTTATTATATACGTTAAACACAACAAATCTCGAATATATCCTAAAAAATAACGAAAATGTAGACATCCGCATCCGCATCCGCGGATGTTGAAATCAAACATCCTCATCCGCATCCGCATCCGCGGATGTGAAAAAAATGACATCCGCTACATCACTAATATATATATATATATATATATATACAATAAGCGGAGAAATAAAAATTAAAGAATTGTGGGAGGAGCATACAAATTTGTAAGGAAAAACTCGATTTTTAGCACAAGATCAAATGACTTGTTTCCAACCAATGTTATAGATTAAAAAAAAACAAAAAAAAATTACCGATTTTTAGCACAAGATCAAATGAATTGTTACCAACCAATGTTATAAAAAAAAATACAAATTTATACTGGAAATCTGCCCGGGCTTTAGCACTCTGACCTTCTTGTTTAAGGTTCGATGTATATAAAAATAAATTGAAAAATAAAAGTTATCAGAGGAGCATACAAGTTTACCAAAGATTTAGAGTTCTACCCTTCATATCTAAATCTGTTCTGAAGGAATTCAAAACAACAGGATCGAGTTGAAAAAGACCTTTGCTTATGTTGAAGTTATTTGTAAGTTAGATAATGGCAGACTCAAGAATATTTCTATTAACAATGTTGCTAGAGTGAAATAAAACTGAAGCATTATTCCAATCAATACAGTGGGATAACTCTGACAAATGGACAAAAAGGGCACTGGACGACTGTCCTGTTCTAACGGAATATTGATGCTGTTTTATACGTGTGTGCAAATCCTTTCCCGTCTGACCTATGTAAAAGGAATCACATTGTTTACAACCAATTTTATAGATAATGCCTGAATTATTGGTAGGGCTATTTTTTACTATGATATTTTTCACAATATTGTTATAAGAAAATACTGCATTAATATCCAAAAGTTTAAGTACATTAGCAATGCCTAAAAAGCCCGGGAAAAATGGAAGTACTAAAATATTTTTTGACAAAGTACGAGTGTTATTATTGACACGATAGAAAGTTCGTTTTGCCTTGTTGAGACAAGATTCCATAAACGCAGATGGATAACACAGATCACTTCCAATACCGTTGATTTTTTCTAATTCGGTATCGATGTATTCCGGACTGGCAATCCTAAGGGCGCGGAGAAACATTGAAGAAAAAATAGCCTTCTTAGTGGGGGTGTCATGTCCCGAGTAAAAGTGTACGTAGGACAAATTGTTTTTTTTTTTCCGATAGATACTAAACTTAAAACCTGGGCTTTCCCTATGTACACGCACATCCAAAAACGGGATTGAGTTGTCTTGTTCCACTTCTAAAGTAAACTTAATGGAGGGGACTTGATCATTTAACTGAAGGAGGAAGTTATCCAGGTCACGATTCATGGGCCAGATACAAAATATCGTCGACGTACCGCAACCAAGGGATGCCAACCCCCAGGATTCTCGGAATGTAAGTAATTTCGAAAAACTCCATATAAATATTGGAGAGGAGGGACGACAAGGGGTTGCCCATGGCCATCCCAAAAACTTGTTGATAATACTCGTTATTGAAAGTGAATTTACAGTCTTTGATGCAAAGCTTAATAAGTTCCAAAACAATGTGTGAAGGTAGTGGCAGGTCTCAACAAGGCAAAACGAACTTTCTATTGTGTCAATAATAACACTCGTACTTTGTCAAAAAATATTTTAGTACTTCCATTTTTCCCCGGTTTTTTAGGCATTGCTAATGTACTTAAACTTTTGGATATTAATGTAGTATTTTCATATAACAATATTGTGAAAAATACCATAGTAAAAAATAGCCCTACCAATAATTCAGGCATTATCTATAAAATTGGTTGTAAACAATGTGATTCCTTTTAATTTTTATTTCTCCGTTTATTGTATATATATTTTTTTTTTTTCTGTAACCTATATATAGGCTGTAACTCTTTATGTACTTCAGTGTTCCTGAGGATGTCATTAGACGAAAGCGCTTGAGCACCATTCTGTGTTTCCTTTCCTTCGTGGTTTTATTCAGCATAAATATTTTTCACGTGTTACTTTCGTGAAATAATTTTCATATATATATATATACAGGGTGTTTCAGGTCGACCCTAGAAATATGAAAATTGGCAGAATTTGTAGTTTGTATTTGGTAGAACCTATCTTAATTACTACCAACTTGCTACAAAGTCCGCCAATTTCCATATTTTTAGGATCGACCTGAAACACCTTGTGTATATATATATATATATATATATATATATATATATATATATATATGCCGTATATCGCAAACCTTGGGCCACCCGACACTTTATGGTCGAAATAGCAATATGGATTCACTAATTTTATGGATAATAAACCATCGTTTGTTGAAATAAGATCCTGAATTGTGGAAGTCGGTGAACGATCATTCTCACAAATAACACGCAATTATGTCATTTCTGGCCACAATAAAGTTGAAAATAATTTGAACTCAATAGCTTTTTTTTTTTTTTTGTGCTGAATGCGTGTTGGAGTTCATAATCAGCCGGTTTTTCCCTAAGTTCACCAATATTATTTAGCAGATGTATGAAAAGCAAGTCTTTAAGTATAATACACTCGTACGTTAGGTAAAAGGCGATGTTCCATTTTATAAAACACAAACAAATTCCAGGGTTTTTTTTACTTATGAACTTTAGTAACGCTTTTTTCTACTTTGGCTCTAAATATGGTTGAAAATGTGATATTTCGAATGGAATAATCACCCTGTAAAACGGTTAAATAAAGCAGGTTACATTCAATGGAAAATAAGTGTAAAACCGAAAGATTTTTAGACAATGTTCAAGGACTAAGAAATACGATATATACACCTTGGTTAACCTTGGTTTTACTTCCGGCTGAAGCGTTCATTCTGACGAAGGTCAAGCTTTTCACTCCACCTTAGAACTACAGTTTAACGTGGAATCCGACCCACGCAACTACCAGTAACACCCTAGCGTCTTAACCACTGTAGTTCAGGGTACCCATTTATCTACCAACCAATTTTATTGTGTGGAAGAATGAACAGCTGGGTTTTGCTGCGCGCCGCCTGCCGTCACTGAGTCTCGATCCGAGGGTCGATGGATTCGTAGTCAGCGACGCTAACCACTACACCACCGAGGTGGTATAATATGTATAAATATATATGTACGAGTGTGACTGTAATGGATACAGATAAATATGTGCTGCCTTAGGGAAGAAACACAAACTTGCGGTTCATTTTGCTCCTGAAAAATCATACACCAGAACCGATAATAACTGTGTGTTTGCGATACAAACTAACAAAAATTGCAAAATTTAATACGATATGGATGTTCTTTTGACTAAACTAACACAGAGCATCGTTGCTTAGTGATGAACCACGTACGAAAGCCTTACCAGTACTTTGACCGCTTATTTGCTTAGTAATGCTGCTGCGAGCTGCTCGTACCCTGAAACGGGCGGAATGGTACCGCGTGTAAAAAGATGTTTAATTCTTCATACTTCCACTTAAACTATGAATGTATCGATGATTATATATATATATGTGTGTGTGTGTGTGTGTGTGTGTGTGTGTGTGTGTGAGAGAGATGAATTTCACAATTGAACGCGTGAAATGAATGAATGAATGATGCAAACTCACAAGGAAAACGAAAAATGATTCCAAGGTCTTTCGTATATTCAGAAGTACACCTCGTCAGGGAGTTTCCTGACGAGGTGTACTTCTGAATACACGAAAGACCTTGGAATCATTTTTCTTTTTCCTTGTGGGTTTGCATTTTATATTTATTACTCACTCAGTTATCCGTGATTGAAGAGCCGTCTATGATCACAACCCAATTTCACGGTTAACTCAGTATATCCCGCCGGAGGGGGAGGAGGGAAGCCGCTGCGCCATCACTGACTGGTCTCCCATCTCGCGCGCCACCACACACAGTACTATTCTATGCTAGTATAATATACAATTAAATGGTTGATACTCACCACAAAACGTGAAGATATGCGGTCACAAATGCACGTGTACCCTATGAGGCGAAGAGAGACACTGACTGAGGTGCGTTGTTGGGCTGGTAGGAGGCGAGCGGGGGAAGTAAGCACCGCGCCAAATTACGGTTAACTCAGTGTTATGATCACGGATAAGTGCACAATTTTCACAATTATTACATCACAGTTCAGTGAATCACGGTTAACTGCATGAGTATATATATATATAAACCGGATTTCCATTTTAAAACCAATTTAGAATTTTTTTTTACCTGAATAAATATACAGTATATTTCTTTAACCCATTTGACATGATAGTGATGTACGGCGTACGTCATATTTCGGGCAGATTATATCGAGTTGCGTCGCAGCGACGGGTTAAAATTTCACCATTTTGAATTTTATTTTTATTTTTATTCGTTTGAAATAAAAAGTTAAATATTTATTTTTTTAAATAAAAATATTAAAACACGAATTGAAACACGAACTGTGTAAATAGAGCCTCACCCACCAACACATTCATTACACGATTACAGTATCGCAAAAAGTTTCTGTAAAACGTTATTATAAACTTACAGTTAAAATGAGACTAATGACTAGTCATTGTCCGTAACAATTACTGTTCAACTGAAAAAAAGCAGCGTGCACTCAATATTTAAGTAAATTTGCACACTGACTACAAATTGCAAATGTTTTACAAATATGCTGTAATTAGAATGGTACTTTTGCAATTTAAGGGATTTTTATTTAAAGTTTACGCTGATGACTTTCATCGCCAAAAAGATGGTTCACTTCGATCTTAGATCGGTGAACAAAATTCGAAGTTCGCCTACGAAAACTTTACAAACATTATATATATATATATATATATACAGGGTGATTGAAAAACATTTTAATACTCATATGGGTTTCTACCTCATATAAATATTAAAATTTATATATATATATATATATATATATATATATATATATATATATATAAAAGAAAAAAACAATGCCTGTTCCTGGAAACAAATTACGAACACCTCATCAGTCGGTCATAATTAGTTGCCAGCCAAATAGAATACTCTCTGCTGGGAAGTTGTGAAGAGTGAAAGTAGCGTGAATTTATGCGCAGTATGTGAAAATAAGTAAATAAGTAATTTACCAAATTTAGTAATTGGTAAATTACCAAATTACCAGTTTTTTTACCGAAATATTTTTTTTAAGTAAATTTGTATTTAAATAATTTCACGCACGTACACACACACACACACACACACACACACACACACACAGTGTGTGTGTGTGTGTATATATATGTTACAGGGAATCTGTGTAACTAGGGATTTCATGAAATCTCTAAACTGTTCAGGGATTTCATGTAAGGTTAAGTGGTGATATTTTCGTTAGCTTTAACGAAAATATCACGACTTAACCTTACCAATCGTCAAGGGCGTACAGTTGACTTAATCGGGAATTCAATTAACCTAACCAGGCATTCAATTAACCGGGCATTCAATAATTTTCCCGTAGGTTTAACGAAAATATCACGACTTAACCTTACATGAAATCCCTGAACATTTTAGGTATTTCATGAAATCCCTAGTTCCACAGATTCCCTATAACATATATATATATAACCTTACCTTACAAAGGTTTCGCGCGATGATTTCTCATTTCGCGAAGGTCAAGCTTGTCGCCCCTCCTCTCGAGTTGGCCTGGTGAAGTAGTGAGTTCGATTCTTGTGCTCTCCACCTCACATAGCCAGGTACGCCCGGCTCATCGGGGATTGTTCTGAGCCAGGCGTCTAGTCTTCTTTTGAAGATTTCCACTGCAACTCCCTTCGTGTTTCTTAGGTCTTTGGGCAACTGATTAAACAGTTTTGGTCCTCTCACTACAAAACTATTTTCTTTCAGGGTTAAGGATGTTCCCTGTCTCGCCTTCAATTTGGGAATACGACACAGTCTACCGTTTCTACTTTCCATCGTTGTTTGGGGAGCTATAGGGTTCAGAGTAAGATTAGGGACTAATTTCTCCATTATTTTCCAACTGTAAATAATGGTGTATCTCTCTCTTCTCCTTTCCAGTGAATATAGGTCTAGTTCGCGTAACTTTTCCCAGTAATTTAGTTCTTTGCACCCATTGATCTTGGCTGTGAAGCTTCTCTGGATCCCTTCCAGCTGTCTAATGCCTTCCTTTTTATATGGGGATGTTAGGACCGAGCAGTATTCCAATTTGGGTATTATCAGGGTTTTCAGTAGAGGAATCATTACATTCCTATCCCTTCGTTTAAAGGTTCTCAATATCTGACCCGTTATTCTCTTTGCTCTGTTTACTGCTATCTTATTTTGTGTTTCAAATTTCGCATCATCTGTCATTACAACCCCAAAATCTTTTGCTCTGGAATTTCTCTGAATTTCCTATCCATTTGGGGTATAATATTCCATGGATTTTAGGTCTTCTCTTTTTCCGTACCGTAATAGCTGAAATTTCTCGGTGTTAAACTTCATATTGTTGTCTTCCGTCCACTTGTAGATTCTGTTTATGTCGGTTTGTAGAGATCCTATGTCTTCTGGGTTTCTTATTTTTCTACTGATCTTTGTCATCCGCAAAGGATGTTACTGTGCTGTCTCTGGTAACGTCCTCATCTATGTCAGTTAGCATGATTATGAAGAGTAGTGGAGCTAATACTGTTCCTTGTGGTACTGAGCTGATGACCTCTGATTCTGATGAAAATACTCCTTGTACTGTAACGACTTGCCGCCGCTCACTAAGGAAATTATATATCCATTTCCCTACTTTTCCTGTTATTCCCATATATTTCAGTTTATGTATTATAATTCCATGGTCACATTTGTCGAACGCTTTAGCAAAGTCTGTGTATAGTACATCATAGTTTTCATGACTTTCAAGTGAATCAATAATGTTGTTGTAGTGTTCCATTAGTTGTGAGAGGCATGATCTGCCTGACCGAAACCCGTGTTGGTTATCATTGAATTTTTTCTGAGTTTCTAAAAAGTCATAGATTTTCTGTCTAACTATTCTTTCAAATATTTTAGTGAGATGGGATGTAAGCGATACTGGCCCATAGTTTATGGCCTCGGATCGATCTCCTCCTTTATATATTGGGACTATGTTCGCGCTCTTCAGGATGCCCGGTATTTCTCTCCTGTCTAGTGATCGTCTCCATATCCAGTATAGGCGCTCAGCGATTGCATTCTTGCAGTTTTTGATCAGTGTGGCATTCCATTTATCCGGTTCTGCCGCTGAGTGTGTTTTTAGTTTCCTATGGCTTGTGTAATATCATCCGTCGTAAAGTCGAAATCCGTTATACTTTCCCCTTGTGGTTCTTTTTCAAAGAACGCGTTTCTATCACATATCAATTTGTCAGTTTTTGGGATACTGAAAGATGATTCGTACTGAGCTCTTAATATTTCAAATACTTCTGTTAGATCATCCGATAAATCACTGTTCTCATATTTTAAAGGTCCGATAGTCGCATGGTTTTTCGACTTTCTTTTTGCGAAATTATAGAAGTACTTTGAGTTAGCCTTTATCGCTTCTACAGCGTTGTCTTCTTTTTTTTCTGTATGCTTCTCGATTAGTTCGTGTATGACGACATCGATACTTTGCAGTTTATCATTTAATATTTTTCTGATGTTGTTATCTTTACAATTACTTAATTTTGCAGTCACTCTTTTTCTCTTTCGAAACAATGCCCTCTTTTGTCTTTCGAACCTGCTTCTCTTTCCTCTTTGTTGTATCTTTGGGACATGTTTTTCCACAATTTCTAACGTCTTCTCCTCTAACGTCATTAGCATCTCTTCCGTTGTCTTGGTCTCGTAAATGGTTTTCCAATCTATTCCTTCCATGCTGGATGTCACATCTTCCCAGTTTATAGCTTTGGAGTGAAAATTAAAAATTTCGAATTTGCTTCTTTCTGTTGTGCGTGTTCTTTCCTTTCCTGTTCCCTTTATATTAGTTGTTATTTCAATGATGTTGTGGTCCGATATCATAGTTGGGGATATTTCTACATTATCAATTAAATTACTGTTGTTTGTGAATACCAAATCTAGGCAGTTGTTTTTTCTTGTGTTTTCTGTTATTTCTTGCGTTAACATAAATTCATCAGCTAGAGCTAGTAGCATTTTTACCTGCTCCTGGTCTTCTCGTGCGCCCCCCTTGTCCTGGTGTATATATATATTTTTTCCTATCCTTTTATATTTCATGAATGGGAAATTGAAATCACCACAGAGAAAAATATTTGGGGTTGGAGAGTGTAGATCTTTTACCAAGTTTCTTACCTCTGTAATGGAATCTGAAAATTTTGAGGTTGGTGTGTTTGGGGGTCTGTACATTACAATTAGTACCATATTTAATTTTTCAATTTTTGCTGCTACACATTCTACGTAGTTGTTTGAGGTACTTATAGCCATTTCTGCTATGTGCCTTTCGCGTGTGTAAATAGCACATCCTCCTTTACGTCTCACTGTTCTGTCGGCTCGGAGGATGTTACAGTCCTTTAGATGAGTTTCCGTGAGGCATGCAAAGTTGCTCCGGCTTCTTGCATGAGTCCTTTCAGGTATACAACTTTGTTCGTGGAATGGTTTGATTTAAGGCCCTGTATGTTGGCTAGGATGAAGTGCCTTTGTTCGTACCTTCTGTCCGGCTCTCGGATTCCTATATTTATATTTGTCAGCTGGTTTTGTAATTGCTGGATAGTATTTCGCAGCTGAAATGTGTTGGCTGCGTCTAAAAAATTGGCACTCTTCTTTGATGTTCGTTTTTTCTGTTCACTCGTGCGTTCCTTTGAGGGTGGTGGTATCTGCATTTTTTCCGTATTTGCAACTCCCATATCTTGCATAAGTGTTGCAGACCGTAAGATGGTGGAACATGCATTTCTTATCAAATTTGCAGTATCCACTTGCGTAATGCGTTTTGCATAATGTGGGATGTGCATATATGCATTGCCCATCCCGATATCTGCAGTTCCCTTTCGCGTAGTATTTACATACGATATTTTCTACGCTTCTGATTCTTTTCTTATTATTTTCAAAGTTCTTAATTTAGGCATTATCATTATTTTTCTTTGGTTGTTTATTTGCTACGTTTTTAGTTATTATCTTTTTTGCATTTCGCTCGTTGGACTGTTTGACTACTTCGCAACTTTTACTTATTTCTTCTCTTTCATCTATGTCTTCCTTCCGTATTATCTTGTTTATATCGTTATTTGTTATTAAATTGTTGTTCGTTATTATGCTGTTATTCGTTATTTCGTCTTCTCTCTCATCCACCCGGTTTTTCGTTATATATATATATATATATATATATTACCTGCGAAGCCTAATTATATATTGTTTGTTTGAGAATTTTTTTACGTTAAATTTTTTCTCTTTTTCGTAGCAAAGAATTGATTAAAAATATTTACTTTTTATGT
This sequence comes from Bathynomus jamesi, assembly GCA_023014485.1. Lineage (NCBI taxonomy): Eukaryota > Metazoa > Arthropoda > Malacostraca > Isopoda > Cirolanidae > Bathynomus > Bathynomus jamesi. Next base: position 464,368 of record JAJOZX010002004.1, read on the forward strand.
TCACGACAGAAATTATTTACCTTTTAATAATTGATGCTTTGGTTTTTTTTTTACAAAATTATACTTTAAAGTTTCACCAAGTATCTATTATTATTTATGAATTATGTTAAACACTGAACAAGACTCTCAATGAAGTTGACACTTGTGTGTGTGTACAACACTTCTCTCTAAACTTAACATATAACAAAACCCATTAAAAATACTTGAAAGTTGTCGAGAGAGATGAACCATCTGAGTTTGAATATAAGTTTTACACTTCAGTTAAGTGTCTTTGCCAACTATTACAATGAGAATGACATTCATATTCTGATATACTTCACTCTCGAGTACCCCTAAACACACACACACACACACAGAGACAGAGCTGTGGCTACCGTATGCAACTGCGACACTTTTAGTTGTAGATGGCGATTTAACTTAACCTGAATAATGTAATTAACTTAGTTTAATCTAGCATTCATCATATCCTTTTATCAAGGTATTTAATGATTTTCAACAAACTAAGTCTGAAACTGTGGCGACACAACTAATACTGTTACACGTAGGTCCGTTTCGCGATGGGCTCCGTGTGTATCCTAAATATTGTCGCGAAGGCGTAAGGCAGCCAAGAACACACACACACACACACACTCCAAAACATCCCAAAATCTGTCATAAAAAAGCTTAAAATGTGAAAAATGCGTCCCTTTCGATTTTCCAAACAATTTGCAAAGTAGCTACAGAATGCATGGCCGGCCTTAGGCAAAATAGTGGCCTGTGTGAACTTTTTATTCGGCGCCCACTACCCCTATTTTGCCGAGATTCATGTAAAAAAGCTTCTTTTTTTACATAATTTACTTTATACATAATAAGAAAAAAAAAATCATTCAAACGTTCACTTTTCGTGCCTTTTGGTGCAGCAAAATCTGATATAACATGTGACAGGTCTATTTTACGAGCCACATCATTCTCAATTGAAAGAATAGCTATCGAAGGAAGCCTGTCATTTCCCATGGTCGCTCGCAGGTAAAGCTCTATGAGCTTCATCTTTGAGAAGCTCCGCGTGCCACTTGCCACTGAGACAGGCAAGGTTAATAATATTTTGAGTGATACCCAAGTGTTCCAAAAATTGTCACAAAGATTATTGTTCAAAATAAATCATAGTACAGTACTTCTTTAGGAGTGCTGCAATCCTGAGGCAGCAAACTTGTGAGATAGCCTAGCTCTTCTTCAAGGTCGAAATTAATGTCACAGCTTTCTCCGTCTTTCAATGCGTGATGAAGATCCATATGGTGTTTTAATAAATTTTTCTTGTCAGGAGGTTTTTCAGATCATAAAAGAAATTTGAAAGGTTCACATGTTGTTTTACCTGTTTAAATCGTTCTTCTATTTGATAATCTTGCGGTATTTACAAGCTGGTAGAAATCAACTTTGAACTTGGTTTCCGGGTTCGTAGTAATAACTTCATCTTCACCTTTGTAGCTGAACTGGCGTTTCCTATAACGAATGCGTGAAGGCGACTTGAACGTTGGATCGACACTAAGTTTCTCAGACATTTCCTTTGTTTTTATTAAAACTTCTTCATACCCTACATCCTTGTATTTTACAATGTAGTTACGGCAAACTTTTTTTTTTTACTGTAACAATATCGCTACTTTTGCTTCGCATGTTCTTGCTTACCAGACTGACCAGGAAAAAGATGTCATACCACATCACGACAAAGATGAAGACACTATATTTGGTTAGTTGGTCTGCGAGAGTAAGCGCTTCATGACGAATGTCTGCGTCTGCTTTCTCCGATTCAGCTAATGTAATAATGGCATCGTAGAGTTCAACTATCTGGTATCGAATAGCTCTAAGGCTGTCGACTCTGTACTCCCAGCGCGTTTCCCATACTGGCTTCACAGTGAGATTTTTGACGTGGTCTGTGAGAAGTCCCCAACGATAAACAGAGACAAAGAACAGGACATAAATTCTTCGTACAATGCCGAAAAGGGACACAGACTCCGTTGAAGATTATGCAGCATCCCCCACAACGAGATCGAGATTCTGTTGTTGTCTCCTTCAAATACGCTTTGAGTAAATTCCTCTCGATGTTTTCCTACACCTTTATATATCATTGATTGTAACAGACGGGTTTTTCGGTGTTTTTTTCTTATCTTCCCCACCCGACTTGATCTTCAGTACGTTTCACCCCATTTTTAACTTTCTTAGCTTTCAAAAACAACTTCTTTTTCTTCTTTGCTACTTCTAATTAAGAACCTCCTTTACATCTTCAGTTTAACGATGCTAACTTTGAAATTTCCACTTGACCACCAAGTAATCTAATAATTTATAGATAAATTGTTTCAGTCATATCGAAATGCATCCATACAAGGTAATTTTCTGAAAAGTGCTATAAAACTTCACATAATTTACTGTAATGGAGTAACTGACTTGCATGAATAATGAAGTATTTTGGCTGTGCGATTTTCTTAAATCTGGCAGTTGCGAACGCTTCTCATTGCTTGACGTTCGAGGCTGAATTTCAGAGATTTCAGTCCCTCATTAAGTCGTTGGGATGATACGCAAACCTCGCCTTTATGGTCGAGTAATTCGAAGAATTGTTGTGGTTTTGTGTAAATACATTTTCTGTGTTTTTGCAATGTTACACTGCGGAAAATATCCCATACATTCCGCTGTGAGACGTACGAGCCAAATACCTTTATATAGCATGTATTTGTACTTGCTAAATGTAGAAAGGTCTCCACGCAGTTGTAAATTTATTTTAATACCACTTCGTTCAACTATTACTGTGGTATAACGTTTGCTCAAGCAAATACAAGACCTGAACGCTACTCAGTGATAATACTCTCAAATTTTCCATTCAGTATTGAGGATGGTCTCTTTATGAGGCCTTCCAGTCTGAGGCTTGCGGCAAATTGACCCCCTTGATCCCGCTCTCTTTAGGTCTGCACACACACACACACACACCACACACACACACACACAATGTCAGCACTCAAAATCTGACATTATAATACTGACATTATAATACTTTCATTAAATATAAAAATGTAAACGATATGTTTCAAAATCGTCCAGCAATACTCTAAAAAAAAAAATTTTTATGATAAAAAAAGCCTTAACCCTTTAACGCCGAACGTTTTTGTAAGGTTAAGTCTAAATGTGTGTATTTGAAACGGTACGTATTCGACCCAGTCGGCGTTAGAGGGTTAAATTGCAAAAACTGTCATCTTTGATTTTTAAAATAATTTTCAAAATAGTTATGCGCTGCATAATTTCAGAAAATGCAAGAACGAGAATGGTTGATGAAATATTTAATACACTGAGACGAGATTACAGAAATGTATTAAATATTAAATTATGTAACGATTTATAATGTATAAGATTACAGTATATATATCATTTAGTACATTTTTGCGAGAGTTAAGGGAATTTTGGTTAAAAAAGTGGGAAACCTGAGAAGAAAAAGTTGTGAACTTGATCGAGGGTTTTTTGGTGTGGTTTGAAATTGACAGTGTGTTAAAAATTAAGTACTTAAAAATAAGCCAATTAGACCTTATTTATGAAGTTAATTTTTTGCATTGAGAGTAATGTTTTAGAACATAAGTAGCGAATGTGATGTGATTTACCTATGACAATAAACCAACAAGAATAGCATAGGCCCTAAGTTAGTGTTGCCAAGTCAACAGATCTTGAATAAAGGACACTTGCACACTATCTTATATTCCATTGCTTATCATGATAAAAATTTACTTGTGCAATATTTTTTACAATTTCTTTATTATATTCATAGCTAAAATATGTCTAGAAAGTCGTACACTCGTAAAATCACACTACTGTATTGAAATGAAACATTTTTAAATTTCTTTATTATATTTTGTGAATTAAAGACAGGAAAATATTTACAAATCATTATAATGAATGAAGCCTTTATTTATTTATAAAATTGTACTTATCTTGACTTCGACCAGCCTTCAGTAAAGCTGTATCATTTTTTATTTTGCCAGCAAAATCGGCACAATTGTCTTTTAAATTGAAATAATCAAAAGTTCACTTTTTATTAATTCTACTGAACATCTGTTTCTGTCATCTCGCCACTTAGCATTCATTACACTGAAAATTTGGCAAAGCACATAAAATATGTTAGCGGGCGATGCCTTCCTCGTTCCTCTCCAGCAAGGATGACAATGGCAACGGGCAATGGGGGCAGGATTGCCAACTCTGATTTATTAGAAATCACATCTGAATGTTGAATCTCACTTCTCTCGATTAACGAATTAATTAAGTTTGAAAACATCTCCGTCTCAAATTTTTAGTGATGAATAAAATTTTGAGAGTCAATTACTGAATTAAAGGACATATGGCGTCCTTTCCGAGTTTATCAAAGGACAACGACACATGAGCTGAAATAAAGAACTGTCCTTTGAAATAAAGGACACTTGGCAACCCTACCCGAAGTAGACCTTAAATAGGCCTAACCTAGTGCAGTCAGGGTTGCCGAAGTTGGTACTTTCGACCCTCTCTGGTACTTTTGGTACGACTTTCATAAAATTTGGTACTATTTGAGCATTTTATTAAATGAAATACTATTCACTTTGATTTTATACAGAGACGAATGCCAGGCACTTAGCTAGCTTCATATTTCTCCTAACTTTCTTTTTTAGCGCTTTTTAGGCACTATTTTAATCTAGCGCCATTTGAAAATCTCATGCAAAACGATTTCATACGATTTTAAAAATACCGTGACGTGTGACTCATCACTCATTTGGCGGCAGTTCGTTGTCTTGATGAATTTCAACTTAAAACTTTAAACTTTTATGTAACCTTATCAATGGAAATGTACAGGCGTTTCATATCATCTAATATGTTTACTAATTTAGAATTACTTGAAGCGCTAGATCCTTCAAATGTGAGTGAAGGAAAGCCTAGCTCTATAATTCCTTTAGAAGTAAAGTTCCCCAATATCATTTGTGAAGAAGAGTATGAAGAACTAAACAAAGAATGGCGAGAATTAATTGTTTATGATATGCCACCTTCATGTGATAAGGTAAAAGAACCTAAGAAATATTGGTATGCAGTTTCTATGGAAAAATGTGGTGATCAACCACGTTTTCCAATTTTATCAAAATTGATGCTAAACCTCATGTCTTTACCCCATTCATCTGCTGCTGCTGAAAGAATATTTTCGCGAGTGACCAATATTAAAACAAAAAATAGGTCTCGACTTAAAACAGAGACACTCAATGGGTTACTGCATAGCAAAAATTTGTTAGAAGGTACTGAATGTAAAACATGGCAACCCCCTCAAAGCCTGGTTGAAAAAGTAACAAACAAAGCATGGTATATGAATGAGCGATTAGAAGACATGGAAATGGCTGAATTCTAATAAAGTTAGGTTGTTTCTATGCATTTTAAATATTTGGTACTATTTTAGGATTTTTGGTACGTTTTACCACCTTCATTTGGTACTATTTGGAAAACTTCAGTGGCAACCCTGAGTGCAGTAGGTCTACAAAGTATGGACTCGGTCCATTTCGGTGGACCTAATTAAATAACCATTTAGGAAACTTAAGTAGCTCTTGGTGGAGTTCATCGAGACTACTTCTTTATTTTCGGGTGGAACTTTTGCCCCGAAAATTTTCAAGAAGGCTTGGTTTGGCATGAGTTCCTGGTTGGAACTCTTGGTGGGTTAAGATCACCTTCAACTAAACAGGCGTAAAAGAGATTGCATTAATTATTTTATTAATTTACAGTGCTTATTGAATAAGCTAAATTTAGCCTGGAGGCTTAGCATTTAGCATGAAAACTTTTTAGGCAAAATTAATGGCATTTAGTTTATTTATTATATAAAAAAGTGAGCCCTGAATAGGCACGGTATTCATTTTGAAATATATAGTTCATAAACACAGAGTTTGTCACCTTGAAAAGCACCGTTTATAGCGGATTCACTGCGTTTGTTTTTGGGCAAGCGAGTTACCGCGCTTTATCATATACAATATTATATGACAAGGGTTGGCAACTAAATTCAAACGCGGGCCGTTTCATAGGCAAAAATGAATTTTAAATAAGTTATTTTTTCTTTATACGCGGAAGCTATTCAAATTTGATCACAGACAGTCTTTGTCTAAACAGTAGGCAATTTAACTTTGAACACAGAGTGTACGTTAAAAGCAAAATTTGTCTATTGAATCAAATATGAATACAGGAATGTTGTTAAAAGAAAACTAAAAAAAAAAGTTCTGTAATAAACTGCCATATTTCGATTGGGCGTAAAAACGACTGTTATATATATAGTGGCCCAACAGTAGGCTCACTATAATATATGTGGATTGAAAATGGAATGAAATGTTATGGGGTCACCAGTTTGACCTTTCAGCCAAACAAAACAATATTTAATAAGGGGATAGAAATGACTCTGTGGAGTTTCGTTTAATTAGCAAAATAAGTGAATTATTTGTTCACAATGTTTAACAATTATATAGACGGTAATTGGGCAATATTACAATGAATGATTATTAGCAATAAAGAATACACCTAATGCAAAGCTAGAACGCTATGAAAAGTGATACAGAATGGAAGACAGAAGGTGAAAATAAATACTTGTCTAAATACTTCTCCTATATGCCTCAAAATTTGCATTGGGAGTAAATTTGCATTGGGAGGCGTTTAAAGATAGTTTCTTGAATATCGAAAGGGAGTTTATTCCTCGTAGGCCCAAGCGCGCTAGAAATCATGATAGGCCCAAGTGGTGGACTAGGGAAATAGGCGAGTTCATAAACGAGCGTAACAGGGCGTATAGACTTAATAAGCGCAATGGTACGGTAGCTAACGTTAATAGATATATCGAGCTTCGACGTCAGGTTAAAAGATCAGCTAGGAATGCTAAGCGTAATTTAGAGATACTTATAGCTGCGGATAGTAAACATAACCAAAAAAAGTTTTTCGATTACGTGAATAATCGTAAGCCGGTAAAAGATAATATAGGCCATCTCGTGGACGCTAATGGCGCTTTGGCTTCCGACGCTCAGGCGATGGCGGGTACTTTTAATAACTTTTTTGCAACAGTTTTTACCGAAGACGACGTCAATAATGTCCCTGATGTGGACGATATCGTTCCATTTAGCAGCGAGACTATTTCGGATGAAATAACTGTTTACGAGGGTAAGATTGTGCATTATATCGATAGGCTAAAAGTTAGCAAGGCTCCAGGCCCTGACGCGTTTTATCCTAGACATCTGAAAGATTTGAAAGACGTTATCGTAGGCCCCTTAACGAAGATTTTTAATCAGTTACTCGAAACGGGGATTATTCCTGAAGACTTCAAATTAGCTAACGTCACGCCCATTTTTAAAAAAGGCGACCGCACAGTAGTTAGGAATTATAGGCCCATTAGCTTAACGTCAATTGTCGGTAAACTTTTGGAATCCGTAGTTAGGGATAGTATCATCAATCACTTAGAAAGTCGCGACTTGATTAATAGTAGTCAGCATAGGTTTCGACGCCATAGATCTTGTTTAACTAATTTGTTAGAATTTTATAACGAAATAGTGCGCGAATACGATAGATATAGAGCGGCTGACATTATTTATTTAAATTTTAAAAAAGCGTTCGATACAGTTCCGCATAGAAGATTAATTGCGAAGGTTAAAGCGCACGGTATACGCGGTCAGGTAGCTAACTGGTTAGAGGAATGGCTTCGTGCTAGGAGACAGAGGGTCGTTGTTAATGGTAGTGAATCAGGGTGGTTGGATGGAGGTAGCGGTGTCCCACAGGGTTCAGTGTTAGGCCCATTGCTATTCGTAATTTACATTAACGACATAGATGTAGGATTGATAGTAACGTGTCAAAATTCGCGGACGATACTAAAATAGGCGGTAAGGTTGTTAACGAGGACGATAGAAATAGGCTCCAAGACGATATAAATAGGATTATGGAGTGGACGGATAAGTGGCAGATGCAATTTAACGTAGACAAGTATAAAGTTTTGCATATAGGTTCTCGTAACAATAATTACACGTACACGATGGATGATAGAGAGTTAGCGAGCGTTGACGAGGAAGAAGATTTAGGTGTACGCGTATCTAAGGATTTAAAAGTTAGGAACCAGTGCCTGGAGTCTTGCGCAAAAGCTAATAGGATGTTAGGCTTCATAGCGCGTAATTTCGAATTTAAATCGAAGAATATTATATTGCCCCTTTACAAGTCCCTAGTCAGGCCTCATTTAGAATATGCCGTTCAGTTTTGGTGCCCGTATTTGCGTGATGATATTGATAGGTTAGAAAGGGTTCAGCGTCGTGCCACGAAACTAATTGTCATTGCGCAACAAGCCTTATGAAGAAAAGATTAAAGAGTTAGACTTGCATTCACTCGAAACTAGGAGCTTATTGAAGTTTTCAAAATCGTTAATAAAATCGATAACGTAAATTTTGATAAACTGTTCACTTTCGATAATAGCAATACTCGTAATAACGGACTTAATTGCGTGGCAGACGTTTCATTACTAATATCGCTAAAAACTTCTTTACGTTTAAAGTAATTGATAAATGGAATAATCTTCCCGCGTCAGTCGTGAACTCTACCAGCGTTAATGTGTTAATGTGTTATCTCCCCCCCCCCCCACACACACCATTTTGACAGAATATTTTCGTTAAAACTAACGAAAATATCACGACTTAACCTAACCAATTATCAAGGGCGTACAGTTGATCTATTAGTAAATAGTAAATACTATTCCAGAAACAAACAATGTTATAATTAATAATAGATCAACTGTACGCCCTTGATAATTGGTTAGGTTAAGTCGTGATATTTTCGTTAGTTTTAACAAAATTCTGTCAAAATTGGTAGGGGGGGGGAGATAACCTACAAGTACCACAATTAATAACAGAAGCTCCGGGGGTGGTGATCGTGGATGAGTCTGTTGTCAATTTGGGAGGTGAAAATTAATTTTCGCCAATTCCTTCACTGAGGGGTTTTAAAAATATGTTTTTGGATGTGAAGAATTCAAATCTGCTATTATTTTTGTGATTGCTCAACACTTAGCTTGGTAAATCTACGTTTGATTAAAAAGCACATAAATTGCTCTCGGAAAACAACATTTATTAATTTTAGCTTCTCAAAATGTCAGGTAATGCTATAAAAATTTTAGTTTCTCTGCATAAAACATATCCTAGTAATCATAAAACATATCCTTGTAATCATAAAACAACATTAGAAAGTAATGACATCAGTAAAAAAAAATATTTAAACAAGTTTCATCAAGTCTTGCTTTGATTCGTTCTTGGACATCAGCCGCCGACTTGCTTCTTGGCCTCTGATATAGCCCTCACGTTTCTCATGTGTATACACCCTGCCTGCTGCCTCTGTGACTTGTTTCACACACCTCTCTATTGACTGAGCATGACAGGGCCACTGTGGAACTTGCATAGGCTTGTCAAAGAACTTCTTTACTTCCGCTGTAGTCAGTTTACATGTCAAAGGAGGTTCAAATACCCCGTCAGACCAGTCTGTCAGCCCCAACACGGAAGAAGCACTGGGGTTGATGGAAGGTGTCTTCCTGGGACGTACAGAAAGATCTCCAAGTGTGTCATCATCTCCACCCCTCATGTCAACAATCTTTTGGACACCAGCTCTCCTCTCCTCACTGTCATCTGAGCACAAGAGTGTCTGGATTATCATTTCGCTGAATGCATACCATGCTGAGCGCTTGATGGTTGGCAAAACAGCATCCACTACAGCCTTCTTTTGCAGCCTAACTAGCCGCAGCTGAAACAAGATGTGGCGTGGGCCTTCCACCCAAGAGTGTTTTACTTTGATGTTGAACCAACAGGGGTAGTACACACCAACAATGTATTCCACTATCAGTCTTAAGTTGTTGAGGGTTTTGCCTTTAAGGCCATGTTTTGAAACCCATATGCGACAAAGCCTGTTTGCTGTTGTCAACCACCTTGAATGGCTCACTGGACCAATTTCAAGAAGGGCCAGATCTGTGGGAAGTTCTCCTGTCCTTATGGCCTGTGTGATCCTATACCCGTACGCTTGATCAGTAGAGAGATCCTTTACGACATTGTCACTAAGTGAAGTAAGAGGCTCTCCAATTGAGAGTTTGGTGAATGAAGGATCAATTTCAAGTTCGGTTGCAGTGTCTAGCATCTTGCCAATGTTACCTGTCCACTTGTTGTTAGACAAGGTCTTCCCATCCAGTGCTGTGATCAAGTGTCGCAGGGGTAACTCGTTAGTGTGGAGGGCACAAACCAACCAGATCAGCTTACGGCAAAGCTTGACCTCTACCCAATGCATGGAACCACCCTCCCAGCCAGTGTTAACATTTGTAGAATCACCTCCAATGGCCTGCAGGCTTTTATCAATGCCCTTCTTCTTCATGAAATCTACAAGATTATCAGCAATAACTTCAGCAGGTTTTTTTCTCGTTGAGCCTTTCTCAGGAGTGAAGTGGTAGAGATATCTTCCACCTGGCTCACTGCACACAGAATAATGCTATTCTTTGATGATGCTGGGGAACTGACGATCTGAATTGTCTGCTTTCAGCATAACTTTAGTTGTATCTTGACGGCCGTCAAAGAAGATGCAGTCAATTTCACCCTTCTTACAAAGATCATCAAATTCCTGATCCAGGAATCTCATAACTTTTTCTTGGGCCCTCTTGACTTTATTGTGATCAACTACAAGTCTCTTGTCTTCTTCAGTGATCAAGCCAGCATCCATAAAGGCAGCAGTGGTGATGGCAGCTGTGGCACGCAGGCCAACGCCATATCTGATGCTATGCATAGCAACATTAGGTATTTCTAATGTGTTGTACTCTGGCTTTTCATTGGAAGTTGAAGACGTGCTTGGTATTTCTAATGTCACTTCATAACTTCCATCCTTTCCATCTTGAGCATCAGCTATTTGTTCTTCATTTTCATCATCAGAGAAAATTATTTCATTTGATGGCATTGAAACATCCTGCTTACTTGTCTGCTTATATTCAGCAAGCCTTCTTCTTTCGTCTTCTTGCCGGCCGCTTCTGCTTTTTGACTTGTCTGTTGTGCTCAGGTTGATCTGGCAAGCCAATCTGATGTGGTCCAATAGAACCAGACTTGTCTCTCTGACCTTTAATGAAAGCAAGTTCCTTCACAGGGATCTTCATCTCCCTAGGGCATGTACAGTTAATGTGAGTTTCGTTTTTGCAACCAGCATCTGCAAGGCAGCCAAATTCAGAGCAGAGAACAATTTTACACTTGCAACTGAGGATGTCAAAAAGCTTCTCAAGTTTTGCAATGAAAGCCTCTTTGACATGTAGCTTTCCTCTCCCAAGAGATATGTTTTTGGCCTGCTCCCAGCTCTCTTGGATCTTGGTTAAGATTGTGACTCGTGAATTTACAACGGGGGCTACAAAAGAACTGTTTGCTCGTTCCCACTTTTCAAGCACTTTAGGGTAAATGTCCTTTGCAAGACTGGCTGCTGGGTAGTGTCTCACATCCTCACCACTTTGTTCTCTTAGCAGTAGCCCATATTTCAGAACGTCTCGCAGAGTTGGGAATTCAGAGGGCAACAACTCTCTACCAGTTCCAATTAGGTTGCTCATATGTGTGAATGTCCCCAGTCTTGTCCTCCTTTTAGAAGCCATTGTAGGTCAATTCCCACTGGTTAGGATGGTAGCACTGACGGACAAGTAATCTTCAGCACACTGATGAATATGTTTCAACCTGTGAAATAAGCAAAAACAGCAGTGCATTATATATACAGCATATATAATTATTAATATAATAATAATTATATAATTCCACAAAAAAGTCAAAAAAGTCACTATTTTTATGTAGCTTCTTACCAAGCAAAACTAAATTATATTAAATTAACAAAAATATCTTTAGAATTCCTGTCATGCTGCAACTTTTTAGCACCCCTCATATTTGGAATTTGAAAGTTGAAAAATTCGACACACCCTAGTGTTGCATGGTTTGTAATGCGTTCTTATTTTACTTCTTTTCATCTTCCACCCCTTTCCGGCGGAGTGGGCTGCATCCTCTACCTCCCTATGGAGTGAAGGACAGGTCTGCAAACGCTGGAGGTATGTGTTGCTTTGAGTTAAGAATGTGTTGTTCTTTGAGTTAAGAATGTGTTGCATGGTTTGTAATGCGTTCTTATTTTACTTCTTTTCATCTTCCACCCCTTTCCGGCAGAGTGGGCTGCATCCTCTACCTCCCTATGGAGTGGAAGACCAGTCTGCAACAGCTGGAAGTATTCTCTTCGACTATATTTCCGACTTGTCGGCAGTGGCCGGCGGATAATGATGGTGTCTTTCATTTTCTTTTTCTGAATGAATTTTAACTCACGAGTGATAGGTTTTGCTACTTACTTAACCCCTTATTCTCTTCTTTTAACCCCTTACTTTCTTCTTTCTCTCGGGCTAACCTTAGAGTGAATCTTAGGGTCTTTGTTAGCCTTAGCTTCTGTAGATCTGTAGAAAATTGTGATTTCCTTACGGGTCCCGAGTTGTCCCAGCTTCCCCTGCAATAATGACAAGAAACACTAATTAAGGTAATGAGATATACGGTATTGAACACAATAATAAGTAATTAAGCAAATAATAACTGAGGTAATGAAAGTACGGTATTGGTACAGTAACGGAATAGGCCTAACTGCGGTAGTAATGGTGAGTTAGATTCCACGGTATTGAGGACACTTTGAAGCAGGGTTGTGGAGTCGGAGTCGTGGAGTCGGAGTCGTGGAGTCGCACGTTTCAGGGCGGAGTCGGAGTCGGAATCGAATTTTTACAATGTGTGGAGTCGGAGTCGGAGTCGGAAAATTTTGGACCGACTCCACAACCCTGGTTATAGCCACTAGGTTAAGAAGGGTTATTCAATTTTAAGTAGGACTACTACTGGTTAGACCTTAATTATGTTTAAGAGAATCTTTTTCATTTATATATATATATATATATATATATATATATATATATATATATTATTGGAAAAAATAAAAATCCCTTAATATGATAATATCTACAAGTCAATATCCTTCTTAATATTTGAATGTTCCCTTATCCTAGAAAGTAACCTGACGATTCATGTGGTGGTGATGAAATGTCTTATTATTATGATAATTATAGAGTGAAACACTAGAGGAGTCGGAGTCGTATATTTAAAATGTGAGGAGTCGGAGTCGGATTTTTAGATTTTTTACAATGTGTGGAGTCGGAGTCGGAGTCGGAGTCGAATTTTTACAATGTGTAGAGTCGGAGTCGGAGTCGGAAAATTTTGGACCGACTCCACAACCCTGCTTTGAAGAGCCTAATTCGGTTAGGCTGGCAGTAACTGAGTTTGTAGGTTACGCAAAAGTAGTTTAGCACGACGGAATAAACGGTAGGTCAAATGAGCTGGTAGCCTACGTGACGTTTACAGACCTGAGATTTTGATATGGAAGATGTAACTCTGAAGACGGAAAGGCCTACAAACTAGACTGTGATGAGATCTTGGTGAAAGGAAATGAAGCTTCGCAGGTCGAATTGAATGAATGTTGAGTGAGGTGAAGGCGGACGGATGGCGCCAGTTGCATCTTGCAGAAGTGGTGTTGCTTCAGGGGGATGAAATAGTAATGGGCCTCAACGGAGATGAATAACTTCGCTCTCCGACGAAGGCCGGAGAACAGGTGGAGTTACATGACGAAGATTGGAGATGAAGAGTGAGTGCTGAGCGAAGCCTGAGCAATGGGCAAGTGAAAATGAGAGTGAGTGAGGGCGACCTGGTCTGCCACCTTTATAGGCTGGTGACGCTTAGAAACAAAAGTAAAATAATTATTGTTCCTTTGTGGTCTGTTCTTGCCCACGTGTTTGGAATTTTACAGCCATGTGAGGGAGGCGAGGAAAAGGAATTTTCCGTTATGTTGCTGCATATATATATATATATATATTTCTTATTTGAAGCAACGTTCTGCGTACTAATTTTTTAAACTATGTAAAATCTAATACTCCAGTCTTTTCATTTATTGAGACGTGAATTTAAAGACGAGACTTTCGTTTAATAAAGTAATACAATTGAAATATCTAAAAGGAACTAAACGAAGTGTTTGGTCGTCGAAGCTCTTGAAAGAAATGTGCTGAATTTACTGAGCCAAAGATAAATACGATTAATTTACACAGGACCAAATATAACAGTTGGAATGTTTGTTTTTCATTACAGTAACTTACACGTACAAGTATTGCTATTCTTCCTTAGAGTGAAAAAGGACTGAAAGAATCGTATAAACTGTTAACAATACTGTATCAGCTTTAAGGGAAACGGAATGATCTTTAATTAAAACGTTTTTTTAAAATGATTTTACTATATATTCTTCTACAGGGTGTGTATAAAGTAACGCAAATGAAGAGACAAATTCGATTTGAACTGGTTTAAACTAGTTTTAGTTTGTTTTTAAACTTGCAAACAGCATCGAATATACAGTTGTTATAAAGTACATGTAATAAATATTATTTGTCCATGTTCACTTAATATAATTCAAATCGAATTTCTCTCTTCGCTTGCGTTAGTTCATACACACCCGGTATCAAGGACCTTTAAGAACGTCTGTAATATAGGCACTCTTGCATGGTTGGCAGAGGGTAAGAGCCTATTTATAATATGAGTCGGAAAAGAAGGCAGTTTATTAAGTAGCCACAAGGAAGGAGATGCAATAAAGATTTTATTTGACTCCTAAAAGGGTGCGAGGCAACTCTAGCGAAGTAATAGTTTTGAAATTCTAAGAAAGAAACAATGACAGTGGTAATCCTGTTCCCATCAACACTCGAAGTGTTGGAGAAGGCTGAAATTGCAATTTTGTGGAAGACCTATTATTCACTGTAAATGGGAAAAGATTAATATCGATTACAATAGGGCTGAATTAACTGACTGTATGAATGTTGTCAAGCTACAGAGCCTCAAATTCAATGGCCGATTAAAAAGCTAAAAAGGAGTTCTTCTCCAGATGGAGAGAGTTTGTCTAATTAACTCTTAATGCTTACGTAGTTGTTTATCTGCTCAAATTATTGTTATTTGCATTAATGTCTCCCACTTTGCATCATGCTTACAGAAGACTTTCGTGTCAGATTTTTCTCGTCTTAAATTATGTTAACCAGAAATCTGGAAAGGTAATTTTCCATCCAATTGTGTCTGTATGGCTTTCTTTAACAGTTTTGCCTCTATACTTGAATACTGATTATATATTCTGCAAGCAATAAAAAATGACAACACACTTTAAACAAAACAAGCAGGAAATAAAAATATTATTAGCTAGGATGTAGGTGCCAGGGACTAAATTATTTTGTAAAATGAGATTCTTGTTTTCTCCAAAGGGATTATAATAAAGCGGGAAGATTTTTAAAATATTAACATGGTGGAAATGGGCATTCTTTTATTATTAAAAGTTTACATTAAAATTATTAATATTTGAGAAGATTGGCATAGTACAGAATTTACACTTATCTGAATTAATAGTAGTAAACTAAAATTGTGTAAGTTATTCACGAACAAGTGAATAGATATAACGAATGATTTTAGTAACAGGTTTATTGTATGAAACAAGAACTGCAATTGTTTGAAAGGAAACTGAATAGCACATAAAATTAAAGACATGGGAATAACAGGCAAAGTGGGAAAATGGATCTACAACTTCCTTAGTGATCGTCTGCAGGTCGTCAAAATTTAAGGTATATCATCATCAGAATCGGAAGTACGCAGCTCAGTACCACAAGGGACAGTACTGGCCCCACTCCTGTTCATTATTATGCTAACAGACATAGACAGCGGAGTAAACAGCAATAGTATAGTAACATCCTTTGCAGACGATACAAAGATCAGCAGAAAAATCAGCGATGTACATGACGTGGAGGCCTTGCAGAGGGACACGAACAAAATATACAAATGGTCAGAAGACAACAACATGTCATTCAACGCCGAGAAATTTCAGCTCTTGAGATATGGTAGAAAAGAAGAACTTAAACAGACTGCATATTATGCTCCAGATAGACAGGAAATTCAGAGAAGCATGAAAGCGATTGATCTCGGGATAATAATGACAGATGATGCGAAATTCGAAACACAAAATCAGATAGCGATAAATAAAGCAAAAAGAGTCGCCGGACAAGTTCTAAGAACATTCAAGAGAAGGGACAGGACAGTAATGATTCCCCTGCTAAAAACACTGATTATACCAAAACTTGAATACTGCTCAGTTTTGACGTCCCCATATAAAAAGGAAGAAACTAATAAACTAGAAGAAACGCAAAGGCATTTCACAGCCAAGATTGATGGCTGCAAAGAACTCAACTACTGGGAAAGACTACGTAAACTAAATCTGTACTCACTGGAAAGAAGAAGAGAGAGGTACATCATAATCTACAAATGGAAAATGATCGAAAAACTGGTACCAAACCTAAAACTAAACCCAATTACCATTCAAACAACACTGGAAAATAGGAAAGGCAGAATGTGTAGTGTTCCCAAATTAAAGGCCCGACAAGGGACCTCCTCAACCCTGAAGGAAAATAGCTTGGTTGTCAGGGGGCCAAGGCTTTTCAACCAGCTTCCTAAGGACCTCAGAAACGTAACGGGGGTTAAAGTTGAAGTCTTCAAGAAAAGACTGGATGCCTGGCTCAGGACAGTACCAGATGAGCCGGGCGTGCCTAGCTATGTACGGTGGAGAGCGCAAGAAAGCAACTCGCTCCTCCACCAGGCCAGACCTAGAGGCGGGGCCACCAGCTTGACCTCCATGTGAAGAGAGACCAACGCACGAAACAACATAAGGTATATGTCCTATATTTCCATAGAAAACAAGTCATATGTACGCTGTGTGTGTGTGTGTGTGTGTGTGTGTGTGTGTGTGTGTGTGAATAGGTAGTATTATATAAATTTGGGGGATCCTACTTTCTTATTCATTTCCCCAATGATTTACGAAAAACAACCCTCCATCGATGTCTTCCAATATTCAAACAACATTAAGAAATGTATTTTGTACCCAAAATATCTGAATGAGACAAGAAGACATTGTTACTGTTTCCTTTTATCGTAAACAAAAGACTTCTTTATAACAAATTCATTCACTTTCTATGATTTCCACGAAAATCCGTTGAAGCAGATAAGAAATATATGGATAGGATGAAACATTGAATTTAGAACGAAAGATTTTAAAGAATCTTGTCATTAATATTTAATTGAAATTTGAGAGAAAATCGACATTGAATTTTTAATTATATATATATATATATATATTATATATAATATATATATATATATATAATTTAGGGTGTCTCTTATTTTCGAAGTGTTGATTTTTTTAGGTTGCGCCCCCTCAACCAGTTCCATTGTTGAAAAAACATCACATAAAAAGTTTTTTGGATTGAACAATTTTTAGAGGTCGCCCCCGCTTATTAAAGTTCATAAAATATAGCTATTATTTATGCAATTAATATTTGAAATTACTAGCAGTTGTCAAGTATACTAAACATATGTTTTTAATTAATTAATCATCATATTTATGATGAATTCAATTAAATGAATATATTAGAGATAATTGTCAAGTTTGTAGCTGAAAATATTGCTTGATAAGACAAGATCAACCTGTTTAAACATGTTTCATCAAGAAAGCTCCAGATTATGTTGCAATTGTTTATTTGTCATCATTCAGTGTTCGGTGGCATAAGTAAAAGGTGTGTAACTGTGTATCACTATACTTCACGGGTCAATATAGTGGAGCCTGAGCTCTCATCGAAGCAAAATTGGGACATGATGTTTTGTACTTGCCTTGTAGACACCATGTTTTAGATTTATTGTTGGGAGCTGCATTTGAAGCAACATTGGGATCTACATCAACTGGTCCAGAGATATTGATCTTTAAGCGTTTTCGTGACAATTGGACTTCTGTTGATCAAAGCCAGTTCCAAACAGGTGAGACAGACACGAATACTAAAGAAGCAATTATCCAGTCTAAAACTGAACTAATTCAGTTTGCTAGATCCCAGGCACCTATGCTACGGGATGACTATCAAGAACTTTTGGATCTGTCCATCATCTTTCTTGGAGGTGTCCCCAATAAAGGCATCAAGTTTCGTGCACCAGGTGCCATGCATCGAGCTCGCTGGATGTCCAAAGCGCTATATTCTATCAAGATGTGGCTTTTTCGAAACCAGTTCAAGATGACTAAGACTGAAGAACGAGGAATTCGAGATCTTTCCCTTTTTTCTGTTCTCATCTATATGAAGGCTTGGACAACATCTTCACTCCCTATTGAAACCCCATTTAATGACTGGCTCCTTATGAGGTCATTGATTAATTATCCTAACAAAAAGATTTCTGATGCAACTAAAAAAAAGCTCTCTAACCACTTATGGTACCTGTCTGAAGAAGCAGTTGGTCTTGCTTTCTTTGATGAGCGAATTACTACAGATGTAAAGAAACGCATGGTAAAGGCATTAGAAGATGAGTCCACTGATAGACCACCCAAGCGTCCTCGGATTCCTGAATCGACCTTCTGCTCTGGTGAAGGACTACACCAACTTGTTACAAGAAATACTAGAGAATTCTTTACTAAGCTGAATTTGCCAGAAGGATTTCTGAACAAGGCACCCAGCACTTGGACATCCAACTGTGAATATTTAAGGGCCAGAGCTATTGTTGCAGCTCTGTTGTAAATGACCGGGCAGAACGTGCAGTAGCTTTAGTTCAAGAGCTGAATAAGAAATTGACAGTGGGGGAAGAGCAGCTCCAGTTCCTGCTCCAAATTGTTGCAAAACACCGCCAGAGTCACCCAGTTCCATCAAAAACTGTTCTTCTCAAAAAATAACCATCAATGAGGTCGCACCTTAAAATACACCATATTGTATAATCATTGTATATTAAATAAATGATGTATAAGGAAATAATGCTAATTAAAGTAATTAAAGTAATTAAAGTATGTAAATAGCACTGGCATTTTGAATTTATCTCTATATAATAAACTAATGTTTTTTTTTGTAGCAATGCTTCATTGCTGATTGTATATAAAAAAGAGACAGGAAGGATTTTGGATAGGAGAAAAAGGATTGGGATAAAGAAGGATTGAGGACCAAAGGATGGATTATAACAACATCAAGGATAGGTTAGAAAAGGATCAATGATAAATAAGAAGGCCTATACTTATAAAAACGAATCAAACTAAAAAAAGAAGGAAGGAATTATGCGTATAATGAGCATAATCATATGTCAGAGCTATTATGCCATGGTCACCATTTTTATTAGCCAGGGGCGACCCCTAAATATGAGCCAATTTGTGTCAAACTTTGAAGTTTTAGTTTTTATGCTAAATGGAACTATTTTAGGGGGCGCAGATAAAATAATTCAACATTTCAATTTTTGACTACCCAATAAGAGACACCCATATATATATATATATATATATATATATATATGCAATAACGTCAACAAAATTAAATATCCAAATGCAACTGTAATATTAATGTTTAGAATAATCCCCAACAGCACTAAATAATTTATTTAAAGGTTTTCTCATTATAATATAGTGTAAACTGTTTGTTTTGGGATGTTTGGGTTAAAATTTCTTTTCTAAGGGGGAATCTGTTAGATTTGAAACAAATTTTATTCCCATTTGCGAGCGGAACACCGCCCCCCCCCCAAAAAAAAAATAGGAACTAAAATTAATATTAAATACAAATGAATACAAATACAAAGGACGCCAAACAGCAACAGACCGGCTGGTCCCTTCGAGGCTGTCTTTTTAAGAAGAAAGGTTAAAAAAATGGAAGAAAATTTAAAGAGGAGTGAACGTTTTAAAACAAAGCAAAGAAGAGAAGTTGGAAGGAAGGAAAGAAATTTAAAGATATATTGAAAATTTTAAAGTAAAGAGGAGAGAATCCGAGCGAAAACCCCTACAGTACTTTTATGCGCCAATAAATGCTTCCAATTGGGGGTTTAAAAAGCAAGATAAGCGTGTAGTTTCTTTTTAAAGGACTTAGTTTCTTTTTAAAGGACTCGATCGAATTACTTTGAATTACTCTGGTTGGCAATCCATTACACAAATTAACTATACGATTGAAGAAAAATGTTTCGCTTCATTAGAATTAAAATGTTTAGCCACTAATTTAAAATCGTTACTGCGAGTTCTATCTGCGTTTCTGAAGGTGAAATATTTTTCAGCGTTGGTTGACATTAACAAAACCTTTAATCATTTTAAATACCTGGATTAAATCTCCTCGACGAATTCGCCTTCTAAAAGTGAGAATAAATTTTACGTTTTTAAACGGGCAGCGTATGATTTGTTTCTAAACCTGGGAATCATCTTAGTAGCCCGTCGCTGCACTCTCTCTCCATTCTGTCGATGTTCTGTCGTAAATGTGGGAACGAGAACTGAACGCAGTATTCCAGCTGGGAGCGTATTAAGGAATTATATAATGTTAACACCGTTTTCCCCGACTTAAATTCAAATAACTTTCGGATAAATCCTAAGATTCTATTTGCTTTTCTGACCGCTTCGATACATTGCTAACGCGGTTTAAGTGTGTCGGCAACAATAATACCTAAATCGGTATAGTATACCTTAGCGTCGGAAATTATAACTTTATTATTATTATTATTATTAAAAGTATTAAAACGATATTACAACTGATAAATGTCATTAATGGATAAAATCAAATGCGCAAAAAAGTTAGTTTTATATTTATTTCTCCATAAGAATTCGTGAATATAGCTGGGAAATAAGGCACGTGATGTACCATGTTGACGACGTAGCTGCTTCTTTGCCCATTTAAGTCAACTATATGCCCTTGACGATTGGTTAGGTTAAGTCGTGATATTTTCGTTTAAACTAACGAAAATATCACGACTTAACTTAACCAATCGTCAAGGGTGTACAATTAACCTAACACGGCATTCAATTAACCTAACGGGGCATTCAATTAATCTAATCGGGCATTCAGTTAACCTAACCGGACATTCAATTAACCTAACCGGGCATATATATATATATATATATAGAGAGAGAGAGAGAGAGAGAGAGCCTAGGTCTTTGCGCGAACTAAGAATAACATGTCCTCTTGCCTACGTCCAATTTTCAACGCAAATTACACTGCCCAACACCAATTTTGCTGATTTAATTCTAACACCTGTTTTTAGGTAACTTTGGTGTGCTGATTTAAAAAATCACCTTAGTTTTTGCCTATCACGTCAGGTTTTCGAGCAATCAAATATGGATATTTTGGAGATATCGCATTTTGGCAGGGTTATGCCCAATTTTTTTTCTTTTCAAAAAATAAGTTTTTACATACTCAGAATCAGCATGGAAAAGTAAACAATTGTGCAGGGAGTGAACTTTAATATACAATGGTAATATTTACACATAAAGTGATTAAAAGTGTTTAAATAAGCAAAAAATGAATCCATATTAAAGCAAGCACGGGACCAGTTTTCTTAACATTGTCTTTTTCTTGTTTTCTTACTTTTCAGTGCTGATAAATTTTCTCTTATAGGACTTCCTAGAATGAGAGATGTCAAGACAATCTCTTTGCAGGCTCCAGCAGTAGTCAGCCATCATATGGGTATCCCATCTTCCTTGGTATCGTTCTTCCATCACTTTGATATCTTGGTGGAACCTTTCACCTTACTCTTCACTAACCATCACAAGATTTTCTGGAAATTTATCCAGATGACTGTTGAGATAGTGAACTTTAATGCTCATGTTGCAACCCAACTGCTGAAAGTTTACAAGTAAATCCTTTACAAGATCTTTATAATTTTCAGACTTTTTGTTTCCTAGGAAGTTCTTAACTACTGCCACAAAAGCATTCCAAGCTCTTGCCTTGGTTTCGGTCATTGAGTTACTGAACTGCGGATCTTTCATCAGTTTTCTTATCTGGGACCATCGAATATACCAGCTTTAAGCTTCTCATCACTAAGACCTGGAAAGGCTGCACATATGTAATTAAGCAATCACCTTCTTTATTCAAAGCTTTTACAAACTGCTTCATAAGCCCAAGTTTGATGTGGAGTGGTGGAAAATGATCTTTTCTCGATCCACCAATGGCTCGTTTACAATATTTTTATCTCCTACATTTAAATTTTGCCTTAGTGGCCACTTTTCCTTTACCCAATGTTCAGCTTTGGCGCGACTATCCCATAAGCACAAGAAACATGGATACTTTGTGGAGCCACTTTGTTGGCCAAGAAGAAAGTTGACCATTTTCAGGTCAACACAAATCACCCATTTATGAATCATATTTTAGCATCTCCCAGCACTATTTTTATGTTTTCATATTCTTCTTTTAGATGCACTGAATGACCAATAGGAATTGCGCCATATTCATTCCCATTGTGAAGCAAGACACACTAAACTTCTTTTTGAACTGTCTATAAACAATCTCCACTCATTGGGGCTATAGTGGGTTACACCCATTGCATTCAAAAGTCCTTCTACATTATGGCAGTAAACCAAATCCTTCTCTGCACCAAAATATTGCAACAATTCTCTTTCCCTATTGCGATAAGATGTTATTTTTGTCCCAGGATGAAGTAGATTTTTCTCGTGCAATCTTGAAGTTAATAATTCTGATGACTCTTTTGAAAGGCTGAGATCACGAATTAAATCATTCAACTCAAGTTGATTAAATCGCTGAGGTGTCGTTGATGAAGAAGGCTGTTCAAAATCATCATCAGTGATATCACGTTCGATCTCATCAGGTAATTCCATATCTTGCATTGCACGAAAACCTGATGTGATGGACAAAATCTAAGGTGATTTTTGAAATCAGCACATCAATATTATCCAGAAACAGGTCTTAGAATTAAATTAGCAGCAAAAATCTTTTTTTTGTTGGGCAGTGTTATCGTCAAATTTTTGAAGAATAGACAAATATTTTGGATCACCTGAAGATCAGGGCCCCCATGTATTCTTGTTTTTTGATTTACAGTACCAAATATAATAATAAATTAAATTGAATGCCCGGTTAGGTCAACTGTACGCCCTTGACGATTGGTTAGGCTAAGTCATGATATTTTCTTAGTTTTAACGAAGATATTTGGTAATTGAGGCAGGGGCCTTGATCTTCAGGTGATACAATATTTTTGTTTTTATTTATATTCATAGCTGTTAAATTAAATAAATTAAATTTCTCATATTCAAAATGTACTGATTATTATTAATACTATAAACACCCTGGAATGTCTGTCAGTCTGTCACGCTCGAAAAGAGAAGGAGATTCTTGATATACCGGGTGTTTCAAAAGTCCCTCACTAATTTGATTTTCAATTTTCTTTGCAGCTAATCGACCAACGACATTCATCTTGTGGTAAACTCTTACTCAGTAGTTGAGAATTTTTTTGAGTCTACATTTGAAGTTTTGCTCCGTTTTCTTCTGCTACCATGCTGACTCTAGAGCAGAGGTGTAAAATCGCTGCATGGCAGGTTTTTCAATCTGTGGTCGAAGTGCAGCGACGATTCCGGGCAGTCTACGGACAGCATTATGCACCGGATAGGAACACCATCGTCGCCACCCACCGGAAGTTTATGGAGACCGGATCCGTAAAGGACAAACCACGATCAGGAAGACCTCGAAGTGGGCGGAGTGAGGAGAATGTCGAAACTGTCCGTGAGGCGTTTACTCAGAGTCAAGGAAAGTCCATTCGGCGAGCTGCTGCGGAACTGAACATCAGCGCGACATCTATCCAACGGATTTTGCGGCGTGGTCTCAAGCTGTATCCGTACAAGATCCAGGTGGTTCAGAAGCTGGAACCTCAAGACTACGATTGCCGGGTGGAGATGTGTGAGACACTGCTGCATCACTACGAAAGAGACCCATCGATCGTGGAGCACATGTGGTTCAGCGACGAAGCTCTCTTCCACCTTTCTGGTCGCGTCAATCGGCACAACACCCGCATCTGGGGAACTCACAATCCTGCGGAGATCCGTGAACATGAAAGGGACACGCCGAAATTGGTCGTCTGGTGTGCCATCTCCTCAGCTGGGCTGATTGGTCCGTTCTTCTTCCGGGATCAAGATGGAAATTCCGTGAACGTCAACGGAGACAATTACCTTCGTATGCTTCAGGAGTTCTGCATTCCCCAACTGTCAGCTGTAGCTGACATGCAAGAAGTCATTTTCCAGCAAGACGGTGCCCCTGCTCATTACTCGCGTGAGGTTCGCTCATTTCTGAATAAGCAGTTCCCGGGTCGGTGGATTGGTCGCCGTGGTCCCATCGAATGGGCTGCTCGCTCGCCTGATCTTACCCCATGCGACTTCTTTTTGTGGGGCTACATTAAGAGCAAAGTGTACGCCACCAAGCCGCGAGTCCTCCCCACACTAGAAGAACGGATCAGGAATGCGTGTGCTTCTGTTACTCCCGAAATGTTGTCCAATGTCGGCCAAGAATGCGTAAAACGGTGGCTCGCTTGTTTCGAAAAAGACGGTGCCCACGTTGAGGTGTACCAGTGACTTTCCAGTAGACTTATGAAGCCAAGTTTGATGCCACCAAAATTCTCATGAATCGTAGACTCAGCAACCAAATTGTCATTTGGTTCCTCTTGTAATTGCTATTTTAATAAAATTTTAAAAATAATGAGGGACTTTTGAAACACCCTGTATATGGGCGATATTTGTATTTTAATGCATTAGAAAAAGGCGTAATGAATTCTACTTTTAATTATAATTTTAAAAAGTGTAAAAAATATTTGCTTTTGCGTTCAGCTTTGAGCCGAAATTTAATCTGCGGCTAAGTTCAAAAATTTACCAAATGAGTTATTTTTATGCACTTTCATACTGGTGCTGCAACCATTACAGAATAAACATTGTATCAACATTTGTGAAGCTTAAGATTTTTATGGCTGCATTTTTTTCTATAGTTTTATTGACTGAATAATTGACTCCCCGGTAACTGGGGGGGGGCCTGCGGCTCCCCAATTACTGAGGCCAAGGGCCCCAGGGTGCTGGTTAAGTGTGCGGTCTACCTACGATTCGGCGGTCTACCTTTTAATTATAGCTTCTTATCTTGTTTACTAATTGTTTGTTTACATCCCATTGTCAATCGCCCTTGACGATTGGTTAGGTTTAGTCATGATATTTTCGTTAGTTTTAACGAAAATATCATGATTAAACCTAACCAATCGTAGGTAGACCGCACACTTAACCAGCACCGGCCCCAGCACCACGGGCGTAGCTAAATGGGCCCGTAGGGCCCACTTTAGCTAGTATTATTAATAAAAAGTTAAAATAAGTTTAAAAAATATTAATTTCTCTCATTTCAATGATGCCCATAGAACGGAAAAGGTCGTAAAATAGTTCTTTTTTGTATTTGTATTTGATCACAAATAACACAAATCAAAGCAAATGTACAAACCGCGCCTTCGGCTCCCTACCCTATGGGTAGAGCTTGTGATCACCTCGTGATCTTTAACGCCGCTTATCTTGATAGATCCGACCCTAATGGGCGACTGAGCGAGAGACATTAGCTCCACCCGCTTTACGTGAGTCAGCCAGTCATAACAGGCGACTGAGCGAAAGAGATATTTGTTACTCCGCTCAACTCCAATCAAAGTTTTTTGATTTATAGATAGATATGTTGATGCATATATACTCATACGCTCATATATACCGAAATATATGCATATATGCTCTTATTTTATTTTAGGATATGGGTGAAATCTTTCTTTACGTGGGCAACTGAGGGGGGGTGAAGAAATTGCGGAGCGGTACAGCACGCCTAGCCTCTTAAATATTTTTTGTTTTTTAACTTTGCATTTTTAACACCAAATGTTTTCTTTTTTTGTCTTTTTTTGTGTGTGTGTGTGTATGTGAGTGTTATTCTTGTCCTTTTCTTTTTAAGGTTTATTATTATGCATCAGGAAATGTTTGTTTGTTTTATTGACTTTGAAAAAGCTTTTGACAGAGTTCACTGGAGGAAACTAATGGAAATATTGAAGAATATTAATGTTGACTGGAGGGACCGTAGGCTGATAAAAAATCTATATCTTAGGCAGACTGTGAATGTTAGAGTTGTAGGAGGGGAATCGGAGCCTGGATTGTTTGGGAGAGGGGTCAGACAAGGCTTCTCCCTGTACCCCGTGTTATTTAACATCTATGCGGAAGCAATGATAATAGAAGCACTCTCAGATCTGGAAGAGGGAATCAGAATGGGAGGTAAATTGGTCAAATCTGTAAGGTTTGCCAGATGACAAGGCATTTGTTTGTAGTAATGAGGAAAGACTGCAAAGAATGGTCAATAGCTTGACAACAACGGCGGAAGAATTCGGAATGAGAATTAATGAGACCAAGACAAAGAAATACACGTTCTGCAGTAGGGTCGTAAATACCTGGAATAGTCTACCAGCCTCATTAGTTGACTCAGATTCGGTTCTGAGCTTTGAGAAGAAGTTGGATAGAGTGTGGGCCCACCAGGAACACAAATTTGATTACAGAGCCGACATTCTTTGTACTAATCTCGACCGCCACCAGACAGAACACATAACCGAAGGTGAAAATTCGGAGCTGGGGTCACAGGCTTGATGGCCTCTTCCAGAAGACTTCTGTGAGAATCTGTGAGAATCTGTGGAATGAAAATTGCAAGAAGGAAATGAACCTAACGATAGGAAATCGGACCTTAGAAGAAGTTGAGCCGTTTAAATATCTTGGAAATTTATTAACCAACAATGGAGATTGCAATAAGGAAGTAAGATCTAGAATTGGTATTGGTAAGGTAGCTTTTGAGATATCAGAAAAGACTACTTACAGGTAAACTCAACTTGAAAATGAAGAAAAGGTTTGCAAAAAGCTTGATATGGAGTGTGGTACCGTATGGAGCAGAAACATGGACACTGAAAACAGCTAAAAAGAAACTCCAAGAAAGTTTTGAACTGTGGATTTGTAGAAGAATGCTAAAGATAAGCTGGAGGGAACATCAAAGTAATGAGGAAGTACTGCAACAGGTGAGGGAGGAAAGAAGACTCATTAAGGCGATAAGAGAAAGACAGAAGAAATGGATCGGACATGTGTTGAGAGGAGAAAGATTGTTGAAGGAGGTGATAGAGAGTAGATATGAAGGTAGAAGGCCGAGGAGAAGGAAAAGGAAAGCAATGCTGGATGATTTGAAGGCAGGCAGGAGCTACCATGACATGAAAAGGATAGCTCAGGATAGAACACTTTGGCGGGACACATGAGTTGGACCTGCCTGATAGGCAAAACACGATGGATGGGATTATGCACACAAAAAGATGTCTTTTTGCAGGATGCATTTTTCAGACTAGTCCATGATTGTTGCAGGCAACGCCTTTATGTTTTTAAGACAAATTCTGCACAAAATTATCGCTCATCCTACCTTTTGAACAGAAGCTTTTAAGCCAGTGAGAACTTAACATTTACTTTAAGCTCACGAACTACTTACATTCTGAGTGCAGCTTCACAGATTTGGTCTCACTGACTGGATGTGAAGCTCAAAATTTTTATGGTTGTATTTTTGTAAATTTGTGGACTGACTTGCTTTTCCTCGATTTCACAAAAGAGTATACAATTTCGTACAAGCATGATCTGACTAGATGTACAAAATTATTTATTATATTTTACCACAAACACAAATTGTACAATAGTTCCGTTGGGCGGAACTTAGAACTCTCGACGAATAAACTCCGCCCAGCGTCACACGGACAAACGCCTTACTCAGCTGAACAACATTTTGGCTACATAAACTTTGCTCCAAACATTTTTGTTGTGAGCGAATTTGTTCGATGTTTACATCAAATTATTCACCGCAATGACGTTCTCTTTCTTTTGCTGTAAAGTGCGTGTGGTGTAGTTTCTTCTGAAAGAAGTTATAATCTTCAGAAGAGCCGATCGCGAAAAACTAGTAGATGTCAAAACAGGATTTGTTCACGCACGGTAGTGCATGGACGATATATATATATACACAAACTCAGAATGGTCCCATATATATTATATATATATATATATTATATATATATATATATATATAATATATATATATATATATACCGGGTGGGCCAAAAAAAACTATTACCCAACTTTTTAAAAAATATTGTGGCTCACCCTGTATATTGATCTTACTGCTGAGGCCGTATGTTGTACCCATACTTTTACTCTTTCAAACGCTGGCTTTGAATCTAGATTCAACGCCCCAGGAGTAGAGGTACAGGCTCACAACTGGAGGGAGGTATCAGAATATGGTGCTCAATTGAAAGTCGGTCAAAGTCAGCAACTGATACTTTCAGATGGCAGTCAGTTTCTCCATAAATAATTAATTTTCCTAATTTTTACACAAAATAATTAATTTATTTCTTTTTTCATTTCAGACCATCATTCTGCTTTAGTTGGTGAACAAGTTATAACATAATGAAATACTCTTTGGAAGATGAAGCATTGATATTGAACCTGTGTAAGGAGAAACACTGGGATGCAAAACGAATGAAGAAAGAGTTTCCAAATAAACGATGGACGATACCTGGACTTCAATATCTCATAAGGTAAATCGATATCACAGAGTCGACCAAACGAAAAGAAGGCAGTGGATGGCCAAAAACATCACGTACTGAGGAAAATATTGACACGGGCCAAGAAGAACGGCCCAACACCCACAAGTCCGTTAGAGAAATTTAAAAAACTACTGGTATTTCTCGCTCAGTGTTCGTCGTATAGTAAAAGATGATTTGGGTCTTAAATGTTTTAAAAGAGTCGAAGTTCATAAGCTCTCTGCATCAAATAAGCAAGCAAGAGTTGAAAAATGTCATGCTCTGTTAGATCGATTCACAGACAGAGAAGTGTTGAAAATATGGTTCAGCAACAAGAAGACCTTTACGGTTGCTTCAACAATAAACACACAAAATGACCGAGTTCATGGAAGACAGGACAAAAAATCTATCAGTCTAGATCGACTTTGCAGGGAACGTTCGCATTTTTCTAAAAAAAGTCATGGTTTCCCTCTTTATTTCAAAGTTAGAGAAGTCAGAGATTGTTTTTGTTAATCAAAATGCCAAAATCACTGCTGCTTATTACCAAGAAAAAATCCTTGATGCGGTAGATCAATGGCGAGTAAGGTTGCAAGTGTGCATTGATAATGGAGGAGGGCACATTCCGCATAATCTTGGATTCATTTAGGTAACTGTATAGAAACAGAAAGTTTTTCTACCCGTGTCCGTATAACAGCGAATTACAAAATAATGGTTACAGTTAGCAAAAATCCAACTTCACCACGAGATAGAACATGAAATTCTATACAGGACACATGTATTGATTGTACAAATAACATTTGATAAAGGTAAAATTATATTGCTCAAAATCAGGGTAATAGTTTTTTGACTCACCTTGTATAATATATATATATATATATATATATATATATGGGATGAATTTCACAATTAAACACTTGAAATGAATGAATGATACAAACCCACAATGATAAAATCCCTGACGAGGCGTACTTCTGAATACACCAAAAACCTTGGAATCATTTTCTTTTTACTTATTGGTTTGTATCATATATATATATATATATATATATATATATATATATATATATATATATATATATATATATTAGTGATGTAGGTCACATCCGCATCCGCATCCGCATCCGCGGAACATCCTCACATTTTCTCGCATCCGCATCCTCATCCGCATCCGCACTTTGGACTGCGGATGTCGTGCGGATGTGGGCCGTTGAGATAAAACGTCATTAATAAGCGGAAATTATCAAATTCTACTATAATAATAGAACTAGTTCATTGTGCGCAAAAGTGATGCAAGCGACAAGACGAGAGGCTGTTCTTGTATGAAGTTACTCTCTTGCAACCTACTTAGATCCACGTTACAAAGCTAAGTTATTTTCACCTAGTACATTAGAACGAGTTAAATCATCACTTGGCAAAGCAGTTGAAGAGCTTCAATCTCTTGAATCTGTCGCTTCGCCACCCACCAAAAGAATAAAAGTTTCAGTGACAGAACCAACACCTTCAACAAGCAAATCTATCACAGAATCTCTCTCTCAGTTTCTTGAGTCAAGCAGCAATGACGAGACCTACGCGATGTCAAAAGATGTAGTAAAAATGATCGAGAGCTATCACCAAGAAAAACGCCTGGCTGCATGTGACAATCCTATTAGTTGGTGGAAAAATACGCAGAATATCTATCCATATTCGAGTAAACTTGCAAGGAAACATTTAGCCTGTCCTCCAACAAACGTACCAAGCGAGAGATTATTTAGCAGTGCTGGATTAATATATGATGAAAAGAGAAACAGACTGGCAGCAGAAAAGGCAGAAAAATTAATGTTCCTTAAGCATAACCTTCCTATAATTAAGTTTGAACATTAAACGATGAACATCTTAGTTTACTTTATTTTAATTACTCATTTATAAATATGCCTAATAAAACTTTAAACTTAATATAAATAGTTATCAAGCTAATTAAAGATCTCTTTCTATAAGGGTGGAGGTTGGGGAAAGAGGTCGGTGAGGTGCATTTGAGTTGGGTTCACGTCCCGCATCCTGGTAACACAATTATGGTTTCTAATTGTGGCTGAAACTCGACAAAATATAACGAATTTATTTGCAGACGAATTCACTAATTGATTTCTATATTAGTTAGATGCTTGATATTATTTTATATGTTCAGAGAAAAGTACAGCAATTATTGTACAATTAATCAATTATACTACATTATAGCTACAGCTCTCTCTATATAATAACTTATTCTATACGTTAAACACAACAAATCTCGAATATATCCTAAAAAATAACGAAAATGTAGACATCCGCATCCGCATCCGCGGATGTCGAAATCAAACATCCTCATCCGCATCCGCGGATGTGAAAAAAATGACATCCGCTGCATCACTAAATTATATATATATATATATATATATACACACACTATATTTCAGCTCCTTTTCATGGAAACTAGTTTAGTTTCCGTGAAGAGGAGCTTAAATAAATTCTAAAGTTCTCGGAGTGTATGTTTCACTTTTCCTGCAGGTTATTTCAAAATAAAGAAATTCACGGGTCTAATGTGAATATCACCCGTGTATATACAGTATATATATATATATATATATATATATATATATATATATATATATATATATATGCAGGAAAGAGGGGCCAAGAGCGAGCGCATGCAAAAATACCCCACCCATAGAAGGACGAGAGGACCGAAGTGAAGGTCCTTAAATGTTATGCCATTTTTAAATTTTGAAAAGATTGTGTAGTGTGTAAAATGCACGTATGTGTAGTGAGGAATAGAGAAAGAAGTGTGTATTTGAGAGCGTGATGGACTGCTCACAGCGTAGATGAAGCACGGAGAGAGATCAGCTAAGAAGGACAGTGAAAGGAAAAGCGAAGTTCCAGCACTTCCTTTCTCCTGCTTAACGTATTCCCCGGAGTACTTCCCTTGTCGAGTAATGTCTACAATCTCCTGGATATATATATATATATATACACGAGTGTGTGTGTGTGTGTGTGTATATACATATATATTTTTTTTTTATTATTCATGGTTGAGTGGAAGTATGAAAAGTTAAAGATTTTTTCAGATAGGGTAACATTCCGTGTATAGTTTTCTTGCCTAAGATTCATCCCTCCTCCATAAATTGGAACTATGTTCGCTCGCTTCAGTATGCTCGGTATTTCTCCTGAGCATGTACAGTGATCGTCTTCATATCCAATATAGGGGCTTAGCGATTTTATTCCTGCAATTTTTAATCAGCGTAGCGTCCTTCTGTCCGGCCTTGCTGTTGAGTGTGCTTTTTAATTTCCCTATTGCTCGTGGTAAAATCAAAGTTCGTTATAGTTTCTCTTTGTAATTCTTCTTCAAAGAATGCATTTCTATTGCGTATTATTTTATCATGTTTGGAGATACTGAAAGCTGATTCATACTGAGCTCTCAGTATTTCAAATACTTCCTTTAGATCATTAGTTAATGCACAGTTTTCATTCTTCAAATGTCCGATAGTAGCGCGATTTTTCGTTTTCCCTTTTCCAAAATTCTAGAAGTATTTTGGGTAAACCTCTACCGCTTCTGTAACGTCGTCTTCCCTCTCGCAATCTATGGCTCTTCAATGTTTTTCATTTATTATTGTTTCTGATGCATATATATATATATATATATATATAATATATATATATATTTATTATTGTTTCTGATGTGTATATATATATATATATATATGAAAATGAAAATGAAAATGTTTATTGTCAGGCTATAGTCCATATGACAAATATTATTAATACAATGACAGCTCATATACTAAGGATAGAAATATATACAGCTGATTAGAAATAATACAGTAATGTCGAAGTTCAGTGGAGCTACAGACACGTTTTTCGTACCAAGAATTCCATACTTTAGAGGATAAACGGTAGGACTCATGGATAGTTTGGATAACACTGGTATGCATATGAATTTTTTTTGTCTGCTGTGAGGGTTTTTTCAACTCATATTATATAATTCGACCATGCTGAATTCGAAAATGACATTGGTTTTCCTCAATCAGGTCAGGTTTTTTCTCTATTGGCCATTTATTATAAGTCCAATTTTATCCCCAAATTTATTGATTTTTTTAGCTTAAACACTGCAGATACGAGTAATATTATAAGAACACTCGTGAAAAATGAAAACATTGTGTGAATAAATACTTTTATTCATACAATGAATATGGAAAAAAGTTTATTGAGGAAGGAATGAAGTTTTTTTGGCTTTCCGTCTGTGTTTTTCTTCGGGCACGTCTCGCTTCAAACACCAGCAATAGTCCGCCAGCATATTGATATCCCAGTTTCCCTGGTACCTCTCTTCCATTATTTTGATATCTTGGTGAAATCGTTCACCCTGTTCCTCACTATAATCCCCGCAATTTTCAGGAAAATAGTCCAAGTGGGACCACAAAAAGTGCATTTTTATGGACATGCGCGACCCATGAGCTTTGAAAGCTTCCATCAAGTTTTCGACAACGGACTCGTGTTCTGGACTTCTACGCTTGCCAAGAAAATCAGTGACAACTGATTTGAATGCCTGCCAGCATTCTTCTCAGTTGGAGTCATTGCGTTTTCGAACTGAGTATCCTTGATCAAAGTTCGAATTTGAGGACCATCAAAAACCCCAGCATTTAGTTTAGCATCAGATATATGAGGAAATTTACTCTCGAGATATCGGAATGCTGAACCCTCCTTATTCATTGATTTGATGAAATGTTTCATCAAGCCCAGCTTAATATGAAGTGGTGGGAGCAAAATTTGTGTTGGTGGTACAAGGGGCACTGAAACGACATTATGCGACCCAGGTTCAAAATTCTCTCTGGGTGCCCATTCACGCTGTGCATAATGCTTCTCATCCGCTCGGCTATCCCATTTGCAGAGGAAACATGGGTATTTCGTGTATCCCCCTTGCATTCCCACTACAAATGCCACAATCTGAAAAAAAATGAAAATATTTAAAGAATTTAGAGAATTTGTTCTATCAGATAAAAAAATCTATGCATTGGACTGTATCACTTCTGTGGGGAAGTTAAGTGTTCTTATACGCTCTCAAATAACCTTTGGAAAAACAACATAGTCAATAGCAATAGTTTACTTATGATATTAGTATTACCTTCAAATCTCCACAGATCCTCCAGTTATGTTGGTCGTATACGAGAGCATCCAGTAAAATTTTCATGTTATCGTAGCTCTCAGTAAGTTGTACGGAATGTGCTACAGGGACTGATGCAACCCTATTCCCAATGTTGAGAAGTACTGCTTTCAAACTTCGTTTAGACGAGTCTATAAATAGCCTCCATTCTGATGCGTTATATGGCAGGCCCAAGGATTCGATTAGCCCCTCAACATTGCAGCAGTACACTAAGGAAGAGGTATTTTCGTGCACTGCAAAAAACTTGCGGAATTCTTCCTCTCGTTTCCTATACCAGGAGAATGTTGTTCCCGGAGCCAGCAAGTTGTCCTCTCGAGTCGTGAGCCCAAGATCTCGGCAGCTAATTTGGAAAGTCCTAAATCCCTGGTAAGATCATTAAGTTTGGCCTGGTTGAGAGGTCTCGGCTCATTTGAAGCGGTATTTTGAGGTGTATATACGACTGGGACTGGTCATTGGCATTGGTCATTGATTCATCATCAGAATCATCGAAGTCCAGGGTTTGAGGTGGGTCGGGTATTG
The DNA here is from genome assembly GCA_023014485.1 of Bathynomus jamesi. Lineage (NCBI taxonomy): Eukaryota > Metazoa > Arthropoda > Malacostraca > Isopoda > Cirolanidae > Bathynomus > Bathynomus jamesi. The sequence goes on from JAJOZX010002004.1 coordinate 498,505, forward strand.
GAATTCCAGGACCATGGGGTACAGGTCTCATAGCAGAAGGAATGTCAGGGTATACAACAATGTGTTTATTCTTCTTGTTAACTCCTGAAAATAGAAACACAGAAACATGGATATAAAACTTGCATATGAAATAGAAGAAGCATTCAGACAGTGGCGGCTCGTGAGGGAAGGCTGCGGTCTGTAAGATATGAAATAGGTCGATGGAGTCTGTATATTTTCTTTCTTTTTCACTCATATTGTCCCTTCGGGGATAATATGAATGAAAAAGAAAGAAAATATACAATCATTGTATATGTAAATGTAACTTGTATAACAATATGTATGTATGTGTAAATGTATTTTCTGTAACAATATGTATATATAAATGTATGATTACCATTATGGTGAACATGTCTCCAGATTCCTGGGATCTTGGGAGCATTGCTCCAGTAAATTTGACCATGAGAAAAAGTAAATTTGGGTTTGGGTTTTGTTCATCCGCTAGACGTTATGCAATTTTTTTGCGTATACGTTCTTGTACAAACCAATTTTTTTAAATTACAAATTTAGTTATTTTAAGTTTAGTTGGTAATTCCATATTTAACAATTATTTTTATTTTTTGTTAAGCTTCAATGTTTTGATAATTAAAATTTTATTAAAACGTATATTTTTTTAATATAAAATTATCAGGATTGGACTATGTTCCATTGATCTCGGCCAGGTTTGATAAATTGGCCAGATAATTACTTGTGCGGTTTTAAGTAATCCACCATGACTCTAGAATTGAAAAGTTTAGTTAAGTTTAAACTTACTTTTACTTACTTTAACTTACCTACTTTTACTTACTCTTCCTTACTTTTACTAAGTTTAAAGCACTTACTTTTACTTACTTTCATTGTACTATATTTACTTACTTTTACTCACTTTTACCATACTATATTTACTAACTTTTACTTATTTTGTATTTTTTCAGGTAGTCAATAATCAATAATGGATCCTAATATTGATGAAGTTGGAGAGAAAAGTGAGAGTGTTAAAAGGGGTTACTTTTGTGGTCAATGCAAGAACAAATATTCAAAGAAGCAAAACTGGGAGGAACATATATTGCAGTAAAGAAATACCAGGATGAAGTGCAGCAAAGAGATACGGCAAAGCAGTCATTTAGTTTGTTCACAAAAATGTTCAGAAAAATGAACCAACTTCATCAACTGCTAATCTAGAAAATGAAACTTTTTCACTAGATGTTTCACAGACTGAAGAAAGTGCTTCTCCTCCACCTAAGAAACAAAAGGTAAGTGAGGAATCTGCGCATCAGACTAACAAAACTGCTTTAGAGGAATTTGAAAATTCCAAAATCCAGAAGACATTGAATGCAATTTTGCGCCTAACAAAAGAAACTCACCAAGCTGTTGTGGTTAATAAAGAGAAGAGTCAAAATATGCCTTCAAGTTCAAGTGTTGCATCCAAATCTAATAAAGCAAAAAGCAACAAATTTGACATTTCCATAGCCCATTTAAGCAAGTGTAAATCAATACATTGCTGCTGCAATGAATAAATAAACTTAAGGGGAGTTATAAACTGTACATTATTGTATTATTATGTTTAGCTAAAACAACTTGTAATTGGTATGTCGTCAATTCAAGAGTTTACTATCATTAACCTATCTAGTGGTGTAAGGGGAAAAAAAGTAAATTCAGAGCTGTGCTCCAGTAAATTCAGAGCTGTGCTCCAGTAAATTTTTTCAAATCTGGTCATGATGGTGATTATTATGCTATATATGGTGAATATTACATTATGGTGAATATTATGTCAAGTTTCATACGAGGATTTCAAAATATTTAAGGAAAATAAATTTATAAGCCCACCTTGGAGGTTTGTCATGCAGAAATAGCAATCTGTCACGTGATCCTTTCCTTCTCTCCAAATCATGGGAATTCCAAAAGGCAAAGATTTCGCTCTGCCTTTGCTCCATCTTCTCAAATTTTCAATGCACGTCTTGCAGCACATATGAGGGGCGAAATTTTTGTCCTGGTCCCCTAGCTTAATTCCAAAGTATGCTCTATACATTGTCTTCACAAATTTAGTGATTTGGGACTGGTTATTTGGCATGGTAACCGTCCCACATATGTAGCAGAATCTATTGGGATCATTTTTACACGCTCTATTCATTATGAAATATTTTATCTATATGCCTGAAAAGTAAAAAAAGATATTATACAAGTGAAACAAGTGATGATAGATGTTACTGTTCCAATTCCGCTTTGACAAAATCACTAAAAATTCTATTTTACTTATGAGGCCATAGCCGGATAATCTGAGCTGATTGAGAAAAACGGATTGCAGATTCGAAATCAGCAGGAAAAACTCTATAAGAATCACTTACAAAACCCTTGACAGCAAAATTGATGCATACCAGTGTTATAATTAATCGGGTTGGTTGATTTTTTAATTCTTTGCATCAGACTGTATTGAGCACGTCTTGTTACCTCGGGAAGCTCGGGACATTGCGGGTAGCAAACATTTGCAAAGCTGAGCATCTCGGGGGTAACTTATGTAAGAGTCTAAAAGACCTGTTGTACGGCAAATTTAGGGTTCTGCCAGAACCTTTTATATAATTCATTCAGAGTTGCTGTCCGTAAATATTACTGCAGAAAGTACGAAAGAGAGTGTCTTTAGCTGCACTTGTACAGAACCGAAAGTTCATTATAGTCATATTCGCTTTAGCACAAAGGCTTCGAGATTGTTTTCTTATATCCGAGTCATCACTCAAGGAGCTTGTAATAGTTTGACCCAAATACTTAAACTCTTGTACTTCCTCAATGACTTCACCTTTCATTTTAAACCTAATATCAGCTGGCTGCTTACAGCTTTTAGGATGAAATTGCATAACCCCTAGTTTTTGTAACATTAAAAAGAATATCATGTTTCTGCGAATACACTTCGCAGACTTTTAGGAACCGATCCAGACCTTTAAAAGAGGGACTTATTAACACCATATCATCGGCATAAAGTAAGTTATTTATCCTTGTGTTATCTATACAACATCCCACTGTTACCTCATTAAGTGACGCAATTAATCCATCAATATACACATTAAACAACATAGGGGAGAGCGAGGAGCCTTGTCTCACCCCGCAAGAGGAGCCAAAACATTCGGATAGTACATTGCCCCACCTAACATTAAAAGATTGGTGGGAATACCAAAATTTCAATAAATTTAATATGTACATGGGAACCTTCTTGTCTTCTAGTTTTTAAAATAAAATATTGTGGTTCACTCTATCATATGCCTTACTTATATCTAGGAAACAGCTATAAATAGTTGAATTACTGTCAATGTATTTAGATATTGTTTCTTTAAGTACATAGATACACAGGTCAGTTGAGTGGGACCTTTTAAAACCAAAATGATTAGATGTCCATAGGTAATCATTTAATCGGAGTAACAAGAGTTTTTCTAGTAGTTTCGAGAAGCAGGAAGCGACAGCAATAGACCTGTAATTATTGCTGGACAGAATGTCTCCATACTTATTTTTGACCAGGGGCAAGATATATATACCCTCATGAACTCTGGTGGGATATAGCTATGAGCAAGCATGGCTGATAGGAGCAATGATATATGCAGACATACTACGTCATTGGCATATTTTAAGTGCTCACTCGATAGGTCATCTAACCCTGACGCAGAACCAGTCTTTAACTCTTTAATTAACCTCTTTACTTCAGGAACTGACATCAGATTATTTTCCCTTGTCCCTCCACAGTGGTTTCTCTGCAATCTATCTTAAGATTATCTCTACTCACACTGTTTAGAATGTTAGAGTAGTAGTTTTTCCACAGCTTTGCAATTTCATCCTCCCCCAACACCCCACCGATTATCGGGGGAGGACACTTTTCACACCGTTTGATTCTTAACAAATTTCCAAAATTTGTTATTATCGTTATTTATGCGAGCTTCACAAGCTTTTGATGCTCGAATAGACTCTTCTTCCAGTTTACATCGTCTTATGGCCGCCTTATACATACTGACCCCTACTTCTACACATATTCATGTATACTAATCCTAATCTGGGTCTACCATGAAAGCACCACAAATCGTAGGCGTCTTTCGATTCCCTCTTCTGGGGGGGGGGGGGGGGGGGCAATAAAATCATTCCATCCAGGAATAATCTTAGTATGATAATTATAAGATTTAATCAGGGGGCTTCCTGTTTCTCTTAACAGGGATACTATCTTACTATAATACCTATTTATGAGTTTACAGTGAGAATCATTTGAGCAAGGATTACTGCAGGCTAGATGCAAAATTTCTTAATTATTTCTAAATTATATATAGAATTAAAATCCCTAAAACGAAATTCTACATTACACAAACAGTTATATGCAAAATAAACAGATTTCTCAATAAAAAGCTAGTTTGATATTACGAAATAGCGTCCTCATAAAATATTTCTGTAAAAGTTATACCAAAATACATTTAACGCTAGTGGATTATTAATGCTTATAATGAAATACAAAGTTATGTTTACTCAAAACCTGATAACACCCCATTTCATACTTTATTCAGAGAAAACTTAATTATCATATAAAGCATAATTTTTATTTATATATCCAGTGGTTCAAATAATATGAATAAATAAACGTTATATTCTCTCATAGGATTCTTTTTCACTAGTTTTTGAGGGAGATTATTTACATTCACATTTACATTCATACACACACACACACACACACACACACACACACACACATATATATATATATATATATATATACACACACTGTATATATGTATGTAACAAACTTTAGTGACATGAAATATCATATGATATTGAATGCGCCTCGGTGGTATAGTAGTTAACGTCGCTGACTACGAATCCCTCGGTCCCGGGATCGAGACCTGGTGACGGCAGCCGGCCGCAGCAAAACCTAGCTGTTCATCCTTTCACAAAATAAAGACAGTGGTTGGTAGATAACAGTGGTTGGTAGATAAATGGGTACCCTGAGTAGCCTAGTGGTTAAGACGCTGGGCTGCTGGTGAGGCGTGGTTCGGATTCCCCGTTAAACTGTAGGTCTAAGGTAGGGTTAAAAGCTTGACCTTCGTTAGAATGAACAATTCGGGCGGAAGCAAATCAAAGGTTAACCAAAGGTTATATATATGGCCTGCTGATCGACATGACGTGAGATGGAGTCCGGGCGAGGACTTTATAATTTCAGACCTCTTTGGTGGGCTGTGGTTCAGATTCCATCTTTAACCTGTAGGTCCAAGGTAGGGCAAAAACCTTGACCTTCATCAAAATGAACAATTCGGACGGAAACAAAACTAAGGTTTAAGGTTTATACACACACACACACACACATATATACATGAACTGATAATTTAAAGAAGAGGGTTCACAAAAAGAATTAAAAATAAATATGGCCAGCAGTTTGGACACACCAAGTAACCTTTTCAGGGGTTTTTAATGACCTAAACGAGCGAACATAACTTAAATATTAAGTAATCTTTCATATACATTATTGGAACATAAAATTGTAGATAACTGATATCGAGTATTCAGTAAAACTTAAAAAACACTCCTAATATTACATACAGAGTTGGAAAAAATATGACACATTGATATCTGAAACAAACTTTAACGAAGTAAAAATCTACCCGAAACATTTTATATAGGTACCGAAACATTTCATCTAAAAAGGGCTCAGTATTATATTATTTACTCAGTTTTATCTGTTGTGTGGAAACCTTGACTACTATTAAAATTAATTCCTTTGGTGGCTCTTATACCCCCAGATTCGAGGATTGATCGTTCAATATAATCACTATATTTAAAGAGAAGGACTATTTCATACCATTTTATGCCACAATCATCATACCATTTTATGCCACAATCATGATTCTTTAAATGATTTTTTTTATAGTGTTGCTGCTCCCATCCCGTCTCACGCTTGCTTTGTATTGCAGCAATCACTTCTGTACTGTCTTCCCTATCTGTCCCACAGAACAAACCACAACTGCAAAGAAACTTGTACTGATAACCGTCATGTATGTTGGGGCGTTTGAGAATCAATTGTTTTTCACTGCTAAATAGTGGTCTAATCAAGAGCTTTCAACGGACCAATTAAAAAATATAAAAATTCCAATACGATAAGGAAGGCCAGAAAGTGGCAAAACGCTCAGGCTAACTAATGCGGTCCAATACTTTAACTCCTGTATTAAAGAATCATCGGGATTCGAACCGCTGACCTCCGTGTCCTCACTTCGCTCATAGGGGAACGGTGTTACCCACGGAGCTATACGGACGCTGGCTTCCAATAAAGTAACGTTTTCGTTCTTCCAAGTTCAAAAGGCAATTCCTCCCGAACTATATATAGTACGATGATTTATTCGCGAGTTTCCAAAACTGATGAAGTAGTAGGGTGGCAAAATGTCAGAGTGGGGGTAGGGGATAGGAGTGGCTTCAGGGGGAGGGGGTGAAGAAAGTGGCGCAGAAGGGAGTGAGGGGCGGCACTCTCAAAAGTAACAATTTTTAATCCTTTTATCCCGTTTCAAACCGTTAATGGCTTTTTACAGATTAAAAGAAAGATAAGGCAGAATAAAATTATTACGTTAAAAATTATTCATAGTTAAAATAAACAGTCAGGACCGGGTACTCCGTTTCCCTAGGGCGTTCGTGCCAAAAATGGTTACAGAATTAGACCGGAGTTCCGTGTTGTTGCGAGTGCTTCGGGTGTTGAAACCAAAAAATATTTAAAAAAAGATTGGAATTATCTTTACTAACCCTAATAACACAATTTCAGTCCAGCAATCGCTGTAGAATTCGCATTTATAGCCGAATTTTTACCCCAAAAGGGACACAAACAGATAAAAAAAAATCTTTTTTAATCATGGAAACGAGTAATGCCGAAAATGTTTTGACCAAAGTCGGACGCTAATGTATGAAATCAATAAGCTGAAAACCTCTAACTTCGTAACAGTTCCGTGCGTTGGTCTCTCTTCGCACGAAGGTCAAGCTAGTGGCCCCACCTTTCAAGCTGGTGGTCCCACGGCTCAAGCTGGTGGCCCTACCTACATATATATAGATGTTTTTTGCATACCCTTTTTATATACACACAAAATTAATTTTCATTAATAAATAAAAAAAAAATACTATGTTACGGAGTCCGGAAAAATTAAAGATCGTGTTGCGCGCTCCCTGGAACGCCCGATCGCGACTATATACACACACACACATGTATGTATGTATGTATGTAGTGAAATTTACTTTAATTTCTATTTACTTTTCTTTTCATTATCACTCTTAATAACACTGATTTCTGAATTCTATAATCGGGTAGACAAATATCGTGGCCCGCAGGGTTGTTAACTCTTAAACTATAACTACTACTATTACTATTACTGTGAACTTGTTGGCAACTACTAATAATAATATTACTGTTAATTTCAATTTTTCGAAAACTACCTATTACTATTACTAATAACTCTTATAATTGCTATTAATATTATTCTCAGATATAAGTATAAGATAATTTAAATTATTAACAGTACTATTACTGTCTCTTTTATAGTAGTCTTTATTGTAAACCTGTTAATCAAAGTGAAAAAATAAACAAACTACCATATTTAGTTCTAAATATATTTACACCAAGACACAACAGCTTCTTGATAACCGTAATAATCACCCAATTGGCGATATATCGCCAAGTTTGGCAACCCTGTAAATAACACACTGTCAAGTTTCAAGCACACCGTTGCCAACCTTGGCTCATGTTATGAAGATGTTGCCACTTTCTTCAAATATACAATTTCGGTGAAGGGTATGAGGATTCTACTCCCGATGGCAATGAAAGACAATAATTTACTAAATACTTTCAAATTCTCAGTTATTATTACTAGTACTATTACTGCGAACTTTTCAAAAACTATTACTATTAATATTACTTGGAAAATTCTACTATACTATTAGTAATAGTTAACAACCCTGGTGGCCTGCCATTGAAACTTAGAACGAACAAAGCGAGGGAGTAAGGAAATGACGACAATTTATCACTATTTTCGGATTTTTATTTATTTTGAAACAATGAATATGACGGGGGGGGGGAAGCAAGTTGTGAATTTATAATTAACATTTTGATCGTGGAGAGACTAGAGAACTTAAGTTAAATCAATTTTAAAATCACAAAATTACATTTTTTTTTTTTCACCAAACCGACCTTCCTTAAACACTACTACGTCCGAACATTGGCGTCTGGGTATGCCTTCGGCTTTCAGTGCATTTCAACTGTAATTTATATTTTAAACAATTTCATTTTACATACGTTCATTTCATACAATTTTAATCACTTTACGTCCCACTTATCTGTATCTTTGTAACTTTAAGATCGTATCATGATTTGTATTGTTCACCATTTTTCTTTTGTATTATTTCCATTATTATTTCCATTATTATTTTCTATTATCATTTTCTATATTTCAAAGATTATTTTAAACAGAGTTAACTAAATGCAACATTATTTTATTTTCCATAAATTCTATTTTATATATGACATTTTCCTATGTAAAAATAGAACAGAATCTCAGAGACTTTTTCCTGAAAAGCTGTCATGCTTCCCAACGCATATTCAGATAAGAATACTGTAATTAAACTACAAAAATTAAACGTTAATCCCAACATTGTATAAACCAGTATGGATGTATATCGTATGTAATGCGTTCTTTCTCAATAAAGATTATTATTATTATTTACTCTAAACAATATTATTAAATTTTTTTTTAAAAAAAGTACACCACACACACACACACACATATATATATATATATATATATATATATATATATATGTGTGTGTGTGAGCCACCATTTATTTTTCGTTAAAACTTATTTGTAGTTTATATATATAATGACATATGAAGTATATATACCACTCCGAGGCGTGCATAACAGTTTTAAGTGGCGGGTTAATAAAGTTTTTTGCGGATCATAGGTATATTTTTTCAACAATATTATTAAAAATCTTAACTTAGTTTGCCTTCTGTTTTCATTACTATATTAAAGTGTTTAAAAAAATGTATTCACTAATGAATGCTTGAATAGTACCACTGAAAATGGGAATATACTGTATTTGCTCAAGCGCTGCCTTTAGTAATTGCCGACTAACGGGCGCAATTATTGCTAATTTATTTTTGGTAGGTAATAATAAAGTTATTATGTTCATACGTTACACAGCGAAATATAAATTTTCTTATTTTACATTTTTCTCACGGATATTAACACTACAGTTCAATCACCCCCATCAAATACACTTCGTTATAACACCAGACTGCACAGTGATATTGCACACAAACCTAACTATACAATAGAAATTGCGGGAAATGCACTCTCTTTCAAAGGAGCAGATATATGGAATGCAATTCCCATAAATATCAGACAGGCTTCATCACTTCATCACTTCATACATTCAATGTACAGTATTTCGCAAATCACTAAAAAAGCACTTCATTAGCTTCTACTGATGTATAAGTTCACTACCGCCATTTTTACAATAGTAACCAATTTTGTAATCAACTATTTAAAATATGCTAATTTCATTAAGCACCTTTAATTTCGTAATCTATTTTTTTTATTAAGCAACATTTATTTTCTACTAAATATCAAATAACTCATTTAATTTAAAATTATGTAACATTTTGTAAATTTTGTAAACTTTAAATAAAATAAATAGTCCAGTTTCACATTTATGTTATTGTAAATTGTAAAAGTACTGTATTTATTTTAGCAATAAAGGTTATTCAATATTCACTATCTATTATTATTATTGTTATTATTATTATTTTTGTTGTGTCTATTACTATTACTTGTCACTTTCACTATTTTTATGTAATAAATAAGCTAAATGTTATTAATTTTGCTTAAAAAGCCTCCATGCTTCCAAGAGCATATTCAGGTGAAAGTACTGTGAATATATTAATGTCATAACAAATATCTACTCGTAAAAAACTGTAAAAGTCTGTCATTTGTATTCTTTTCTTAATAAAGTTTGAAATAAAATTTTTACATCAAAAAAACATTCGCGGGCCGGATTTGACTCGTGGTTGGGGGTTGGCCATCCCTGATCTGGACAGCACAAATTATTTTTATAATATAAATTATTTAGATGCAATACAAATAATTTAATTATGAAGTTTAGAGACCAGCATCTATAAAATTTAGGGGGCATCATTTATACAGTTTAGCAGCCATCATTTATGAAGTTTAGGGGCCACCACATATATATATATATATATATATATAAAATTATTCAGTTTTTATACAGAGAAAATAATATATATTATAAAAATAAATTTTTTAGGCGACCAACCACTCTTCATCATGCTGCATCCGCCAATGTGCCTTATCTGCCCACGTCTATATCTCATCTTAAGCCCCCAACAACCCACTCTGGCACTTTATGTATATATATATATATATATATATGTCTGTGTGTATCGAAAGAGAGAAAATGAGACACCGAGAGTTTCACACACGTGTTTATCAGTTATCACTATGTAACAAAATTTTGGAAAATTTGAGTTTATCTTATTTTTTTGGTGTTTCTTTATGTTTTTGGGTGCGCTGAATTAAAAAAATCATATTAATTTTCTCGTGAAAACTCTAGTTTCTTCTGAAAACCATAATCTAATTTTTGTACCTAGTGGCTTATCAGAGAGCAAAATCACAATGAAGAAAAGGAAAGGAAAATAAATATATTTCATATTTAAAGTATATAGAATGTATATATAATGTATATATAATGCGTATATAATGTATATATAATGCACACAAATATGCTCACAAATCTAAACAGATAATGCTTAAAAATGTACATTTGAGCGAGTTTTTCTCTTGTAGTCCCGTGGATTATCTCATATTAAACATCAGATATAGTCGCCCATCATAGCTTCGTCCTATTTTCCTTGATATCTCATCTCCATGGTTTGGATATCTTGGTGAAAATGTTCAGCATGTTCTTCACTTACGTCACCCAAATTTGGTCTGAAGAATTCTAAATGCGAGTCCAGATTGTGTAACTTCAGAGACATTCTACAACCTAACCTTTGAAAGTGTTTGAGTAGATTTTCTACTAGCTCTTTGTAGTTGTCGTTCTTCTTGTTACCTAAAAATCCATGGCATACAAGCCGAAATGACTGCCAAGCATTTTTTTCAAGAGCTGTCATTTTTTCTTTTAACTCTTTAGATGCTAACATGCGTCTGACTTGAGGTCCACCAAATATGCCTCCCTTGATTTTAGCTTCAGAAAATTTGGGAAACATTGAACGTATACGATAAAGAGCGTCACTTTCAGCATCCAAAGCTTTGATGAATTGCTTAATAAGACCAAGCTTGATATGCAGCTGGGATAGCAAAATTTTGTCTGTTGGAACAAGGGCTTCGTTAAGAACATTGTGTTTGCCTGGATTAAGCTCATTTCTCACGGGCCATTCCTTTCTGACAAAGTGCTCACCATCTGCTCTGCTGTCCCAAAGGCAGAGGAAACACGAGTATTTAGTGTAACCACCCTGTAGTCCAAGCAGGAATCCTAGCATTTTGAAGTCTCCACATACATCCCATATATGTTCACTGTAGTTTATTTTGTCTAGCAACTGCTTTACATTTTCATATTCTTCCTTCAATTCAACCGAATGAGCCACAGGAATAGATGGAAACATGTTTCCATTATGTAGTAGGAGTGTAGGACGCCTTTTAAACTTCTAGTTGAACTGTCAATAAACAAACGCCAATCAGCAGGGCTGTATTCAATTCCTATCTCAGCAAAAAGGCCATTCACATCACAGCAGTAGCAAAGAGAGCTCGATGCAAAACAGGAGTAGAAAGAAGCGTATCGCAAATGCCTATTCCTGTAGAAAGAGATCTTGACACTTGGGTTCAAAATATTCCACTCTTTAACCCTAGAACACAACCCTAGGACCGGGTTACACCATCACAAACCCGGGTGAATTTTACCCATTTTCGGAAATTAATATAAAAAGTTCTAATCGTGCTTTATTAAATGTATAGAAATAAATTGAAAATGCGAAAAATGCTCTGTATGAATTGGTCCACAATTAACCCACCCCTTATATCTCCAGTCTAACTATAGAGTAGATCAAGTCTAGCCTAGAGGGGTCAGCCTAGAGATTCCGGAAATGGTCCAGAGCGGGCAGATAAATTGAGGTCCACAGTAGGATTCCTCACCAATTTAGGTTAGGGCAATCTACCTTCACCTTTGTTAAGCTATGAGTTGATGCTGGGTCTTAGGCCACAATGTAGGCCTAACTTGTCTGACCCAGCTTAATTTAATGTGATTAACTTACTGGGTTAAAAACTCAATTAGTCACTTACTTTTAGTTATTGGAGTCTGTTCTCCGGTTGTGTAATTGTCGAGAGCGCACTTGCTGGTGCGTCCTCTCGCCCCGTTGTTCGTTTTCGTACCCTTTTGTTCTCCTCTTCGCGGGCTTTTTCCACCAGCGTAGTCTTGGTTTTTTCCTCGGTTGGTTGAGCGGTAATGTATCTATTACCGAGCACGCTCTTGTCACACAGTATATAAATACTAGTGTGGAGAATAACTCTGGTGAGCAACCAATTGGTTTCATCCACCCAGTTATTGACATAAAAGGAATTTAATAATTGTTAGATTAACTACCTACCTACTCAGTGAACCATTTTCGTTACCTCCCAACTACCCACTCATCAGTTTTCCATATACTGGGGGCCCCGGGAGATAAAAATTTTGGTGTCATTGTCACCAATTTTTATGTCTGAGTGTAGACTAGCTAACTATTTGACTGTAAATGCCTGTTAATCTGATTAACAGTGCTTATCCTCACCTTCTCATGGAGAAGGTGTAGCATTTAATTAGAAGAGAAAATATACATCCATAGGATGAAACTGTCTATGGTCTTTACCATAAGAAAAGAAAAAATGAAAGTTAGAAGATAAAATTACAATTCCCCAGCATCTATTTTTTGTTGTAAAAATAGTCGCGCCTTTAATGCTGTTTGTCGCTGAGGTCTTGTGTCTGTCAATGTTGTAGTAGGATGCGTTACCACTCCTACTGTCAAAGGAATAGTTACTGGAAGTTCAGTGTCTCCAGTTGTTACTGTCAGTGGAGAGGGTTCTCCAAAGTCCATTGTTTTGGGTCCAGACTCTAAAGGGTACAAAAGAGAAATGTCTCTTGTTGTGTCACCCGTTGAAGTCCTTAATTTGACCACTCTTGTTACCCCGTCTGCCCCTGGTCTGAGTTCTGAAACTCTAGCCAGAGGCCAGTATTGTCTTGGAGTACTGTCATGTATGAGAACAAGGTCCCCTACCTTAATTGTGTCAGACCAATCCTTCTTAGTCATTTGTTTATGTCTCTCCTTAGACCCATCAAGTACTCAGTTTTCCACTGTTTAATGAAATGAGCTTTAACTCTAGTTAAATGTTGTAACTTAGTCTGGAGTTCATTATGTCGTTGAGTCCAGTTTGGGTCTTCTGAATAGTCTATATTGTAGTCCGGCAGGAGACTAACTTGTTCTCCCCGAATCAAATGATTTGGAGTTAATGGTTACGGGTCATTAATGTTGTCACTCACATAAGTGAGTGGTCTATTGTTAATGATGTTCTCAATCTCAGCCAGGAGAGTGAGTAACCCAAATAAGTGTATCTGTTGTTTGCCAATTGCTTTCTTCAAGCAATTCTTTACTGTTTGTATATTCCTCTCCCAGATAGAACCATACCAAGGAGAGGCAACCGGAATATACTTCCACTTTATGTTTGAATTTTGTATATATAATTGTGTGATTTCATTGCTTAACAAGTCGTGGATGACTTGTTCACCAGCTTTGAAATATGTAGCATTGTCAGTCCAAACTGTCTTTGGTACTGAATGTCGTGCACAGAATCTCTTAAAGACAGCAACAAAAGATTCTGCTGTAAGGTCCTCCACAACATCCAAATAAACAGCTCGTGAGGCAGCACATGTAAACAGTACAATGTACATTTTTTGTTCAGTGTCACCCCACCCCTACAGTCAATGCTCCTGTATAGTCAATGCCTACAGTCTCAAAGGGTCTGTTGAGAGTAACTCTCTCCTCTGGCAAAGCAGGAGGATTTGGTTTCCTATAGGCCTAGCATGAATACGCCTACATGTGACACACTCACTCAGGACTGTTTTAACAGTGATCCTTCCCTTGGGTATCCAATAAGTTTTTCTTAATGTAGTTAGTGTCTGTGTACCCCCATATGATATACATCATTGTGTGTTTTTCTGATGATTAATGTTGTCAAATAGCTAAATCTAGGTAAAAGGATTGGATGTTTGCTTTTGTATGACAGTTTTGATTTGTCTAATCTCCCTTTACACCTTAGAAGGCCTTCCTCATCTCTGAACAAGTTTAGATCCACAACTACTGATGGTACAGGTTCTTTTGTTTGTTTCCCATTAGTTAAGAATTCTAACTCTTTATTGTACTCTTTTTGTTGTGCATGGCCTATCCAGTATTTGGTTGCAACTTCTGTATAATTATGATTGTTTTTATTTAGCTGTTTGTTAATTGTGGCTAAACAGTTGTGAGCAAACCTCAGACAGTAGGCTGTAACCCTGACAAGTTTGTTGAAATCAGAATAAATTTCATATTAGTGATTGGTTCAACCTTTTCATTTGAAAAGATTAAATTTAATGTCAAGTTAACTTGTTCCACAGGCCATTGGTCTGTATTACAGAGCCACTTAGGTCCCATAAACCAAGTTTTGTTTGACTTCAACAACTTGTAGGATAAACCTCTGGTCAGAAAGTCTGCTGGATTTTGTTTAGTTGGAACATAGTGAAAGTTTACTTGTAGGCTTTCATTAGCTTCAGCTATTTCTTTTAGCCTATTTCTTACAAAGATATTCTTACTATTAATGCTATCATTCCGTATCCAGGCAAGACAAATCTGACTGTCAAGCCAGATGTGGATATGAGTTAAGTACACATCATGGTAAGCATCCTTAAGCAATGAAATGGTTTTAATGGCTAATGTAGCAGCCAATAGTTCCAATTCAGGTATGGTTCGGGTAGGTTTGAGAGGTGCAACTTTCCCTTTTGCATAAATTAGATGACTTTCTGTAGGGCTTACAAGATACGCACAGCACCCATAAGCTTGTGTGCTTGCATCAGCAAACACATGAAGTCTCTGGAGCTTATCCCTAAACCCACAGCACCTTTGAATTTTAATGTTCTGCACTTTTGTTAAATCAGCAGCTAACTTCTTCCAAGATTTTTGATTTTCATTTGTTATTGGATCATCCCACCCAACATTTGTCCTCCAAATTTCTTGGAGGAGAATCTTTGATTTTATTGTTGAAGGCAGGAATAGACCCATGGGATCAAAAATTTTGGAAGCCTCTGATAATATTTGTCTTTTAGTATTTGCTTCTTCATCAAGTTTAAAACCTTTAGTACAGATTGAATCATGACTGTTAGAAGTTGCATCCAAATACCAGTTCATACCTAAAGTTTTAACTCTGTCTGATGGCTCAGTAAGACCATTATTATCCTTTAAAATCTTTTTTTAAATCCTCATCATTTGAAATCCACTCTCTAAGTTCAAAGTTACCTTGTTGCATAATGTTTTGAGAGTGTTCATAGACTTCAGATAATTCAGATTTTGTTGTTGTTGAGCCTATTAGATTGTCTACGTAAAAATGTTCCTTAAGGAAGTTCAATGTTAAAGAGTTATTAAACTGGTTTAATGATGTCTAATTGTCAATGCTGATAGGCTAGGTGAGCAATTGGCTCCAAACAACACAACATTAAATCTATAGGTTATGAACCCTTTATTCAAATCAAATGGATCCTTGAACCATAAGAACCTAAGTTGGTTCTTATCATATTCATTTTTAAGATTTATTCTCAAAAATGCCTTTGAAATGTCACTTTGTACGGCATATTTGTCTAACCTGAACCTCAGTAAGATCTTCACAAGGTCAGAAATGAGATTAGGACCCTCAATCAAGCAATCATTCAAACTGTGTTTATCACTGTCTTTGAGGCTACAGTTATATACTACTCTGAGTTTTGTTGTTGGGGCATCTTGTCGATAAACCCCCCCTGTGGGTTAAATAATGACAACCATCTTTTTTAAAAGGGTTATTGTTACTTCTTCAATGAAGCCTTTCTGTAGCTGTTCTTTGAAGACATCATTATATGATGGAATATTATTATCTTGTTTGAGTTTTTTCATTACTTTATATAAATGTCCTTTAGCTACTTTGAGATTGTCTCTTAAAGTTGGCCAATTTATTTTCCAAGGTAACTCAACAAAATAACTATTGTCTTTGCACTGAATGGTGTCTTCAAATCTTTCTACCATTAAGTGATCTTCTGAAGTTTGATTTGTGTCATGTATACCCACAGATTCTAGCAACCATAAAGTTTGAATTGCCTCATCCAAAGTTTCATTTGATAATGATGAATTAATGTTCTCAGTTGAGATAATATTATTCAAGTGTTGCTATTCTTACAGGTGTTATGTAGGACTGAGTTGAGGCACATAGTATTTGTTGGTCATGAACTGTTTTGGTTTAGGTCTAGGTTGTATTTTGATAGGTCACCCAAAGGGGCTATCCCTGATGGAGTCTGAATAGCTATACCATTACCTATCTCTACTATGCCCTTATGAATAAGATTGATATAATCTGCCCCTATTAGCATTTCAATGTTAGCTACTGTGTTGTTAGTGATATGTCTATCAGCTATTTTGTAGTGTTTTCCCAAATGATTTATGGTTTGTTCTAGTTTGGGTATAACCAGTTTGTTTTGTCCTACTTTAGAAATAATAACTGCTTCAATTTTCTTGAATTTACTTTCTAAATGTAGTTCCAGGTCAATTGTCTTATAGCTATTTTTGTCCGAGTTATCCTTACAAAGGATGCAATATTGAGGTTTTGTTCATTCGGGCTTGGTGTCAAACCCAATTTATTAACTACATTTTGTGAAACAAATGTTTGTTGAGAACAACAGTCTATAAGACATCTCACTGGAGTGGTGCTACCCTCACTATTCACTAAGTCCAAAGTAATAGTTGGTAAAAGAATCTCAGTGTTTCTTGTTACATTGTTTGAACAAACAGAATGTCCCATGAAAGTGGCATTTTCTTGATTACCTTTGTTTGGGGGAGGTATCTTTTGAGTTTGAGTACTATTGTTTGGACACTTTGGTGAATCACACATTGATGAGACATGTACACTTTTTACACAGGTTCAACTGTTCACATCTTTTAGCTCTTTGGTTAAAGTCTAAATATTTGTCACACCCAGTACTACTGTGTTCATTACTTGCACAAAATTTGCAATGTGGTGTGTAAGTTGAGGCAGCAGTTACATTAAAGTTCTGTAATGTAGGTGTTCGTGTATTATAGTTGGTCACATTTGATTCTACAGTATCAAGTTTTGTCTGTTTGGCTGTAGCTAGTTGGTCTCTGGGAACAGTCTTTGGTTTATCCATAGTCTGGGTCTTATGTGTTGGAAAATCTCTCAATTTGTAATTAGTTAGGATATTGGGGAAGTGTTTTCTTATATTTTCCAGATTAGGATAATTTTCTCCCGTCTTTAGAATTAAAATATCTTTAACCCTCGAAGGAAGGCACGTAAGTACTATGCCTTGTATAATCCAAGATGAAGCTTTAATATCTATCTCATTGCTAACCAGTTGTCCTATAATAGCTTCTAATTTTGTATAAAAATTTTCCATATCACTATGGTTATCTTTTATGGGTGCAAATTCAAAAATTTGTTGAGATAATTCATATACAATCTCATCTTTATTAATGTAATTACGTTTTAAAAGATCAATAGCTACTTCATATGAATTCCCTACGGCTGGTAAATAGGCTATCAGGTTATAGGCTGGGCCTTTAAGGGAACTAGTTAAGTAACTAAACTTTTCAACAGTTGAAATATAAGGTTTATTACCTATTAAATTCTCAAATTTGTCAATGAAAGATGGGAATTGTACCGTGTCCCCTTCAAATGTTGGTACTAGCAAAATGGGTAACTGAGCCCTCAATTCTTGTGACTCAGGATTTAGCATGCCACTTAAATTTTGTTGAAGGTTAGCTCTACTTTGATTAAAATCAGAATTAGGTTTTTTTGGTGTTAAGTCAGTCAAACGAGACCGTAGTCTCCTTATTTGCTGTTCAATTGAGATTACCTGATCATCATCATCAGCGTAAAGGTATATCAATTGTTCTTCAGCCATTTCGGATTCAACTAACTCTGAAATACTCTCATTAATGGCTATTATTTCCTCCTTTTTAGTTTCCAATTTAAGAATTACACTCTCTAAATCTTCCTTACCTGGTTGTGTAATATTGTTAAAAGTGTTCACAGCCTTTGTAACAGCTCCCAACTTTGCCCCCCTTTTCTTTTTTAACTTTTTCAATTCCGCACTGTCCATGTCTAAGTCAAAATTGTTTAACTGGGGATCGTAATGAAATAGAGGACAAGAAGAAATTACCAGAGAAGAGAGAGCACAGACAAAACAGTCAAGTTTAAATTTGGTTTAATCCCCCCCAAGTACTTGTGTGTCACTCAGGTCTAAGCTTATAAGAGAATGAGACTCCTTAAATGTAAATGTTTCCTAGTTAGGCCCTAGGTTGTAGACCTAATTAGGCTTGATTAGGTTAGGCTTAGGCTTAGGCTTAGGCTAGACCATTTAGCCTAATTCTGCAATTTTTGTTAAGTAAGGTTAAGGTTTGTAAATTCCCCACACACGGACCACCAATGCGAAAAATGCTCTGTATGAATTGGTCCACAATTAACCCACCCCTTATATCTCCAGTCTAACTATAGAGTAGATCAAGTCTAGCCTAGAGGGGTCAGCCTAGAGATTCCGGAAATGGTCCAGAGCGGGCAGATAAATTGAGGTCCACAGTAGGATTCCTCACCAATTTAGGTTAGGGCAATCTACCTTCACCTTTGTTAAGCTATGAGATGATGCTGGGTCTTAGGCCACAATGTAGGCCTAACTTGTCTGACCCAGCTTAATTTAATGTGATTAACTTACTGGGTTAAAAACTCAATTAGTCACTTACTTTTAGTTATTGGAGTCTGTTCTCCGGTTGTGTAATTGTCGAGAGCGCACTTGCTGGTGCGTCCTCTCGCCCCGTTGTTCGTTTTCGTACCCTTTTGTTCTCCTCTTCGCGGGCTTTTTCCACCAGCGTAGTCTTGGTTTTTTCCTCGGTTGGTTGAGCGGTAATGTATCTATTACCGAGCACGCTCTTGTCACACAGTATATAAATACTAGTGTGGAGAATAACTCTGGTGAGCAACCAATTGGTTTCATCCACCCAGTTATTGACATAAAAGGAATTTAATAATTGTTAGATTAACTACCTACCTATTCAGTGAACCATTTTCGTTACCTCCCAACTACCCACTCATCAGTTTTCCATAGAAAATATAACTCTTGTACTTTAATTTCCTGCTATAAGAAGTTAAAAAAACAAAGTAAGTACTGTGATGGGTAACTTAGATAAACCTTACTCACAATGCTTTAATACTACCTAACCTAACATTAAAATCTACTGTGAAGTTAATACTGCAGCTGCAGAGTTGAGCGTTGGCCTACAGTCACCCGAGTCATGAGAGCCTCAGCTGGCGCAGCCACAAGCCTCCTGGATCGCTACGAACTGTAGTGGAGATAGACAAAAACAGGGAAATTTTTGAGAGGCGAAAACTGACTTATGTGCACTAAATATTTTTTGTAGATATTTATTCATCATTTATGAACACTTTTTCATTGCAGACAACTTCAAAGAACATTATAACTTACCTGGTATTATACACAGTCAACACAGACAGGGCAGAAGTGGCGAGGGCACACAGGTCCACGACACTTGCGGCACCTGTGCCGCGTCTTCCTGTCGGACCCCCTAGGGCACATAACGCAGCGCACCAAGGCACCACTACTCTCTGCTACCACCGTGCCTGCCGGGCCTGCAGCAGTGCCAGGTGAAGGGAGGTTGCAGATTGTGCAGATGAGTGTCTTGAGGGGCGTGACAGGAACGGCGAGTCGAGCCTCTTCTCTGCCCAGGGCGTGATGAGTCCCAGTGCCAATATTTGCATATATTTCCTCCTGATGATCCTGTTGCCACCTGTCCTAATTGCATTTTCATTGTGGATGACCCAGGAGTTGAGTACACAGGTGTTCAGCATCCCATAAAACACACACAGCGGCCATCTCTTGGTCTTGCGTCCACAGGAGTAGTGGGCACACATCTGGTCGAATGTGTCCACACCACCTTTCGTGTGATTGTAGAACTCGATGATCTCCGGCCCTGTGGGTCCCAGGGCTGGCTGTGTGTGCATAGAAGACAACAGCAAGACGAGCTTCTTCTTGGTCTTGGACTTTGTTGGGATATATGTCACCAGAGTCATTTCCTTGGTGAAAAGGAATGCACTTGACCCTAGCCTGCGACTGGCCGTTTCCTTCATCTGCGACGGTATCTCCTTTTTATTTCCCCCGACCGTTCCAACAAGGGTCATGCCACAGTCTAAGAGGTCCGTCACTAAGGGCACAGACGTGAACCAGTTGTCTGTGGTTACATTCCTTTGTGTCTGGTGGTATGGCCTGGTCAGCTCCTTGGTGTAGTAATGGCCAAGGTTGATGCCCTACATGGGTCTTGTCCCATCCTTCCCCAGATAAGGGATCGCACCCACTAAGTACTTGATATTGCTGTCATTGGCAAGAACAAGCTTGATCCCGTATTTAGCCGGCTTGTTGGGGATGTACATTCGGAAGGGGCACCTTCCTCTGAAACCAAGCAGCTGTTCGTCGACAGTCAGGTTCTCGCTAGGCACGTACATCCTCCCACAATTTCCTATAAAGTTGTCCCAGATCTTCCTAATGGCTGCGAACTTATCTGTCTTCCGCCTCTCCTCCCGTGTGTCAGGGTCATCAAAACGCAGACAATTCAGTAGGAACTCGAATCGACCCTGAGACATGGCCGCACGGTATGTGGCTGCGCCGGTGCAGGGGTTCCACATCTCTGATGTTGATAGATGATTGTCCCTCTGGCAGCCACTGAAGATGATAACCCCAGAAGTGCACGCACCTCGGCTGGTTCTGTTCGAGAGTGTGTTCCAGTCTGCCGGCCTTACTTGGCAGCCTGCAAGTGGATTCGCTTGTTGCTCCATTCAACAATCTCGTCGATGATTTGGTCCTCAAACAGCAACGTGAAGCACTTGATTGGGGTGTCAGCACTCCGTGCCTCCGCTGTTGGCCCTGTGGTCATGCCGGATGAAAGGATGTTTCGTGATGGAGTTCTCATCCATCGACGAACGAGACTGTGGCCGGCAACTCCACCTGAAGCCAGAAGTGCTTGCCAGGGTGCTGGTGTGGAAGTCAACGACTGAGGGAGCATCGTCGTCCTCATCATGGCGACTTTTTCTTCCCCTACGAGCAGCCGGGGCATCAGGAGAGGCGGCAGGGGCATCAGGAGAGGCAGCATGGGCATCAGGAGAGGCGGCAGGGGCATCAGGAGAGGCGGCAGGGGCATCAGGAGAGGCAGCAGGGGCATCAGGAGAGGCAGCATGGGCATCAGGAGAGGCAGCAGACGTAGAGGCACCAGGGTCTGGGTCGAACACATGGCGGCTGGTGATAGGCCTAGCTGTCACGTGGGGCGAGCGTGGCTTGGCTGGTGTAGACGTGTGCCGTGGTTTTTTGCAGACAACTTCAAAGAACATTATAACTTACCTGGTATTATACACAGTCAACACAGACAGGGCAGAAGTGGCGAGGGCACACAGGTCCACGACACTTGCGGCACCTGTGCCGCTTCTTCCTGTCGGACCCCTTAGGGCACATAACGCAGCGCACCAAGGCACCACTACTCTCTGCTACCACCGTGCCTGCCGGGCCTGCAGCAGTGCCAGGTGAAGGGAGGTTGCAGATTGTGCAGATAAGTGTCTTGAGGGGCGTGACAGGAACGGCGAGTCGAGCCTCTTCTCTGCTCAGGGCGTGATGAGTCCCAGTGCCAATATTTGCATATATTTCCTCCTGATGATCCTGTTGCCACCTGTCCTAATTGCATTTTCATTGTGGATGACCCAGGAGTTGAGTACACAGGTGTTCAGCATCCCATAAAACACACACAGCGGCCATCTCTTGGTCTTGCGTCCACAGGAGTAGTGGCACACATCTGGTCGAATGTGTCCACACCACCTTTCGTGTGATTGTAGAACTCGATGATCTCCGGCTTTCCTGTGGGTCCCAGGGCTGGCTGTGTGTGCATAGAAGACAACAGCAAGACGAGCTTCTTCTTGGTCTTGGACTTTGTTGGGATATATGTCACCAGAGTCATTTCCTTGGTGAAAGGAATGCACTTGACCCTAGCCTGCGACTGGCCGTTTCCTTCATCTGCGACGGTATCTCCTTTTTATTTCCCCCGACCGTTCCAACAAGGGTCATGCCACAGTCTAAGAGGTCCGTCACTAAGGGCACAGACGTGAACCAGTTGTCTGTGGTTACATTCCTTTGTGTCTGGTGGTATGGCCTGGTCAGCTCCTTGGTGTAGTAATGGCCAAGGTTGATGCCCTACATGGGTCTTGTCCCATCCTTCCCCAGATAAGGGATCGCACCCACTAAGTACTTGATATTGCTGTCATTGGCAAGAACAAGCTTGATCCCGTATTTAGCCGGCTTGTTGGGGATGTACATTCGGAAGGGGCACCTTCCTCTGAAACCAAGCAGCTGTTCGTCGACAGTCAGGTTCTCGCTAGGCACGTACATCCTCCCACAATTTCCTATAAAGTTGTCCCAGATCTTCCTAATGGCTGCGAACTTATCTGTCTTCCGCTCTCCTCCCTGTGTCAGGTCATCAAAACGCAGACAATTCAGTAGGAACTCGAATCGACCCCTGAGACATGGCCGCACGGTATGTGGCTGCGCGCGGTGTGCAGGGGTTCCACATCTCTGATGTTGATAGATGATTGTCCCCTCTGGCAGCCACTGAAGATGATAACCCCCAGAAGTGCACGCACCTCGGCTGGTTCTGTTCGAGAGTGTGTTCCAGTCTGCCGGCCGTACTTGGCAGCCTGCAAGTGGATTCGCTTGTTGCTCCATTCAACAATCTCGTCGATGATTTGGTCCTCAAGCAGCAACGTGAAGCACTTGATTGGGGTGTCAGCACTCCGTGCCTCCGCTGTTGGCCCTGTGGTCATGCCGGATGGAAGGATGTTCCGTGATGGAGTTCTCATCGACGAACGAGACTGTGGCCGGCAACTCCACCTGAAGCCAGAAGTGCTTGCCAGGGTGCTGGTGTGGAAGTCAACGACTGAGGGAGCATCGTCGTCCTCATCAGGGCGCCTTTTTCTTCCCCTACGAGCAGCCGGGACATCAGGAGAGGCGGCAGGGGCATCAGGAGAGGCAGCATGGGCATCAGGAGAGGCGGCAGGGGCATCAGGAGAGGCGGCAGGGGCATCAGGAGAGGCAGCAGGGGCATCAGGAGAGGCAGCATGGGCATCAGGAGAGGCCAGACGTAGAGGCACCAGGGTCTGGGTCGAACACATGGCGGCTGGTGATAGGCCTAGCTGTCACGTGGGGCGAGCGTGGCTTGGCTGGTGTAGACGTGTGCCGTGGTTTTTTTCCATACACGGCGTCTGGTCTCCTCATCACTATGACTACTCTCATCATCATTTTCACTTGGTTCAGGTACATATTCTTTGTCAATGTCACTATCATACATGACCTCATATTCTAGGTCATCTTCATTCTCTTCATCATCAGTTTCACTATAATCAGGTAATTCCCCAGTTGTGTTCATAATTCTTTCAAGCTCATCACTTGCGTAATACTTCACCTGTTTATTAGACATGATTCTTGCAATAGTAATAGCACTTTAGTACACCTAGAATGTCGTAATCAATACCTGTAAAGAAAAATAACGTAAATAGCAAACCAGAATATGTACACCACTGCAAACCTTGGGAGATTTCCACCCGCTAATAATTGCACCTTGTATCACAAACGTCGGGTGAAAATCACCCAAAATGTACTCTACAGGAAAAATCAAGCGAGCGACACTTAAACCACTACCTCTCTCGACCACGGCTAAACACGCACTGCAGCTACTGGGCAAGGCAGGTGGCTGCCACCACTCCCCACAACATGGTCACGTGATCAAAATATCGTGGGGTGAATTTCACCCGAGGTTTGTGTTCTAGGGTTAAGGCGGGACGTCATAATTTCTGCATTGGTTTTCGTAAGGTTCATATCCCTGACTAGGTCGTCTACGTCTTTCTGGTTGGGGAAATGGGGTGACGTATTAGAGCTTGCCTCGAAGTCAGCATCTTCATCTTCATCGGAAGATATTAAAAGCGTTTCTTCTATTTCCTCCATGGTGGGTGGGCATGGAACGGGTAAATCTTCATTATGGGGGACTGGGGCAATAGAAGATGGGACATTTGAATATAGGACATTTTTTCTACCTTTACCTTTCTTGTAGAGAGAAATGTCTACCATGCAGAAGTAGCAATCATCGTGGTGATTGGTTTGCTCCCTCCAAATGCGAGGAATAGCAAATGGCATGCCTTTTCTGGTACCTCGCAGCATCCTTCTAATGTGGAACGGCAGCTCTCACAGCAAAACTGAGGTGCCCATGACTTATCTTGACCGCCCATGGGCATTCCAAAGTAAGCATGATATGCTGCACAAAACTTTGCTCCTGTGTTAATTTGGTGCTTTACTTGCTTTGGATTGATGTAATGGCCGCAAACATAACAAAATGAATCTGCAGAGTGTCTGCAGGGCCTATTGGTAGCCATCACCATATAATTCTAATTCAAATATCTGAAAAATACAAAAAGACTTTATAAACAGAAATAAGAAACCAAATGTGTACAAATATTTAATAATGGGCCATAACCAATAAAAACATTACTAATAAACCCCAGTTTTGAGAACATTTTGAATTTTGCACTTGAAATTACTTTTGCTATCTCAGAAAAATGCCTTAAAAATGGTGAAAAAGTAAGATTTCTAAATTTGACCATATCATAAAAACTATACTTTTCCGAGCAAAACTGATGCCAAATCTGTAATCAGCGTGGCGAAAAAGAGAAAAGATCGAAAAATCAACATAAACAAAAAATTGTTGCACAGTGTTATCTGGCTGGTACATAACCTGCTTAAAATTGCTTTGTTTTGACTTGAAAATGTTTTTTTCCAATGGGCTGTTTACTTAACCACATCGGCGCTTATACCGGTTAATTTTAACCATTGTAAAGCAATGAATCCATTCATTTCAGCCAGTCAAAACGGCTTTACACCGCTTTATTGGCTGACTTTCCGTTTGTCTCCCTTTTTGTGACTGTAGTTTCGGTTCAGAAGATTTTCCTTGTTCTTTCTAACTTTTACATATACTTTTATTTGAATTAATAGATCTTTCATTGAATCTCGTTCCATTTTAAACTGTAAATAATATACTTTTGGTAATTTTTCAACGTTTGTTCTCTTTTATTCTGCTTTAAACCTTTTTCCATTTAAAACTAATTTGTAAACTATACTTTTATTGTCTATCTTTTATACATTTTTAATAATTTATAATAAACGCACTGTACCAGTGGATTCTGAAGATGTGGGTTGTGGGCGATTTAAGATGGGGTATGGGCGTGGGCGTGGGTGCAGCGTAATGAGTAGTGCTAATAGCGTTAAAAATTTTTTATATAATAGTGTAGGAGCATAACGGAAAATTCCTTTTCCTCGCCTCTCTCACATGGCTGTAAAACTCCAAACATATGGGTAAGAACAAATCACAAAGGAACGCTTATTTTACATTTATTTCTTGAAAGTACCAGCCAAAATTTATAACGTTACCGAGCCTCTAAACGTGCCACTCCACTTCAGGTCGCCCTCATTTGCCCATTGCTCAAGCTTCACTCAGCACTCACTTTTCATCGCCAACCTTCATCATGTAACTCTACTCCCTCTCCGACCTTCGTCGGAGAGCGGCCCGCCGTCCTTCAAAACTCCATTCGAGCATTAGAAGTAAATAATCACTTGAGGTGACCTACAATTTCATCCCGCCAGAAGCAAACATCATTTCTGCAAGATTTCTACTGACGTCATCCTTCGGCCTCACTCATCCTTCACCATAATTCGATCGGCGAAGCAAGTTTCCTTTCATCAAGATCTTGTCACGTAGTTTACGCCGGTAGACCTTTCCGTCTTCAGAGTCACCTTCGTCAAAATTGCAGGTCTGTAAACCTCTCCTATGCCACCGGCACTTGGCCTACAGTATTTTGTCACGTCGTGATAGACTATTCGTTTTCAAAGCTTAAAACGTCTGCAAACTCAATATACTCCCAGCCTAACTGAAAAGGCTATCTTCAAAGTGTCCTCAGTGGCGTTCAATTTAACTGCCGTTAAGACCGCACTTTAGGCCTAATCCGTTTACTGTACCAATACCATACTTTCATTACTCCAGTTATTATTGGCTTATTACTTATTATTGTGTTCAATACCGTATATCTCATTACCTAAATTAATGTTTCTTGACATTATTATATTCACTTAATTCTTATACTGTGTAAACCATTTCTTATTGCTAATAAGTCAGTCATTGTAATATAGCACAATTACTGTATACATAATTGTTTATCACTATGAATAAATAATTATATTACTTCTCTAATTAAACAAAAACCACAAAGTCATTTATATCTCCTTTATTAAATATTGTGTATTTAGTTAGTAGGCCAAATTGGTGACCTCAGCCATTTTTATTTATTTATTATAGTGAGCCGGCACGTAGGCCACTATAATAAAGAAATATAGAGTAAATCCTCGTCCAACGCGCGGGTTAGGTTCCTCGAGAACTGCGCGTTAGGTAAATCCCCGTTGGACAAACATAATACCTTATGGGATAAATGGGGATACGTGAACGCGGCCGCGTAAAGTCTCCCATTAATACTTAGATACGTAGATTTTTTATTCATACATAAATGAATTTCCCTACCTATATTGTATATGAAATAAGAACATAATAAAATCATAAACATAATGATATTTACATATGATAAATAAAAATATATTAAATGAAAATAGCACGTATCTTTTCTTCACTCTTTCGGATGGTGCGTATGGTAGACTCATTCACATGATACTCGCTGCCAAGTGATGTTATGTTCATACCACCACGCAACTTATCTAGAATCTTTATTTTCTCGGCTAATGTCATAACCTTACGACTTTTCTTCTCTTCACTATCACTCGCACATGCTTTACGTTTTGGTGATATACTGCTGTCTAAGGATAATAGCAAAACAACGGCAAAATACGACAAAAACAATCCAACACAACTTCACTGAACTTAACACGTTAGCGGGACTGAGACAAAGGGTGATGCGAGGAGTGACGCGAGAAGGAGGGAGATGCGGGAGTGTTGGATAGTGTAGGAGAAAACACTAGAGCGCGCACTGGCACGCGTACAGTACTACTGTATTAGAGCGTGTTTGGCGGACCGTGTATAATAAAATTTTTCGTTTTCGGCAAATTATCGTTCTCATTTATTTTTCCTTGTATAAGCAAATTCGCGCTGGACAAACACGCGTTGGACGAGAGTTTATAGTATATATTATTTCAAAATTTTGAAATTAATGTATCAATAGTTGAAATTAATGTCTTATTTAACTATAATTTTTTTTAACAGTATATATATATATATATATATATATATATAGAGAGAGAGAGAGAGAGAGAGATAAGTAAGTGATTACTGAATAATTTAGGTTTATTTGCTTGAGTGGTCACCAGATATTTCGATCGAAACAGTGAAAGGAATAGATTCTATTCTTTTTCATTTAATTAAACAAAACAAATAAATTATAAATGTCACACTGAAATAACGTACAACTGCTTGACTGAATTTGCAAATGAATATGCATGATTTACTAAGATTAAGTTAATTATAATGATGGACAAATGCATAGTGAATACTTAATTTAGATAATTACGAGATGTAAGATGCACGCGAATGAATTTACTCACTGGAATGATAATAGGCGAAAGTGGAGGCCTGCTAAAGAAGTACGGCATGGTGCAAGTACCAGCGAATACTAAAGAAGGAAGCTTGAAGTTGGAAATCTCGATGCGAGGTTCGATGTGATGTCATTTAGTTGCTGTTCGAGCAAGGATCTGCCGCGTTGAGCAAAATAAGCCTAATTCAAGGCAAGATAAAGAAACTTCAGACAGTCGGTCCTTTCATCCAATACGCACGAGAGAAACTATGCCCATATAAGGAAAACTTAAAGCGTATGATATATATATATATATATATATATATATATATACTGCAAATATTCATTCATTTCACGTATTTAATTGTGAAATTCTTCCCATATATATATATATTATATATATATATATATAGAGAGAGAGAGAGAGAGAGAGAGAGAGAATTTTGACAATAAATTGAAACAGAAACGAGAAAATACGTTCCGGTTTAAAATACAATGAGCTTCCACTTCCTGTTTCCTTCCTATCAGATTTCCTTGAAGACAATCTCCCTAATTCGTCATCGTTTCAAAGTTATGGTTAAGTTATTTTATCATAAAATGTTGCGCTTATACTGTTTATACTCGCTGGGGAGCCACAGTGAAGTACTGTGCACGAGCTTGGCAGAAGTGCACTGAAGGTCGGCCTTGAACGCTGCACGTATTTCAAGGAGGACGAGAGGGAGGGCGTCGGTCCAACGTGGACCGGTAGTGGCCACCCTCAAGAACGCCTTCAGGTGGTGGTGCAGCCGTTCGATGAGGCCACTGGCCATTGGCCTATGTGCGGCGGTTCGAATCCGGGAGCAACCTAAAAGACGCGTCCGGTTCCTCCACACGGCGGATTAGAATTGGTGACCACGGTCAGTGGTGATGGTAGAGGGGACACCGAAGCGTGAAATCCAACCACTACCGAAGCCACGGACGGCGGACTCCGCTGTGATATCTCTTATGGGAATCACCTCGGTCCAACGCGTAAAGCGATCGTTGCATGCCAGGAGGTACGTGCAGCTGTCGGAGGGAGAAAAGGGGCGGGCGAGCTTCAGATGTACATGGTCGAAAAGTGCATCAAGAGGGTGGGGGGTGAGAGCAACCAAAGGAGCCTTCGTGTGACGATGTATTTTGGCCCTCGGGTACTTTGTGCATGTACGGGACCAAAATCTGACGTCACGATTGATGCTGGGTCATACAAAACGTGATAAGGAAACGTTGCCACTAAGAAGGCAAAAAGAGAATCTTCGGTCGTGTCTGACGATATCGCTGTAGCTATATGCTTAAGTTATTTTTATTATTATAATAAATCCCGAAGGAGGTTTATATTGTTATGCTTAGTTATTTTTTATTTTTTTTTTACACTGCACACCCTGGAAGGTTCCCCTCTGAACCGATTAACATCAAATTTGCAGGACATGTAGAAATCGGATTTCCCTCTTGAACGAAAGAAATATCCCGGATACGACTGAAATTAGGGGTAACTAAGGTAACTATATATTTCCTGCCCAATTCTTACCAAATTTGCTGTATTTTTAGACTTTGGGGACTAAGTTTAAAATATTTTAAAATTTCCGAGATAAAACATTTTGTAGCGAAGGGATAATTAATTTAAAGTTTTTACATATGGCTTAACATAACACGTTTTGTATTCAAAGGATTTTATAAAAATTTATAGGATCTTTAGATTTTTTGGCACTATAATGAATGCTAATTTCACTCTTTTCGTTGTCGTGGTAACTACAGTTTCATTAGTTTAACGAACCTACAGTGTTCCTTTTCTAACCGATTTGCATCCAATTTTTAGAAGCAGTACAAATTAGACACCGTAGTTATACACCAAATTTTATGTGCATCCGAGTGTTCCCGCTGGAGGGGTAACTGTAGGGTTATGCTATCATTCAGGCTACAGGGTTCCCTACTAAGCCTGTTAATTCCAAATTTTCAGATGTTGCGTTCACACAAATGTAGAGATACCTTTCATTCCCTTGAAATGATAACCTTTATAAAATTTAAAACTTAAGAAAACTTATCT
The DNA here is from genome assembly GCA_023014485.1 of Bathynomus jamesi. NCBI lineage: Eukaryota > Metazoa > Arthropoda > Malacostraca > Isopoda > Cirolanidae > Bathynomus > Bathynomus jamesi. The sequence continues at coordinate 528,559 of JAJOZX010002004.1, forward strand.
CAAAATTAATGTTTTTTTTTAATGTCATGAACAAATTAGTATTGCTTTTAGGCAATACTAACAGTTTCTCTATCTCTGAGCCGTTTTTGAGAAGAGTTTTGAAGGGGAAAGGGCGAGGTGTAGACGGTACTGAAATTATTTATATACGAAGGTGGGCTGAAATGTAATGCCTCCACTTGAATAATTCTGGATTGTATAGAGGTACCCAGATAAAACCAGTTTTATGTTGTAACTTGATATCCCCACCCCCATTCCAGATTGTGTAGAGGTAACCAGATAAAACCGGTTTTGTGTTATAGCCTAATATAGCCTACACTCATTCCACACGTTGGTTCAGTATCGATTACAATGGAAAGGAGTAAAGACGTTCGCTTTATGCAATGTGCCGTAATTGAATTTTTGACCGCGGAATGTGTTGCTCCCATAGACATTCATCGGTGAATGCAAGCTGTGTACGGCAAACAGTGTGTTGATGTGAGTACCGTTTGACGTTGGGCGAGGCAGTGTAAAGAAGGAGAAGCAGGGCAAGAAGATTTGTGAGACAAACCGCGAAGTGGAAGGCCTGTAACGGCAACCGACGAATCTCATCGGAACTACGTTGACGAACTGATTCGTGGAAATCGTCGCATTAAACAAAATAAAATTGCTGCAATGCTCGATATCTCCAAAGACCGAGTGGGACACATTATCAGTATTCTCGGTTACTGAAAGGTCTGCGCCAGATCGGTGCCTCGCATGCTCACTGCCGAGATGAAAACTGAGAGACTACGCATTTGCGTAGAAAATCTACAGCGCTTCCAAAATGAAGGAGGTGAATTTCTGCACAGCATTGTGACAGGAGACAAGACGTGGGTCCATCATTATGACCATGAAATAAACGACAGTCCATGGAATATCGGCACAAAAATTCACCGCAACCAAAAAAAATCAAAGTTCAAAAATCGGCTGGAAAAGTGATGATGACTGTTTTTTGGGTTATCAATGGTGTTGTTCTCGAAGACTTTACGGAAAGAGGGACAGCAATGAACTCCGCACGTTATATTAAAACTCTGAAGAAATTAAAAAAACGGATCAGGAGGGTTCGCACCCACAAAAACGCAGTCATTGTTCACCATGACAACGCACGGTCTCACACCAGTGTTCAAACGCGAGAAGCAATTGAAGATCTGCAATTCACCGTCTTGCCGCATCCACCATATCGTTGACGTAAATGTATGGAGGTAGAGGGTGATTTTATAAAAAAGTAAATGTATCGTTTTGAAGAATAAACTCTACTGTAAGGTACATATCTGCTTTTGTTTCGATAAAATCCTTCAACCCGTTTAAAATTTATTTGAGTGGAGGCATTACTATTCAGCCCACCCTCGTACACTTGGGTAACCAAACTGTCGAAATGATATTTATATTACCTGAAAGCACTGATAAAGGCTTACATTACGAAATAACTCTCATGTAAAAAAATTAAAATGATAAACGCGTAGCCGCAAAAAATTCGAAAAAAATTGTAAGTAAATTTTCATACAAAAAATAGGTGCTACTATAGCGTGATTCCTACCTCGATTCGGCGGTCTACCTTTTAATTATAGCTTCTTACCTTGCTTACTAATTGCTTGTTTACATTCCAATGTCCATCGCCCTTGACGATTGGTTAGGTTTAGTTATGATATTTTCGTTAGTTTTAACGAAAATATCGTGACTAAACCTAACTAATCGTAGGTAGACCACATACTATAGTAGCACCGAAACTATTTTTTAAATAAATAAAATTGAATAATAAATAGCATTTTATATTTATTATATTTTCATTTATACCTTGGATAGGAATCACACTCTACAGCACTGTAGTTTCGAACCAAAACGGGTAGGAATTACCCTATAGTATCGAAGTCACCGGTAGGAATCACGCTATAGTACCACCAAAAAATAAGTATTCACAGGAAATGAAGCGAATAAATAGTGGTTTTTAATGTTTTTTAATAATGTTTTTTATACCGTCATATCATTAACAGGAGCTTCCTTTGTTGCCTACGCTTTATGCTTATAGCTTTTATAACGTTCCTTCATTAATGTTACAGATCTGATATTTTTCATTTATTTTTATAATAAATATAGTTTTAAAAAGTTGACGATCCAATTAAGATTAAATCGCTGATTTCATCGCAATCAAAGTTCTAACCATTTTACATTTCGGAGTCAAAATTCTAAGTCTTAGAAGTAAAATTTACTAATGATATAAATACCATACAAACTACAGTTCCTCTTCTTTAAGAAGAGACAAACGGATTTTCTTAGCTCTTAATCGTTTTCAAGAAAACTAATTTTAAAGAAGGGTTGAGAGCTACATTTACTCTGTGTGAGTGAACTCTTTCTTCATTTTCCTACTTCATTTTCCTATTTCATTTTCCTACATGCATCCCTTTTTCTTTTAATTTGTTATAGAGAAATGATTGCATTATAAGTCATAACCATTTAATTTTTTATTCTCACAAAATCATTAGAATATTTTGAATATAACTTTCCATACGCAAGAACAAAATATTTCCTCAAGTAGACTATGTCCATGTGTACTACGTTTTCCTGTATATAATTTAATAATAATTCCTCTATATTTTGTATATTGTACGGAAACTTCAATTGATTCAGAGAGTGATCAACCATTCATAAAGTTGCGAGCTCGTAGAGTAAAAAGCTTCTAAAACAAAATTGAATAAAATGTTCACCGAATATATTAACTGAATTCTGTAGATGATATGACATAAAATACAGACCTTTTTTCCATTTCTTTGTCAGTGTTAACATGTTTGAAATATCTTCCATTCATTTAACTTTTTCATTAAAAAGTTCAGTCTAAAACTATTGGAACAAAAACCATTCCAAACGGTTACAAACAACACTCAAATCATATAATTTAAAACAGTGTTGTCACGGAAACGCTTAGAAATCTCGCTTCTTAACATGTTTTGAAGATGAAAAGGATGTTTATTAATTTTAAAGAGTGATGTACCTGAAACGGTTTGCTTTTTTGTTTTTATAAATCAGTGGAAGGAGAAATAGTACACATATGAATCAATAAACTTGACTGGTGAAATGTATGATAGTTGCGAACAGTGGCGGCTCGTCAGTAGGCACTGCGGAACTGCAGTACCCCTAAATTTTTTATTTACAATTGAAATAATCAAGAACAATATAAGGATGAGCTCACTGAATAACTTTTTCAATAACTTTTGAAACTTTTATTCATTGCTCAATGCTCATCCTTTTATTTCAGTAATTATTTCAACCCATTCTTAGAGACAGCAACCCCTAGAATTTTTAGTCACGAGCCTCCACTGGTTGCGAAGGGAGAATATTAGTGAACATTTTTTCACATTTACTTCCCATTTCAATCTCAAGCTAAAAAAAAAGACATCTTCCGTGAATGTGAAAGAGTAATACTATCATTTTGAAGAAAGGTAAATGAAAAATGTGTAGCCAGTATAAACCAAGTAGAACCTTCAAAGGATGTACTAATTCAATTATTATTCATATGGCAACGAGAGATGAATCGCGGCTCTTAAGAGAGTATAAAACAGTTTTTCAGATTATGTACCTTTTATCTTAGTCTCAAGATAAAAAAGATTCTCTCTCTGTGTGAGCAATAAAGAAATTTTGAAAAAAAATAAATGAAGGATGAAAATTGACAGTAAAACTTAAGTAGAACCTTTATAGAATAGAGTAATTATTCGAGCATTTCAGTCACAACGAAAGATGGATCACCGGTCTCTCTTTTTGAGAATGATTACCTTCTATTTCAATCTTCAAATAAAAATGTCATCCTTCTTTTCTCTGTCACAAGAATGTGGCTATTTTAAAACAAAATGCTCGAAGAATGTAAAGGCTGAAACTAAGTAATAAGTGGTAACAGGGGATTATTTTAATGAGTCATTGAACTTTGACATATCGGTCTCGGATCGTGTTATAGACCCCCAAAAGTGGGTAAAGAAAAAAGTAAGAAGGAAAAAAGTCAGGAGAAAAAAGAAGGGTTGCTTAGAAAGGGTTTAAAAAGGAAGGATGTATCTTGGGGAAGGGGAGAAAAGGAAGGATGTATCTTGGGGAAGGGGAGAAAAGGAAGGATGTATCTTGGGGAAGGGGAGAAAAGGAAGGGTGAGGAAGAGTAAGGATGAAAATGAAAGGTGGGAAGGGAAGAAAGAGGAAAAGAATGGTGAGAGAAGGAATCGGGAAATGAGAATGGTAGAGAGGAGGAAGAGGGGAAAAGGGAAGTGTGTGGAGAAGGGAAGGAGGAAAAAGGAAAAGGTAGAGAGGGGGAAAGAGGAAAGGAAGAGTTAGAATGGGGAAAGGAAAAGGAAGGAAGTTAATTAATAAATAAATTAATTTTAATTAATTGATTTTTAATTTATTTTAACTAATTTTTAATTAGTTAATTTTAAATCTTAATTATAATATCTTTTGTTAATTAATTATAATTTAATTTCTAATTTTACTTAATTTCTAATTATTTTAAATGAATTTTAATTATTTTTTATTGATTAATTAATTACATTTCTAAATAATTAATTACTTTATTATAATTATTGTGTGTTCATCACATACACTGGAGGGTTTTCCTCTCAATCGATTAACACCACATTTTCAGGCCACGTGGGTATATGAGGAAGGGTAGTAATATTAAAAAAAAAAGGCTTTCATGAATATTTCTGGAGTTATGTAGTTTTTGTATGCAAAAATCGTCCATGCACTACCGTGCGTGGACAAATCTTTTTCACCACGACCAGCACTTCGCGGGCGGGTCTTCTGAAGGCTGACTTTTTGTCAGAAGAAACTACACCACACGCACTTTACACCAAAGGATAGAGGACGTCGTTATAAATAATTTGATGTAAACATCGAACAAATTCGTTCATTACAAAAAAGTTTAGAGCAAAGTTTATGTGGTCAAAAAGTCGTTGAGCTGAGTAAGCCATCCGTCCGCGTGACGCTGGGCGGAGCTTATTCGTCGAGAGTTCTAAGCTCCGGCCATCGTCATGCCTCTTGTCGGCAACATGCAAAAACAAATTTTGGCTAATTTACAATTCCTGTTTTGCTAAAAAATATTTCACAGTCGATAATAATAAAACGGCTATCTTATAAAATCTATATAATATATGCATATACGTATGTACATGTATATATATATAAATACATTGAAAATAATCCAAAAAATAGAAAATATAAGCTTTTTTATTTGCACGATGCGCGATAATTCTTCCAACGTAAAAATCTTCAAAATCGCAAGTCATGCAGTATAACAACGGTAAAATGGGGTGAAAATTTTGAAATGATTAACCCTTTAATGCCCAATGTGTGAAATTTTCATCGTTAATTTTGGAAGCAATTTTAGACCTTCCAGTTCCCAATGTGTGAAATTTAACACATTTCGTATTTTATTAATTATAATGAACAATAAAACTTTGTAAAATATATTTTTCAGTTATTTTGGGTCCAATTAAACGATTTTTATATCCCAATTTTTTTTTTTTTACTTTTCGACTTAATTTGGGTATGAAAGGGTTAAGGTATCAGAAATTTATTGAGGCGCGTTCTGTAGCCAGGTACAAGACGGTAAGATGATCTGCCATATGCAAAATATGATCATGTCACTTACCGTTCAAATAACCATATCATGAAGTGACTTTACAATATCTGGCAAAACAATATCTGACACCAAAATTAAATGTGAAATAATTTCGACTGAAGGACAACTGACTTCATTCGAATTTATAATATGTTTAATTACCTGATACGATTTCTTAAGCAAGGTAAATATTGTTAGCAAATTATTACAGTGCTACCATGAACGATGAGCCAAGAGCAGAGGCCAAAGAAAATTTTAGAATTAATTGTTTTTTAAAAATACAGTAGTTGCTAATGCAATTGTCTTTTTGAAGCATAGATTCAAAGTATATATGAGGAACATCGACAAATGTTTGGATTTTTATATGGAACGAATACACTGAAGAGTCTCGGTGAATCTGATCTACTTAAAACTGTCAAGATTTTCACGTGGCATTAGAAGGAGATCTACGTAAATGGAGTAGATTTATTCGAAGAAATTAAAATGTTTTGAAAAATTATCCTTTCTACTTATACAAGCTTAGAAGCCCTTCAGTTTATTTTCAATAACACTCTGTGGGAAATATACCCAATATAAATGCACTAAAAATACTGTTCACTACATCCCTCTCCGTGGCATCAGCTGAGAGATCATTCTTCAAGTTGAAAATAATAAAAAATTATTTACTAAGAACGTTGGCAATATTATCCATAGAAAACGAAATTGCCAAAAATTTAGATTACATAATTTCAAAATTTTCATCGAAGAGAGCTAAAAAAAATATATCAAATACTATCTCTCTTTTCTAATGTCATTATTTTGTTATTTTTAATTTCATAACAGAAAACAATTCCTATTTTTGTACCTGATTTTGCAATAAATATTAATGTTAGATTATGAAATTATTTCATACATCCATCAAAATATTTGTTTTATTGTAATACTAATGCTATGTTTTTAATAGTATTTATCATAAAATTAATTTTTTTAAATTTGTATTGCAATTTTATGACAAATTGTAAAATGACCCGCAAACTACTACTGTTGCACCTGACCCTGCAAATATTCAAACCGGCCCTAGTAAAGTAGTGTCGTTAAATGTTCATTTTATTTCACCGGCTATTGCGAATACTTAAATTAGTAATTATTTTAATGTTTATTAACATTAACTTAACGACGTAATGCAAAGCGTTAAACGAAAAACGTTTATACAACTATAAACCGAATTACTTCGGGACATAGCTGTTTCCCAGTCGTTAATCGTACAGGATAGGTCTATAATCGAATTTCGGGCCACTTATGCGTCATTTATATTCATAAATTTTTGTCCAACTGCTAACGTGTGAACTAGTTATAGTAACGCATCCTAGCTAATCTTTTGTTAAATTTGATACTTGAATTAACATATCTAGCTAAGCTAGAGTGTATAGTTAGAATCCTGGTATTTTAGTATAGCCTTGCGTTGTAATCTCTAGCCCATCAATACCACTTATACCAGGGAAAGAGAGAGATCACGCTGCACTAAGATAACCCAGCCATTATGTACGCAAACATCATTAATCCGAGTAAGGGAAGCTGAATAACATTAGTGCCAGTGCCGGTGACGCTTGTCAGTTCTGTGGTCCTTCTTCTTATCAATTTATCAAAATTAACAGTGTTTAAAGTCTGTTAACCATTGTGTTACTGCTCCAACAAAATTGTAAGATCACATAGTTACAATCTCACCAGATAATCTATAATACTTAACTCATAATATTACATAATAAATATCTTCAAATTTTTCTAGCGATATCCGGCACTACTTACTTAGTTCTTCAAAGCCACAAGCTGTACACGCGACCCTGAAATAACAAACATACGAACGAACAAACGGGTGACCCAAGAGACATAACAACGAACGACTGAATTTTAATTAAATGTGCAAATGAAAACTTAATGTACAGCAAGAACGTTATCTAAAAAGATAATCAAATTCTTTCATTAAGACTTCCAAAATCTATCAATAAATACCTAAATTTCAAGTGAATAAACTTTACAAAAATGGCAAACAGAGGAAACAACAACAAAAACAACAAAAACAACAACAACAGACATTTCCCATTCCCTTATCTTCAGGATTCTCCATGAGGAAACAGGAAAGAAATATGCCTTCTCCCTCCACATCAAGCGTTGCTTCCCCCGTCAACGGATCGAGGAATTCAATGGGAATAAAAGGCGGGAATGGGTAATGGAATCATACCTATCTTTTACCCTAAACTTTTTGGCATGAAAGGATGAAAGAATAAACAAATGAGAAAAAGAAAACAACGAACTAAAACAGTGTATAAACGCTCTGAATGAGAGAGTATCCACGATAGAAGATCGACTGCAAAACCGAGCAATAGAAAGTGAGAGGTTAAACAGCGACCTCAGACAGGAACCTCACATAACCCTATGCTTTATCGGTAGACTTGGAGCCCCTCAAAGCTCCCCAAATGAAACTCCAATGACATTGTCAGAAACGCCATCAAGAAAAAACTCCGTATAACCATTCCTGAAAATGTCATTAAGGAGGTACATCGATTCGGGAAAAATAATAATGACACTGACAAAAGAATCATATAATTCAAAATGAGTGACTGGCTGTGGAAATCGAAAATAAGAATTGCAATTCTAAATATTAAATCTAATATACAGGGTGGGAGAAAAGTTTTTTAAGGATTTTATACATACAAATAATTTGTTAATAATAATGATATCACTGTAGCGTATGCGATACTTTTCAAATCAACTATACAAGGCCAGGAATGACTCTTGGCTAGAAGAGGAAGGCCCTAGCCCCAGTCACCGCCATGTCAGATAGGATGGAATACAGCAATGAAGATAAAGTGTATCTTGTATCGTGGGCTATTTCTTATAATAAGTGTGAAGAAAGTTTGCGTTTATTTCAAGAAAAATATAATAAACCACCACCAAATGCAACCACTCTTCGATACTGGAAGCTCAAACTTTTGGAAACAGTAAGCCTAGTAAAAGATAGCCCAAGAAGCGGAAGGCCAGTAACGGTAACAGGAGACAACAACAAAGAAAATGTCCTCGCCACTTTTCAAGTCGATCCAACAACTTCACCGAGAAAAGTCGCACAGGAATTGGGTATTTCAAAATTTTCAGTAGCAAAAATATTGAAATCACAGGGGTACCACGATTATAGATCCATTTATTCTCAACTCATATACAACGATGATTCTGATAGACGGCTGCAGTTAACTACAACAATGAGACAAAAGTTCAACAGTGATCCAGATTTCCTTGGAAAGATCAAATTTTCAGATGAATATGTCTACGGTTTAACGAGTAAAGGAAACAAACACAACGTTCACTACTAGGCGAAATAAAATCCCAAAATACGATTGGGTTAACCCGTTAAAACGGCTACACTAACAGTTTGGGCGTGCATTCGTTATTCAGGACTCGTTTCCTTTGACATATCGAGAGATATGATGGATGGAAAACGCCATTACCAGGTATTGTGAGACAAAGTTTTGCCACAGTTTACTAACGGCGTTGGCAGGAAGTGGCTTTATCAACATGATGGAGCGCTGCCACATTACTCTGCAGCTGCCCGTGAGATTCTGGATACGAACGTTGAAGGAAGATGGGTTGGGCGGCGAGGTCTCATCGAGTGGCCAGCCAGATCACCCGATTTAACCCCCATGTGATTTCTGGCTTTGAACTTATTTGCGTGGCAAACTCTACACTCCTGGTTTCATGTATCCAAATGTGAATGCCCTTGGGCGCAGAATAGATGAAGAACTGAAAAGGATCCTACTCGATATGTTCAGAAGAACAATGAAGAGTTTCACAGAGAGAATCCATAAATGTATCATAACGGATGGAGAACTCTTTGAAGATTAAATTACAATTTAACAAAACATTTGTATGACTAAAATTATTATAGCTTTTTGGTTTGATTTGTTTCATCATTTGAACACTTATCTGTTTAATGTTAACTAAATAGCTGTGTGTATATAAAATCCTTAAAGACTTTTTCCCACCCTCTATATATTAATGAATCACTATGAATTAGTAAATACAGAGATTAATTTTTTCAAAACTATTACATAAAACTTAAAAAAAGAAAAAATAATTTATTCCTGTTATGTACGGGACGGTATAATATATACCTGTAAGACCCAGGAAGGACAAAGACTGTCAATTGATAATTAATCAACACGACCGACAGCTTTCGGCGCCATCTACAAACATAATTTTTTCAGCAGAACCCGTGTGTTAAGTAAACCTGTCATTATGTACCACTACTCTTATATATTATAATAATAATAATGAAGAAAAATTTCATAAATTTATGATGTCTTCAAATTTTATAATTTTATAATTCTTATAATCTTATAATTTTGCTGTTCTCATAGTCCATCAAATTCTGTAATCGTTAATTTTAAGATTTTATAATAATTTTTAATTTCCAACTTAATTTTTAATTTCAAGTTTTTATAATTCTATAATTTTCTAACTTTCAACTCTACAGTCTCGCTGTGGATGCATATCACGTTCTTACATACATTCTCCCTTTATTACAACTGCTTTTTATTTATTTTTTTTGCATATAGGTATATATGTGTATGTTATATATATATATATATATATATATATATATATATATATATATATATATATATATATATAAATTTTATATATATATATATATATATATATATACATATATATATATATATATATATATATATATATATATATATATATATATGGGATGAATTTCACAATAAAACACGTGAAATGAATGAATGCTGCAAACCCACGAAAGGCCTTGGAATCGTTTTTCTTTTTCCTTGTGGGTTTGCAGCATATATATATATATATATGTGCGTGTGTGTATACTCGTATGTTGTGTATATATTTTTCTTACCTGTTATTATTTCTATTACCGTATTACCCTATCACATCCTGATCAACACATTAAATATCGTTAATACTGTAAATGAAATTAATGAATCTGAAAACTTAGTCAACTCCGACTCTATCTCAGTAGACAACATTTTAAACAAGAAAAACAACAATGGCAGCCTGTCTTTCCTAAACTTAAATATTCGCAGTCTTCCAAACCACTTTGACGAATTGACAGCTAACCTAAAATTTTTACAACATAAATTCACGTGCATTATATTAACTTGATTAAATGGAAATAATAAGATCTTTTTTAACATTTCGGTGTACACAAGCTACCATATAGGTAGGGCTAACAATGGAGGCGGTAGCGTAAGTATATTTGTAGACGCAAACGACAAGAGTAAAAGTATTGAAGAACTGACAAGCATAAACAATACCTCAGAAACACTCGCAATTGAAATGTTTATTCACAACACCCAGTATTTAATTTTAGGCATATACCGACCACCAACTGGTAACGTACCAACTTTTATTACTAATATCGATAATTCTAACCTCCAACCATATTGGTAACAATTGTGTCATTGCGGGAGATTTAAATATTGATCTTGCAAAAGAACGTTGAAATAATAACGCACGCTTCCTTCACAACATCATTACTGCAAGTGGCTTTAAATTAGCTATTACAAAGCCAACTAGACTTCACAATGACATTAGAAATTCGACTCTGTTGGACAGATCTGGATGTGGTCCCCGCTTGACTGCGGCTTGGGTATAGTTATATTAAATATCACAGATCACTTGCCAACATACACCATGCTAATCACCGATTTCTCAACAAAGGAAACTATAATAGTCCAGCGCGAAAGCTCTAAATTTTGGTGAACTTGTTCACTTTTTGATAAAAGGACCAAATCTGGCACAGATATACTTTGATGTATAATTTTTCATATAAGGAGGGGTGCCAAGAAAAATCTCAAGGTTTAGGGGTGGTACTCTTAACATTACGAGGAAAACCAATTTACACAAAATGAAAAATCAGGTGTGAGTTTAATGTTCAAAGTAAGTTTATTTATAACTGGTACCAAATCACCCTATAGTCCATTTGACATTAAGAGTACACAGAGTAAATCATCTAGCCACTTTTGTCAAAGCATGAATTGATACATAATCTTGTTCAAATACACCATTGTCTTCAAATTGGTACTTAAAATTTAGAATACAATATACACATTTCAGTCATAAAAGAGTATGTTTAACACAACAAACCCAAATTTCAGTCATAACATACTATATGATTAATATGATTAACACCATGCACTAAGTGCACTTGTCCACTACATTATCCAAAGCAAACACAAAGAGCTGTGCAGGGAAGGTTGGCTCTGGAGCATTTGCACAGTCCCCTACACGCTTTCTTGCACCACAGTGAATAAGTTCAGTACAAGCCTTGCAATCCTCAGGAAGGTGTGTCCAATTTGAGGTCCACCCATCCTCATTCTTTTCCCATCCCCAATTAGTTGGGGATGTAGCTCTGGTTGAGGAAGCAGTGTTTGACCTCATATAAAACCAGCTTGCTAGGCAGCTCTTTTGATGTACTGTTTCAAAGCTCCTTGGGTCGGAGGGATATTTTCAATGGCTCTGGTGCCTTTGGCAAACATTCTCTGTCTTGCTTTGTTGACTGTAATTCCTTCACATGTCCTAGAGTAGAGCAGAACTACAGAGTGCTCTATCATTTGATACATGTCATCTGTGAGGTCTTGCTGGCATGTGGAAAAGTGAGCAAATACAGGTGTCACATTATTGAATACTCTCCAGAGGTCCCTTACTGACCTTTTACTTTTCCCTGCAAATGCCGATGTTGTGTCACACCCAGTTAGTGCATGGAAAAAAGGCACTACAAGTGCCCTCTCAGGTCCAATGCTTGAAGCAATGGTATGAGCAGGGATGAGGCGGTAGTGCTTGCCAACTCCAAATGCAACCCAGAGTTCAGCTACTTGAAGGCAATGAGCTTTGGCTACTGCAAGCACTACAACATTTGTGTCAACTGTCTTCAAGAAAAATTTTTGTGTCCATGTCTGGCTGCATGCGCAACGAGTTTTCTTGGGACTTGGCTGGGAAGCTGTCCCAGAGGACCTTTTCTTATCTCTCTCCAACCTCTCTTTCGAAAAATTCAGGTAGCATGGTTTGTGATACAAAGCTTTGTGTGCCACTAATGTTTCTGCAACGCCACTACCATCATCTAGCCGTGCTAAAGTGATGCTCATTGGAATATTCCCTGTTTCCTTGAACTCCTTCAAGTTGTTAGCAATTGAGCCACATGACTTGCCTTTGGCACTTGCAGGACACAATAGTCTTGCATCTTTAAAGTCACTCTGACAAAGAAAACAAAGTGTCCAGTCTGTTTGTTGTAAGGTACTGTATGGTTCATGAGATTCACTTTGCTGAAATGCCATGTTTGCTATAGAAAAAGCCAACACCAACTATTTAGCAGATTAGGCTGGTTACAAGCTGATTCTTCTTCTATGTGTGAATTAGTTCATGTAAGTCCTGTTGTGCAGCTGTGGACAGGGACTGTACACAATCTGAAACAGAAATACATACATTATTGCATTTTCATTTGATATTTTTTATTTGATTGATTGACATTTTATTTGATGACTGACAATTGTAAACTGTGCATGTTGACTCTCATAATAGCCACTCATGCTATGCATACAAAACACCACTTTGTAAAGCATACATTTTACCATCAAAAAAGTATCACAATGCATTGTAGTTAGCTTATATGTATTGAATATGCAAGCCGTTGAATTGTATCGCAACAGAACAATCTGTTGCTGCGATATTTTGGTCATAGAAGAAGAAATAAGGACCTAAAACTTCTAAATATTAATAACGAAGTGGTCCTCTTCTTGAACCTGAAAATTATACTGCTGTGTATTCTCTGAAATATTTGTTAATCTGTATGCAAAATGTGTATTATACATTGTAGCCATTATTCATACTTAATTTCTACACAATTCCTTTTTTGCTTTAAAAATAAGGAAAATTAAAGTAAATAGTAAGGAAAATGATAGCAAGCAATGCAATACCCACCACATAACTTGAAAGTACCTCTGTTGATGGATATCAATTAAAGCATCCATCGTAATAAAATTACATTATTTTGGATGCTGTTTGTTGTTATGAAGAAAAATTTTCCATATTAATTCGTAATGTTCTTGAAGTGACCAAGACATGACACATAAATAATTTAAATAGGTTTTTGAGATTATATAAAATGTACCTAAGTTCTGGAAAAAAACATTCTGTGATGAACTTTTTAATTTTTCTTATTTCAAGCGTTCCACAACTTTAACCTTAAGATTTTTCTTGGTACCCATCCTTATATGAAATACTATAATGTGTGAAACAACATCTGTGCCAAATTTGGCCCTTTTATCAAAAAGTGAACGATTTTGCAGCTTATTGACTGCACTATAAAAGTTGACTATAGATCTTACAACTATAATAAATTAAAGTTCCTGAAAGAAATAACAGCTTTTGACTGGACTACAATAACCGAAAGTAACCGTGACACTGGAACAAAATTTCAAGTATTCTCAAGCACACGAATGGATATATTTAACAAAATTTCCTCTTAAATAATATCTAAAACTAAATACAACTAAAACTTAATACTATTGTGAGTATTAAACGCGAGCAACCTCTCTTTAAATTATGGAAAATTTATATCATTACCGAAAAGACAAAAATTACTGTAACAGACTTAATGCAGTCATTAAAAGGCAAAAGCAGATCATTATTGTTGAAAAACTGATAAACAAAAATCCAATCCAAAAAGACTATGGAACACTGAAAGAGTTAATTAACACAGATAAGGTTAAGACGAATCCCTTGTCCTCCTTCACACAAGGCGGAAATTCTGACAGTAACCCCAAAGACAGAGCCACTTTATTAAACTTCTTTGCAAATACAGCAATACCTCGCTATTCGCACCCCCGATATTCGCAACCCCGCTTATTCGCAATTGATATTTAAACACCCATATTCAATATTCGCAAAGCATACCCCGCTTGTTCGCAGAGTGAATCCTCGAATCACACAGTGAGGAGCTAACTAACGAGGACTTGATCGAGTTGGAGCAGCATCTGGCAGTGGACGAAAGAAGAGGAGCAGGCCGAAAGTCCTCCTCCACATTGACCCGAATGTGGAGAAGAGCACCACTGTCATCCGCAACGTCAAGAACGACATTTGAGCCTACTATGAGCTTCTGGAGGAGAAGAGGAAGATAGCTCGCCAACCGACACTTCATGCATTTTTCCAGCCCAAATCCTCCCCTTCTGATGTAGCTGCCACTCCAACTTCTTCAACCTTCAAGTCCGCATTCCATAGGCTTTTTAGTCCTCGTTCCTACAGCAGCATTGTGAGTGCCGTCTCGAGTGGGGAGGCCGATGACCCTGGCCCCTCTTCACCCCAGTAACTCCTCACCCTCTCCTTCTCTTTATGCCAGCTCCGGTACGCCATTGACGCTCACAGTAAAAGTAAATGCTAGTTTAACTGTTTTACACTCATTGTAGTTATATTCACCGTGTAACACAAAATTTGTCCATGAGTTAAAACTATTATTTTCTGATTTTTTAGGGCATAAATAAGTAAAAATGAGCAGTCACCAAGTTCAGACTTCGGTTCTGAGTTCATGAGATCGATTTATTGATTTTTTGCCATTTTTGCTTATTAATTTAAGGGTTTTTCACACTATCTGCTTTTAAATCAAATGAATCCTGTTAAGTATAATTTTAATTGATGTTAACACGATTATTATGATAAATCAATGATGAAAAATGAAGTTCTCCAGGCCCCGTCTTTAGAAATGAAAATAAAAAGAAGGAAACGAGTAGGGAATAATTATGTATTATAATATGTTAATACACAGACAGTGATACAGTGCAGTGATGCAGAGCGTTGATAAAGAGTATTGCTACGGAGAATTGATACAGAATTGATACAAAAATTCTAGCGTTATAGTTTAATCAAAAAGAAGTTTGTCTACAAGATTGGCGATTGTATTTCAGTTCACTCTCACGCAAAAGGTTCCAGATATAGTCCCCCATCATACTTTCATTGTACTGTCCCTTGTAGCGTTCCTCGAAAGAGCTGACATCCTGGTGAAATCTTTCACCTTGTTCTTCTGAGTAGTCTCCCATGTTTTCTTTGAACTCATGAAGGTGGGCGTGTAGTACGTGCAGTTTCAGCGACATCCGGCAGCCCATGCTCCGGTACGTGTCCACAAGTTCGTCAACGATTTCCCTGTAGTTCTCTGCCTTGTGGTTTCCGAGGAAACCTTTGACTAGAGAAACGAAGCTTGTCCAAGCTGCCCGCTCAACCTCAGACAGCTTCTCAGGAAAGCTGTCGGAGTCAATAAGTCGCTTCACCAAATACTCCTGCTTTGATCTTCGCCTCCGACAACTTCGGGAACAGCTCCTGGATGTGCTTCAAGGCCTCACCCTCTGGATCCAGCTGTTTAACAAACTGCTTAATGATGCCCAATTTGATGTGCAGGGGTGGCATCAGCACTTTCGTTGGCTCCACCAGCGGCTCTTGCTTCACGTTATGGGCCCCAACCTCATAGCCGGTCCTGAGGGGCCAGTTCCTCTTCTCGTAGTGAAGGGCTGTATTTCGGCTATCCCAGAGGCACAGATAGCAAGGGAACTTGGTGAAGCCTCCCTGAAGCCCCATCAAGAAGGCCACCATCTTGAAATCGCCAATGACCTCCCAGCTGAATTGGTCGTACTTCAGTGCACTCAGCAGGATTTTGACGTTCTGGTACTCTTCTTTCATGTGCACTGAATGAGCCAGAGGAATCGAGGGCCACTGATTTGTGTTGTGCAGTAAAACAGCCTTGAGGCTTTTAGATGAACTGTCGATGAAGAGCCGCCAGTCAGAGGTGTTGCAGGGAATGCCCACAGCGTCGAAGTCCTCTGATGTCATGGCAGTAGCACAACCCATCTCTAAGAGTGAAGACACTGAAAAGCCGCGAGGGGGGGCCCAGGAGTGTGGGTGGCCGCTCCTCTGGGAAGTAATTCGAACGCTGTCGTCCAGTAAGTCCCACTGCTTCAGTCTAGAAATGAGCAGCTTCGGCGTTGGACTTTGTCAAGGCCATTTCCCTGATGAGGTCGTTGATGTCCTCTTGGTTGGGGTAGTAGGGGCACCTTTCACCGGCCACCCGGCGTCGACGGCGCGCAGCAGATGACGCACCTTGCTCCTCCTCGGAATCATCATAGCTTGCTTCTTCTGCTGGACAAGATTGATCTCTCAAGGGAGGCTGTGGCACAGGTAGGTCCGTCGCGTTATGGGGAACAGGTGCAATAGATGACGGAATGTCAGGGTACTCAATGGGAGGCGCATTCTTCCCCTTTCTTCGTTTTGTTGGGTCCACCATACAGAAATAGCAGTCCGTGAGATGGTCTGAGGGCTCACGCCAGACACGGGGGATAGCGAAACGCATTGCCCTCTTCTCTCCTCTAAACCAACCTTCAAGAGTGCGGCGGCAGTAGTCACAGATGACATGTGGTGCCCAGCGTTTGTCTTGGTCACCGACTGGCATTCCGAAGTAGGCATGATAGGCTTCCTTTGCACGGGTGCAACTGTCCAAGCAGTGTTTTTTAGCCGTCTTTGCGAAGAACTCGCCGCACACGTAGCAGAAGGAATCCGCTGGGTATTTGCAACCACGAGCAGCCATAACAGTAACTTCGTCACACGTCACACGTCTGAAAAAGTAAAAATAATGGATTAATTTAACCCTATATGGACATAATTCTTATTTTTGTCTTAAAATTTTTTTACCTATATTAAACATTCATTTAGAGTACTTTGAACATAATTGTGATTTTTAATGTAATATATATATATATAATAATATATATATAAATAATATATATATATAATATATATAATAATATATATAATATATATATAATGTAATATATATAATACAAATTGGACAACCTTATACCACGTAGCAAAGAAGGCATGGATGTCAGAGCCATCAATATTGTTACGTTTCAATAAAATATTCTAGTGCTCAGTTTATCAGAATTGTTTTATATTACTTCAGCCACTCTAACAACATATATTGAGCAATAAAAAATTATTCAACTTACCTTTAATCAAATAAAGTGATAAAAAATAAAAAACGAACTGCGTAACCATACACTTTTACTTCTACTGACGCACTAACTTATTTTTTTCATTAAAGCTCGGTTTTCTGCAGTAGGAGTTGCCAATTCGTGATATAAACTCCTTGAACCGTTACAAATTTGACGATATCGTCATTTAAGTTAAAATGTACTTGTTTCGGTAAATATATAGTAAATTTTGAAGCGTTTACAGATCTGTCGCAGATGTCCATATAGGGTTAAAAAATAATAATATTCTTATTTCAACAAAATCGATGTACTGACAACAAACCCGAAGTTTAAAATCACTGACAGCTTTTTTCCAGTGATTTGAAGCATAATGAATCAGAAAATAAAGGTTATTGCCCAGAAACAAAGAAAAAATTTTTTTTTTGTTTCACGGTGTATTGTAGTATGTAGGGGAACGCATCCCCCCTAATTACATTGATTCTTATGGGTAAAATTGCCCCGATATTCGCAAATTCGTTATTCGCGATGACTTTTAGGAACGCATCCTTTGCGATAACCGGGGTATTGCTGTATCGGCTCCAATACTGCAGCCTCGATTCCAATTACAGATACTTACGACCGACAATACATGCCACAACCAAATCCAAACTCATTTTTCTTTGATCCAGTCCTACTATACGATATCTCTCCAGCAATGAAAAACCTAAAAAAATAAAGATTCTGACATCAATACGATCCCGGTAAAAAAAAAATACAAATTAGTATCCGATGAAATTGCAATACCAGTCAGTAAGTTAATGAATGAATCATTAACACTAGGTATATTCCCTGACAGTGTAATGGAAGCCAGAGTATGCCCTGTATTAAAGTTGGGAAACCCAAACACTCTCTCCAATTATCGCCCCCATTTCCATACTGCTAGCTTTAAGTAAAGTATTTGAAAAGTTCGTGTACAATAATCTTCCTAAATTCTTAATGAAATACGATATTTTAACTAAAACACAATTTGGGTTAAGAGGTAGACATATAACGGAAGATGCCATAAACATCTACTAGAAAATGTGTATCAGAACTTAAACAGCAAAAAACACACTGCCTTGATCTTCTTCGACTTGTCAAAAGCACTTGATACACTTTCGCATGAAATCTTATTGAATAAATTTCACATACACGGAATAAAAGGAAATATTCTCGATTGGTTTAAATTATATCTGTCAAATTGTCATCAGCACATCAACTTAAAGGATAATTTATCCAAAGACTTTGAATTTGAATTTGGATAAATAAAATAGCTATAAGTAATATCTTTATAGACTTTCACCAATCATTTGAATTAACGTAACCGTATTTTGTTTCGGTCGGATCGGTGGAAATGAACCAGCACCGTAGATCCGAGGTTAATTAATTGAAGGTGGAAGGTTTAATTGACAACGTAAAAATTCCGAAATGTTGTTTGCTATAAAAATAAATTTAAAACGAAAAGGCGTTGCCTACAAAGACTATGGATCAGTCTGAAAAATGCGTCCTGCAAAAAGGGAGCTATTTTTGTGTGCATAATAATAAACCTTAAAAAGAACAGGACAAGAATAACATGCAAAAAAAATATTAAGTTAAAAAACGAAAAGTATTTAGCGGCAACTCTTAGAAAATAAACTCCTTATGCGCTTTAATGTTGTTTTGCAGATTGAGTTACCACATATCACTAATTCACTGAGACGAATACACCAATAATTAATTTGCATTTAAAATCATGAGGAACTCTTTATAATTCACCTTTCAATATATATATGTATGTATACACACACACACACACACACACATATATATATATACACACACAGTATATTCTGAAAGCAATGCGACAGAGTATGAGTATATATACACAAAGCTCTCTCACTATATCTTTACGTGGCCGTTCGCAAAATTCGAATCCTCAGTGGCATCGGTTCGAATCCCACCTTGGTAAAGCAAATTTATTTCTAATATATTTAATATTAAAACTTAAGTTGATGTTAGTATGTCGTTCCTGACTGACATAAAACTGATATGCATGTAATTACAATCGGTTAATGAAAATGAACTGAAGTGATATTTAAATGATATTTCCTCCAATAGATAGTGCCACCCACTTCCATTAAATTATTTTCAGGGAATCAGTTCTCCCAAAAGTATTTCAACAAGCATCGAAGTTAGATGAAAATACCGTCATCACCTGAGGGCACTTGTTCGTTGAAAGAATTTCCCACATCTTTATGAAAATTCGTCTCAGCGGTACATGTTTAATAAAAGCTGCCGCTAAACATTTTCTGTTTTTTAACTTTGAATTTTTAGTGCAAAGTGTTTTTTTTTGTGTGTATTATTCTTGTCCTGTTCTTTTTAAGTTTTATTATTTATGCACATAAAAAAGATTTGCTTTTTGCAGAACGCATTTTTCAGACTGGTAATGAAAATGTGTGGGAAAGAAATTGGTCGTTTCTTCTCGATTAATCTAATTTTCGCCTTGGAAAAATAAACACGAACATACAAGAGAGATTTTAGATATCCCTTCAGGACTTCTCAATCCTTGCTGCGCTCGGATTGACCGCGGAGCTGGCTTCGCGCGCATAGCGTCTAGAAAAGAGAGTGAAACGAGCGTGTATAGTTATTATTATACTATCTCTCCTAGAGATGTCAAAACATCTCTTTCCACCCTTAGTCCCTTAACAATCGAGTTAGTGAAGTTTTCCTTACCTGTACAATTCGAGTTCCGGCGCACGGTGCTTGAAAGCTGCGGGGTGCCCCGATCGTAAATATACGCCTGCAAATGTTACTGTAAATGCATATATATATATATATATATATATATATATATATATATATATATACACGAGTATATGTACGCCTAGAGAAACTAAAGGGTTAAAAACAAGTCATGTTACGTTGATTCTATTCCAAACGCAGTCCTTAAATGCTGTTCAGATACTTTATCTCTCCCTTTATCATTATTATTTAATTCATTTCTCAGTCAAGGTATTTTCCTTGACATACTTTAAAAGGCACGAGTATGCCCAATATTCACTTCAGATCAGGAGACAAATCACTACCTTCGAATTATCGACCTATATCCATCTCACCTACATTAGGAAAGATATTTAAAAAACGTGTGTACAGTGTACACGCAGTTTTCAAAATATTTTGAGGAAAATAGCCTCGGATCGAAGTATAAGTTTATTTTTAGGGATTTATAAATTCTCATTATGGCATAAATAACGTTGCTCTAAATTGGTTTAAATCGTATCTATGCAAGAGAAGCCAATTCATCAAACGTAACTATCACCGCCACACATGGAGTTCCACAAGGAAACATTTTGGGTCCCCTACTATTTCTGACCTATATAAATTACTTTCACAACTTATAACAGAAAAAGCTTCCAATATGCGAATGACACCTCCCTGATAAACTAAAACAGCGATCCCACATCCCTCAACGAGAGAGTAGAGACTTTGCAATAGTATGTGATTGGCTGTAAGCCAACAAATTATCCTTATATAAGAACAAAACACTTCCTCCCAACTACAAAAAGAAAATTAATATTAGATTTCAATATTATTGTTGACTTGCACTTCATATCGCGTTTCACTGAAGAGAAATTATTAGGAGTTGTGCTTGATGACAAACTATCCTTCTATCAATCTACTGAAAATATAAATCATAAACTATCGAAATTCTCGTTTATATTAACAAAATTACATTTCCTTCCCACGAATACGCTTTAAACGCTATACTTCACTCTAGTTTATCCACATCTCGCATGTGATTACATTATCAACCCTTTAATCATACTGTAAACTAAAAGAGAATTATTAGAAAAATAAACAAGACTGATTATGATGCTCATACATCAGGAATCTTTAAGCAACTGCGTATAATAAAATTTAAAGACATATTTGGAATGAATCCAGGGCAAAAACTCACTGGACAAAAACTCACCGGACAAAAACTCACTGGACAAAAACTCACCACTTAAATGCAAAAGAGGACAAAAACTCACCAGACAAATGTTTTTGCGAAATACATACACTCTAGTTTAGATCTTAAGATTTTAGACTCATTGTAGATAATTACTCTTCATCTTTTAAATTGTTCTGTTTTAAACCAAATCGGTATACTAATGTAGTTTTGGTCACTGATTTCAAAAATAACTTTCTTTTTTTGGAGAAATGAATAACAAACATGTTAGAGCACTTTAAATAATTAATGTGTTTTTAACGAAAATATCATGACTTAACCTAACCAATCATCAAGGGCGTACAGTTGACCTAACCGGGCATTCAATTGACCTAACCTGGCATTCAATTGACCTAACTGGGCATTAATTCTTGGTTTTTTCTGCTATCATACTTTTACAGATCTGCCGGGATCCTTCAAAAAACGTATTCTTCATAAAGTTGCATTTTTTACCGTTTGACCGACGCTTTTGCCAACGAAAGAACGGTATTTTTATCAAAGGAACACACTTTCCCAAACTTAGAGCACTTTTTCATAAACAGTAGCAGTTTGTGACTCTGGCTAAATTGAACACAATCCTCTGTAACTAGTTTAAGCTAGTTAAAACATATTAATTATTTAAAGTGCTCTAACATGTTTGTTTTTCATTTCTCAAAAAAAAAAAAAGAATACTGGTTAGTTGGTTAAAAACAGAACAATTTGAAAGATGAACAATTTGAAAGATGAAGAGTAATTATCTACAATGAGTCTAAAATCTTGAGATCTTAAGATCTTAAGATCTAGACTAGAGTGTATGTATTTCGCAAAAACATTTGTCTGGTGAGTTTTTGTCCTCTTTTGCATTTAAGTGGTGAGTTTTTGTCCGGTGAGTTTTTGTCCGTGCCCCATTTGAAATACAGATGTGTTCCCTGATGTTCAGAGTTACGAACCAATTTGTCCAATTTATGTTAATCGAGAATATAATAAAAAATCAGATCCGTCACGACACATCAAGCAAGGTCTACTGGCAGAGAATATATCTTAAAGGCAAGTTATACTCTTCAATACAATAGAAATTCTTACACTTATTTAGTGATGGAATTATAGAACAAATCCACCCAATCTGTCCTTAAAATCAATCAATGCTCTCACCTTTTATAAAGCGATTAAAACTGAACAAATTCCAAAGTTAGTGAAGGCATTCCTTTGTTATACCTATTATTTATTATTATTAATTTGCTGTTGTCATTGTTAAAATTGTCATTAAACAAAAGTATCTATTACATTTCACCTCAAATTTATACTGGTTTCATTATTCTTTGTATTAATCTTCTAATATAAGTGTATTTCGTAGTCTGTAAGTTCCTTCAGTATTAAGTCTTATACGATAAAAATTTGTAGGGATTTTAAAAGATAAAAAATTATGCATTTAAATGTTCAAAATAGAACAGAGTATGTCGTAGTCTGTAAGTTCCCTTTACCTTTTTAAGGCTATTAAAAAAATTTATTAAAATCTTATAATCATAGTTATTATATAACAATTATAATTTTAAAATTATATAATTATTATATCTAATTAGTCGATTTCGGTCGGTAAAGTGTGCACGATTGCCAAAGGCAGTTTACAACTGTATACAGCATACGTATTTGTAATTAAATTGTACTTATCTATGAGAACTGCATATATTTGTAAGTAAATAAAAATAATAATAATAATTATTATTCTTATTATTATTATTATTATTAATAATAATGAAACGGGCCATGAAAACGAGAATGGAAAATACCCTCAGAATACGAGGCTCAAAGCCTTTTAATGCCCTGCCAAAAGAAGTGAGTAACCTCCAGCACACCTGAATAACTTCAAGAACCACCTGGACCTGTGCAAACTCCCTGAGCAGCCATGCGTGGCTGGCTACGAGGGCAGGAGGAGGTTGGAAAGCAATTCGTTCCTTCACCAAATCTCGCAAATAAGCCAGGATACTGCAGAGGGGTCAACCGCAGTTCAATTATGAACCGTCGTTCAAACCCTCAGGACGTATCATACAGTAATTATGTATTATTATTATTATTATTATTATTATTATTATTATTTTTAGATGTTATAAAGATTTATACTTTTTTGAGATTAAAGTTTATTTGTGTGATATTTATTATCTTTATTCTTAAGTATTCTTAATTAGCAAAGGACATTCTTCTTAATTTAACTACCATTTTGGTGTATTTGACTCAGAGCTGGGCATTTGCGGCATATTTTGCGGTACTGCGGTACTGCGGTACTACCAAACTACCAAACCGGCACCAAACCGGTACGCGGAAATTTGAATGCGGTAGCGGTACTGCGGTACTTTCAGCGATCCTTTGCGGTACTGCGTTATGCGGTTCCGGTTTGCGGTTTGCGGTAGTACCGCAGTACCGCAGTACCGCAAAATATGCCGCAAATGCCCAGCTCTGGGCCTATTTGTATTATCGGAATGCTTAAATTTCATGAGTAGTTTCTTTGTTGCGTATATATATGATCTTAATTGAAAGTCCTGCACACACACACACACACACACACACACACACATATATACTGTATATATATATATATATATATATAGAGTGAACCAAAAGTAGGTGGACAGTAAATGATAACGTTTATTTTGAGAATACATATTTAATTTTTTTGTATACTATAATACAAAATAAAATTTAAATAAATTTAGCTATAATATTTAATATAATATAACACAAACACCATAGTTATAATGAACACCATAGTTATAATATAATATAACACAAACCGTATTCAACCTACTGTCCACCTACTTTTGGTTCACCGTGATATATATATATATATATATATATATATATATATATATATATATATATATATATACATACACACACAGTATACTTATATATATGCAAATCCACAAGGAAAAGAAAAAAAAGACTCAGCATTCATTCATTTCACGTGTTTAATTGTGAAATTCATCCCATATATATATATATATATATATATATATATATATATATTATATATATATATATATATATATATTATATATATATATATATAATATAATCACACAAATTCATGTGATAGAAAACTTTAATGAGTTAAAAAATACACCCAAAATCAGGATTTTTTTTTCTCTTATTTTTGTCAGGGAATGAATAAAAATTTAATACAATAAACATTTAAGGAGAGGAAAAATGTTCAAAATAAGCAAAATGAAAGACAAGAACAATTAAATGTTAAAAACTTTTTTTTTTCTCAAATTCAGATTCAGTTTGATTTAAATTTAGTTACCCCTTACAAACAATTATTCTCGAGTGCAATTCAGGAGTAAAAAATTGCTTTTTTTTTTTGCCTGTATCTATATATATATATATATATATATATATATAGAGAGAGAGAGAGAGAGAGAGAGAGAGAGAGAGAGAGAGAGAGAGAGAGAGAGAGGAAAATGGGATTTTTGTGTAGAAATTTAAAATTAAATGTTTGTCTCATCCTATTTGCTGTTTTTATTTTTGTCTTTATATTGATTAACGTGCGCACTTTCATTGCCAGTGTTGGGAGTAACGGCGTTACTTTTTTAGTAGCTGTAGCGGTAACGTCGTTACTTTCGAGGTGTTGTAACGAAAATGGTCACGGCACTACTTTTTAGAGCGATTTCAGTCGTTACTCGCTACTCGTTACTTTCAAACGGTGCTCGGACTTTTCGTCGCCGGACTTTTCGTCGCCGGACGTTTCGTCGCCGGACGTTTCGTCGCCGGACGTTTCGTCGCCGGACGTTTCGTCGAACGGACGTTTCGTCGTCGGACGTTTCGTCGAACGGACGTTTCGTCGAACTGACGTTTCGTCGAACGGACGTTTCGTCGACAGACGTATCGTCAAATGGCTATTTCATATTTCTACCACCCCCATCTCAGATAATGTAATGGTGCAATTAGAGGTTAATCAACCAACCAGGTAATTGCGCACTTAGAGGTTAATAAACCAACCAGCGTCCACAGCCAGGTAAAGTTTACGTTCCCCCTACATTATCCTAGTGTAGTTTACATTCCCCTACATTATCCTACTGTAGTTTGCGTTCCCCAACTTTGTCCGCGTATACCTAATCAAATAAAACGTTAAAACTAACGAAAATATTACGACTTAACCTAACCAATCGTCAATATAATATATATTATATATATTATATATAATATATATATATATATATATATATATATATATATATACACTGTATATATATTGACGATTAATTAGGTTAAGTCGTAATATTTTCGTTAGTTTTAACGTTTTATTTGATGGATTCATTTAAAAAATGTCTCCTAAAGATCCTAGTGTAGTTTACGTTCCCCAACTTTGACCTAGTGTAGTTTGTGTCGCCTTTTGTGTCGGGGAAACGTAAACTACACTTGCTCCTAATATATTAATATAATATATTAATATATAAATAATATATAATTACTAAATATATATATAATTACCAAATATACTGTATATACCTAAATACCTAAAAGCAATACCTAAAAGCTATTGCACACAATTTGTAAGTTTATAGGGGCACAATTTTAAAATTTCTTTCTTCCGAAATTTAAATAAATATATTTTATTTTTAAATGAAAATACAGTTCTTTCCAAAAAAAAATCCCGTAAAGGAAAATAAACCTCCTTTTAAACAAATTCATTTTTACATGAAAATGAAGTTCTTTTAAAAAAAATCTTTCGACGAAACGTCCGTCGACGAAACGTCCGTCGACGAAACGTCCGGCCACGCTTTCAAACTGGTCATCAAAAGTGTCAACGTCATGCTTCCCGAATGATGAACTTAAATCGGTGTTCATAGCTCTTAATACTCCAGTTCCATCTAGTGCAGCCGTCGAACGAGTGTTTTATGTTGGCATAAATATCCCTGGACCCAAACGAGGAGGACCATCAGATGCCAATTTTGAGAACTGCACACACACTGTAGTGTTCCTGAAATCGAACAGTAGTAAGCAATTTTTTTTATTTGAGTTCATGTTTTGATTTTTTTGTCATATATAATTTGGTATTATTAAAGCTTTTCTACTCTTTAGTCTTTTCTTACGAGTAACGGTAGTGGTAGCGGTAACAGTAACGCTTTACTTCTTCACAGAAGTAACTGAAGCGGTAACGACGTTACTTTTTTATCAGTGTAACGGTTAACGGTAACGCCGTTACTTATAGGAACATTCAGAAACAGGCACTGTTGTTAGAACTTAAAACAAAGGAGTCAACTGTAAGAAAGAATGTTGATAATGAACATAAAGCTGTTAGCACCATAAAAGAAAATAACAAATTCTTCTTTATCTATGTTAAACGCAAAGCGGTAATCAAAACAATTATTGGCTCATTGTTTGCTAAAGATTGAATAACTTTTACATCAAATCCACGAGAGATGGCTAACATTCTACAATCTCAATATGCTTTAAGCTTGAGTACTCCTGTAGTAGCAAAGAAAATAAAAAATATAACCTTTTTCGATAGAAAAGATAATGACCAAGACAAACCATTATTGAAAAATATACAAATAACTACTGGAGATATACAACAGGCAAGAGCAGAGCTACCAGGGAGTTCAAGCCCCTGGACCGGATGGAATTGGAGCCAAGATACTTAAGGAATGCTTTAAACATACTTTGTCTCTGCCTTTGAGAATCTTATGGAGATCTTCACTAGACACCAATAGAATATCACCAATCATGAAAAAGCATATTTTACTCCAATCTACAAAGGTGGCCAAAAAAAAGGAAACTAAGAACTATGGCCCCATATCCTTAACTTCGCATATTATCAAAATATTCGAGAAAGTCTTGAAAAGCCACATTGTCAATTTTATAGAAAATGAACACCTGCTGGAAGACTTTCAACATGGTTTCAAACAAAAGAGATCCTGTCTTACTGAACTTATAGATCAGGGGTGGGCAACCTTTTGTTCAATGTAGCCACAGGTGCCACAGGTGCGGTGAATGAAAAGTAAAATTTGCCACACCATACATAAATTAAGAAACTAGGTTGATAAATCGAAATATAAAAAGAATAACTGTTTAAAAAGTTTATTCAAAACATGTACAATCTCATGGCCAATTCGCCACTTGTGGCGATTGGCGACAGGGTTGCCCTCCCCTGTTATAGATCATTGCAATACAATACCACAATATATGGGAGAAAACGACAATGTTGATGTCATCTATTTAGACTTTGCAAAAGCTTTTGACAAGGTTGACCATAGAATATTATTCCGTAAACTAAAAGAACTTGGAATTTGTGTAAAAATAGGAAAATAAAATTAAGACACTGAGATCGGGGGTTCGAATCCCGATGATACTGGTAATAATAAAACAGGAGTTAGAGCAATGGGCCGCATTAGTTAGCCTGAGCTCTGTGCTTGTCTCTAACCTTTTTGACTGATTATTATTGTATGTATACCGACGAATACAGTATATAAGAATACCTTTGGTTTCTACTTTCTCATTATAGTCTACAAAAATTATCGAGCAAACTCAACGATGCTACAGTACGCAAAGCACACTGATTTTTTGTAATCAGTACATAATGAGTAGAAGCCTAATCAGAATAAAGAAAAACATAAGTAATGCAATGATTTCTGCATATTGAGAACAATGAAAAGTATCATCAATGCATATTAGATGAAATTTAAAAAGAAAATAGAAGTACGGTATTTACAAATGTTTATAATACTAATGCTACTACTACTACTACTACTACTACTACTAATAATAATAATAATTATAATAATAATAATAATAATTTTTCAAATGACGAGATTACCAAAAATGCGCAGACAGACAAACAACCAGACACAAGAAAATCTACAGACTCGACACGACCATTACACCCTTCAATACAGACCAGACCACCAAGATCATCAAAAACATTAAGAATTCGAAAGCTACTGGACCAGACAACATATCTAACATACACCTTAAACACTTGGGCCCACAGGGAATACTAGCTCTCACAAATATCAGCACATATTCATACCAACACTGTATTATTCCTGACATATGGAAACAAGGTAAAATTATTACACTACTCAAACCAAACAAAAATCCAACAGAACCAGCTTCCTATAGACCCATTACTTTACTATGCACACCTTCCAAAGTAACAGAAAGACTAATCTTACAAATCACCAACCCACACATACCACTATCGCCTACTCAACATGGATTCAGACCTCACCACTCAACCACAACATTACTCACTAACCTCACGCAGCACATCATGGATAGCATCAACTCCAGACGACCAGCTCAACGTACACTATTAGCAACAATAGACATTAGTAAAGCATTTGATGCTATCCCACGCTTCCTTCTCATAAACAAAATACCCAACACAAACATGCACAATAACACCAAAAGGTGGCTGAGCAACTATCTTTCAGGAAGATACTCATACGTCACATTTAATGGCAAGTCATCCAAAAACAAGCTCTGTTCTCTCACCAACACTGTTCAACATATACATGCATGACATTCCAACACCCATAGATAACACGTTTACCTTATCATCATATGCAGATGACATCACTCTAACATCCACCCACAACAACATCGACACCGCTACAAACAACCTACAAACATACATAAACAGTATACAAGATTGGCTCACACACAATAGACTCAAAGTAGCGCCCACAAAATCAACCATCACCTTGCTTACAAGCAGCACAAAAGAACACCAGATAACTCCACAGCTTACACTAAACAACACAAACATTCCACACACTCACAGGACCAAAATACTTGGGGTCACATGCGGCACATCATTATCTTTTGCAAACCACATTCAGGACATTAAAAACAAATGTTCGTCAAGACTTAACACGCTTAGGGTACTAACAGGCACAAACTTTCGACACCAGCAGGAAACAACATCACTCATATACAAACAATATATTCGCTCAGTTATGGACTATGCTAGCCCATGCTGGGCCCCCATTATCTCAAACACACACATAAACACCTTACAGACAATGCAAAACAACGCACTTCGTATCATTACAGGATGCATTTAAACAACATCAATAGAACACCTGCACACAGAAACAAAAATACTGAAAGTTAGGGAACATTTAGACATGAGGGGAACACAATTCATGGCAGCAACGACAACTAACCCACAACACCCTTGCCACTACATGTACAATCATGCACCAACACCTCGCACCATTAAGGCAACACCAGAGAGACATTATAACCAAATACTCCATTCCATACCACGCCCCACAGACACCACACAGTACAGAAAACACACACCACACACCTAACCCACAAAGCACTGACACGACTCGGTCCGAATGCGGTCCTAGGTGCGAAGCCGCCACCCACTGACAGGTCAGAGACCAGCCTGAGCAGATCGGATCGAGTTAACTTAGCACGATTCCGATGTGGACATCACCCCAACTTACAGACATATAAACACAGACTAGACAATTTCACAGACGACACCTGCCACCTGTGCCAGGACACACCACAAACAGTTGAACACATTATGACAGACTGTACCGCTCTAGCACAACAACGAACACAACACAACATCACTAGTGCGCTGAACCTCTGGTCCACTCCGGAGAGGGCGATCGGTTACCTGCGTGCCGCCGGCTTGCTCGATCAGGGTGGGCTGATCGGCTAACCAACAACAACAACAACCTGTTTACGTTTCTTCCCAAAATGATTAGACATTTTTCTGGATGCACAACAGCGAATGTGTGTGTGTGTGTGTGTGTGTGTTCAATCTTTCGTACATGGCTTCGTATGGCTGTAACAGGGAAATGAACAAACATAAGAACCTAAATTGTTCTGGACATAATTCCTTCATAATTTGTTAAATCGTTTTTTGAGCCAAAAAAATCCTTTTTAATGAGTTATTTTTCCATTTTCACTCGGTACATCTTTCTCCATCGAAAATGCTGATCACAGAAATTGGAAGGAACTAAAACTTTTTAATTATCAGTTGTTTTCTTCATTTTTCGGCCTCTTTTTTTACTTGAAGTTTCCTCATTTGCTTCTTTGATGAGACAAAATGATCACAATTGAATAATTATATATATATCTGGTAAACCTGGTAAAAGTTCCGTACGTCGGTCTCTCTTCACACGAAAGTCAAGCTGGTGAACCCTCTAGGCCTGGCTTGGTGGAGGAGCGAATTGCTTTCTTGTGATCTCCACCTCACATAGCCATGCACACCCAGCTCATCTGGTACCGTCATGAGTCAGGCATCTAGTCTTCTTTTGAAGATTTCAACTTTGACCCCTGTGGCGTTCCTGAGGTCCTTTGGAAGCTGGTTAAAAGGCTTGCCTCCAAACAACCAAGCTATTTTCCTTCAGTGTTGAGGGTGTCACTTGTCAGGCCTTTAGTTTGGAAATACTACACAGTCTACCTTTCCTATTTTTCACTGTTATTTGGATGTTAATTGGGTTTAGTTTGAGGTTAGTTACCAGTCTTTTGACCATTTTCTATATGTAAATTATGGTGTATCTCTCTCTTCTTCTTTCCAGCGAATAAAGTCTTTTCCAGTAGAGTTCTTTGCAGCCGTCAATCTTGGCTGTAAAATTCCTTTGAGAACTTCTTGTAGTTTATTCACTTTTACTTTTTTGTATGAGGACGTAGACAGCAGTATTCAAGTTTTGGTATGATCAGTGTTTTTAGCAGGAGAAACATTACTCTCTTTTCACTTCTTTTGAAGGTTCTCAGTAGGTGTCCCGTAATCGTTTTGCTTTGTTTATCACTATCTGTTTCTGTGTTTCAAATTTTGCATCATCGGTCATTATTGACCGTAAATATTTTGCATAACATGGGGCATAACATGCTGTATGTTTAAGTTCTTCAATTTCTTCCATATCTCAAGAGCTGAAATTTCTCGGTGTTAAAATTCATGTTTTATCTTCTGACCATTCATACATTCTGTTTGTGTTCCTCTATAGGACTTGCCCATCTTCTGCATTGCCGATTTTTCTGATGATCTTTTGTATTGTCAGCAAAGAATGTTACTATAATGTTGTTGTCTACTCCATTGTCCATGCCTGTCAGCATGATAATGAATAGGAAGGAGTGAGGCTATATTGTTCCTTGTGGAACTGAGCTTCGTTTTACGGCTTGCTGCCGTTCTCTGAGGAAGTTGTAGATCCATTTTCCCACTTTCCCTATTATTCCCATGTGTTTCATTTTATGTGCTATTATGTCATGATCACACTTATCGAATGCTTTAGCAAAATCCGTGTATATTACATCGTAGTTATCAATGCTATCAAGTGCGTCTATGATATTGTTACGTATAGTGCTCGGTTAGTTGTGATAGACACGCTCTTCCTGATCGGAATCCGTGCTGGTTTTCACTGGTTCTTTCCCATGTCTTCAAAAGTGATATATTTTCTCCCTGTCTATTCTTTCGAATATTTTAGTGAGATGTGATGTCAGTGACACCTGTCTATAGTTCTTTGCTTGAGACCTATCCCCTTCTTTATATATATAGGAACAATGCTCATTCTTTTTAGTATGCTCGGTGTTTCCCCCGTGTCCAGGGATCTTCTCCATATCCATTAAAAGGGTGTAGTTAATTCGCTCTTACAGTTTTTAATCAACAAGACCCATTTGTCTGGGCCTGTAGCTGAATGTGATTTCATTTGTCCTATAGCTTTCGCTATATCTTCTACAGTAAATTCAAAATCTTTTACAGTATACATTCTCCATTTAATTCCTCTTTAAAAAAGGTATTTCTGTTAGGTACTGCTTTGTCTCTGATTGGTGTACTGAAAGCTGATTCTTATTGAGCTCTCAATATTTCAGATATTTCTTTTTAGATCATCAGTTAGCTCATTATTTTTTTTTCCTTAAGGGTGGATAGTGGTCCGCGTTTTTGTTTTTCCTTTCGCGAAGCTATAAAAGTATTTTGGGTTATCTTTTATTTTTTTCACCGCATCTTCCTCTTCTCTCTCTGAATGGCTATTAATTAGGGCTTGTATTTCCCTGTCTGTACTTCCAATTTTACTTGTATCACATTTTTGGTGTTGTTGTCTGTGCAATTAATTAACTTCTTGGCTACTTTCCTTCTCATGCGGAATAATGTTCACTTTTGTCTCTCGAAATAATTCCTCTTTCCCCTTTGGCTGCACTTTCGAACATAGTTTTCTAAGATTACCAGCGTCTTTTATTCCAAGGTTACTAACATTTCTTTGGTTGTTTTATCCTCTAAGACTGTTTTCCGCTCTATTTGTGCCATATGGGATCTGACTTCTTCCCAATTTATAGTTTTAGAGTTTAGATTAAAAATCTCAAATTTGCTTTTTTCTTCAGTATAAGTATTTTCTTTTAGTCTCTCGCCATATTAGTGGATACCTCGATAATGTTGTGGTCTGGAATATTTGTTGGTGTTGTTTTTATATCATTGATTAAATTGGTGTTATTCGTGAGTACCAGATCCAAGCATTATTTGTTCTGGTGTTGTCTGTTATCTCCTGTGTTAACATAAATTCATTTGTTAGAGCTATCAACACTTTTGCTTGCTCCTCGTCTTCTCTTGTGTTCCCCTTGTTCTGGTGTATATATACATTTCTTCTCATCCTTTTGTATTTTATAAAGGAGAAATTAAAATCACCGAAAAGTATTATATTCGGGGATGGGAGTGTTCGGAGGTCTGTAGATGACTAGTTGTATCACGTTAAGTTTTTCAATTTTTACTGCTAAGAGCTCCGAGTAGCTGTTTGATATATTTATTATTGTTTCTATCATATGGCTCTCACGTAAGTGTATAGCAGCCACCTTTTCTTCTTTCTGTTCTGTTAGCTCGTAATTTGTTGTAACCATCAGATTTTATTTCTTTTTTATTCATGCAGTATCCACAGTTTTCACAATCTCCTTGAAAGTCTTTGAGATGTGTTTCTGTGAGACATGCGATGTCAGTCCTTGTTTCTCTCATAAATCCTTGCAGGTATGAAACTTTGTTTATCTTGTGGTTCGGTCTCAGCTCTTGACTATTTCCCAGGACTATATTTATGTTTCCTGTTTTGCGTTGTCCTTCGAGTACTCCAAATTCAATTTCCTTCAGTGTCGCGTGTTTTGTATTCCTATGGTCCTCCAAGAAAGCTCCGTTTCCGGTTACGAGTTCTGGTAGGTTCTTGTATAGTAACCGTATTGTGCCCAGACTATTACTAATAAGTATTACTGTACTATGTTCTTTTGACTTGATTTACCTTTGAGACAACTGAACTTACTTTTAATCTATGCATGACCCGTTTTCAACTAACTCTTCTACTGGAATTACTTTTAGTCACTGAATTTAGTCTTGATTCAAGAGCATTTATTTCATTAAAGGATGATCGCACGTTTCTTTGTAGCCACATATTCCTGAACGTCAGTTTGACATCAATTTTTCGTAATTTATTTTCATGTTGAACTATTATTACCGCCTTGAGGTTCTTCATGGTGTGAAGTGTTCTTGTGGAGAAGATCGATAATAATAATAATATTTTTGGTTGTTTAATCTGCTTCGTAAAGGCAAAGGTCATGTGACAGGGGACCTACAGGTTTATGTGGAAACTGAAACATGGGTCGCTACATCATCCAAACGAAAAGTATGGTCATCCATCCAACTGCTTAACAGACTCAATATCGCTTTAACCCTGCACTGTAGCGCTGTACTGTAAGCAGGGCATGACATTAAAATTTGTCTTTTCGTTCCGTATTGCTGGTGAAAATAGGTTAAGGAAAGGTTTGTCTCAGAATTAGGTTCCAAATTGGGGTCTGCATAGACACGAACTGGGAACTTACTGTCCCTCTTTTTTTCCTGTATACCAAAAAGGGAACCTATATGGTCAGTGTTATGCAGCTCTTACTGCTTGGAACATTAAAGTTACAAAAAACCTATTTAGTTGCTTTGACTTAAATGCTTTACAAACTTTACTATTTAAGCTGTGAAGAAGGTAGAAGAGAGAACTGTATTTATCAGCCAAATCTCTCTCGTCAGATTTTAAAGCTTTTACGTTTCCTTTGAGAACACTTTTCAATATAAGGAAAACTCGTGCAATACTGATAATAGAAATGTAATAAATATTTAATTATTTGTTTCAGGAATCTCAAACTTAAAGCTACAATTCGTGTCGGACTATTTTTTAAGGTTATGTAACCAAGCTCATGCACTAAGAGTGCATAGGCCCAAATTGAGGTCCTTCGCTTTCTTATGATTGGGTGTAGAATAAATTCATTTCAGGTGTTGTTCAGTTAAGAAAGAAATTCGTCTCCTCTTAAATATGCACACACACACACACACACACACACACACACACACACACACACACACACACACACACATATATATATAATATATATAATATATATATATATATATATATAGTCTGAAAAATGCGTCATGCAAAAGGCAAATGTCTTTAGTGTGCATAATAATAAACCTCAGAAAGAACAAGACAAGAATAACACACTAAAAGCATTTGACGTTAAAAATCAAAGTTAAAAAACAAAATATATTTAGTGGCAGCTTTTAACATCTCCAACGCAAAACTAATGTGGGAATCATTTGAAACAGTATTTAGGACTATAAATGAGGAATGTGTACCGTACAAAATTAAGCGTGCGAAAGTAAATAACAAGCCCTTGTGGTTTACTTCTAGAGTAGGAGACATTATAAAGAGTAGAGATAGGGCTTATAGGCTACATAAGTGCGATAAAGACAATTTATGGTTAGGAAACAACTACATATCTCTAAGGCGTGAAGCAAAAAGTGTGATAAAAAAGTCCAAGCGCGAATTTGAAATCTCCATAGCTCGTGACGGTAAAGAAAACTCCAAGCGATCCTTTCAATACGTCAACAATAAAAATCCAGCAAAAAGTGTGTTGGGGCCGTTGAAAAATGTTAACGGAGATCTAGTTTCTGAAAACAAGGAAATGGCTACCTTGCTAAACGAATTCTTTACGTCAGTTTTTACTATAGAAGATGTAACGAATATCCCTACGGTCATAGACATAATACCCTTTGATAATGGTAATATTTTGGATAATATTGTGGTTAGTGAAGGGGAGGTAATGCGCTATATTGATAAAATGAAAACGCGTAAATCACCGGGGCCGGATTCCATATATCCCATACAACTAAAAGAATTAAAAGATAGCATTGTTGTGCCGCTTACAAAGATTTTTAATGCGTCTTTTCTGAGGGGTGCGTACCAGATAATTTCAAGTTAGCAAACGTAACACCTATCTTTAAGAAAGGCGATAAAGGTGTGGCGGGAAATTATAGGCCAATCAGTTTAACGTCTGTTGTAGGTAAGCTACTGGAATCAATAATTAGGGATCGTATAGTCGAACACTTAGAATTGCATAACTTAGAAATACGCAGCACGGTTTTAGCCGAAACAAATCTTGCTTAACTAATCTTTTAGAATTTTTCCAAAGCGTGGTTGACGTTTACGATAGTCATCGGGCGGTTGATGTAGTGTATTTAGATTTTCAAAAAGCGTTTGACACCGTACCGCACAAAAGACTCATTAAGAAAACTAAGGCTCATGGAATCAGGGGTGTAGTAATAAATTGGATAGAAGAGTGGTTGCGAGGTAGGAAACAGAGGGTGGTCGTTGATGGAGAGGAGTCGTGTTGGGCTAATGTAGTGAGTGGCGTTCCTCAGGGTTCTGTATTGGGCCCCTTGCTTTTTCTTATATATATTAACGATTTAGATGTCGGCCTAGTCAGTACATTTTCAAAGTTTGCGGATGACACGAAGCTGGGTGGTAGGGCGATTAATGACGAAGATAGAGGTAAAATCCAGAATGATCTGAATAAAATCGTTGATTGGTCAGTCACATGGCAAATGAGATTTAACGTCGACAAGTGCAAAATTTTACACATAGGTTCGCGTAACGGTAATTTTGCGTATAGTATGTCAGGGAAAGAGTTGATAAGCGTAGAGCAGGAAAAAGATTTAGGAGTTATAGTCACTGGTGATTTAAAAGTAGCGAAACAAAGTACAGCAGCGGTCAATAAAGCGAACAAAGTGTTAGGTTTTATAGCTCGGAATTTTGAGTACAAATCGCGCGATATTATAGTTCCTCTTTATAAATCATTAGTTAGACCCCATTTGGAGTACGCGATCCAATTTTGGAATCCTCATATGCGCAAAGATATAGACAAAATCGAAAGAGTTCAAAGACGAGCAACGCAACTAAGATGATTCCATCGCGCGCTTAGGTCAAAGTCGTACGAGGATAGGCTTAAAGAGTTAAAATTGACTACACTCGAGACTAGGAGGCTTAGGGGTGATCTAATCCAGGTTTTTAAAGTTATGAATGGATTCGATAACCTAGATAGAGATAGCTTTTGCGAAATACCTCAATATAATAGGACTAGAAATAACGGGTGTAAGTTGACAAGTAGAAGGTTCGAGACAGCAGTTGCCAAAAACTTTTTTACGCATAGAATAGTAAATAGCTGGAATAGTTTGCCGGTAGAAGTAATTAGTAGCACGTCTATAAGCATGTTTAAAAATCGATTAGACGCATATGTTGATAGATTGGGTATAGTTTAAGGTAGTAAAATTAAGGGTGGATAAGATAGATTTTGATTCTCTTTTCATTAAAGATCACAATAACCAGACTAGAGGTCATAGTATGAAATTATTTAAGCCAAGATGTAGAACAAATTTAAGAAAACAGTTTTACAAGTGTTGTGGGAAATAGGGAGGCAGCATGTTGGGTTAGGGGATACTCTCCGTCCTTACACACTCCATTTAAAGAGACTCCTCTGCCGAGCGGTGCCCCCCATAGTACTGTGAGGTATTGAAAAACTCATGATCTTCACTTGCCCCACAAACACCTTTAAATGGGAGACCCAAAATGGGTGCACACACATTTCTACATTACTGTACAGTCTTTACAGCCACACCTACACTTTTCCTCCTAAGTATATATATTGTAATGTATATGGTTGTAAATTGTGACTTGGTCCGCAATTGATATGGACCGTGACTTATTTTTGGTTGGCAAGGTACTGGTGTTGATGGATACCGTAATGAAATTGACTGGATTCTTGGATCTGATATATTTGCATGTCGGTTACAAATAGATATAGAGTGTAACATATTTGTGGATAGTAGTCTATTATGACTTGATCCTCTGGATCCAGAGATTCTATCTTTAGTTTTAAATTGATAATTAATTAGTTTTAAATTGATAATTAGTTAGTTTTGTAAAAATTGGTTGTTGCCAATATACAGGCAGTTTTTACATAGTGGACCCGCCTCGATGGGCCGACGTGGCCCCTAGTGTGCCCACTATAAAAATTTCTTATGTTCTTATGTTCCTTGTGGTTCGGAACCCTCGTAAAATTGTAGGTCTCCTCCGCCACCACGGAGGACATGCACAATACACAATTACGAACACAGTTAGGTAGAGTGTAGACCAGCCATGAGTGGATCCTAGGGTCTTTGTTGGTCTGAAACATTATAACATTATAATTTAGCACAATTCCGATGTAGACATCACCCCAACTTACAGACATATAAACACAGACTAGACAACTCCACAGACGACACCTGTCATCTGTGCCAGGACACACCACAAACAATCGAACACATTATGACAGACTGTACCGCTCTAGCACAACAAGGAACACAACACAACATCACTAGTGCGCTGAACCTTGGTCCACTCCGGAGAGGGCGATCGGTTACCTGCGTGCCGCCGGCTTGCTCGATCAGGGTGGGCTGATCGGCTAAGCAACAACAACAACAACAATTTTTTTAACAGAATTTTTTAAGCCAGTGAGAACCCAACACTTATTTTAAGCTCACCAACCACTTACATTTTGAGTGCAGCTTCACAAATTTGGTCTCACTGTCTTTGGATGTGAAGCTCAAAAATTTTTATGGTTGTGGTATTTTTGTAAATTTATAGACTAACTTGCTTTTCCTCGATTTCACAAAAGAGTATAAAATTTTGTACAGTCGTGGTCTGACTAGATGCACAAAATTATTTATTAGTTTTTACAACAAACAACACAACAGTTTACTTTGCTGAACAACATTTTTTACCACATAAACTTTGCTCTAAACGTCTTTGTAGTAAACGACTTCATTCGATGTTTACATCAAATTATTCGCGACGACGTCTTATATTTTTTTTTTGTAAAGTGTGTGTGGTGTAGTTCTTCTGAAAACAGTTATAGCCTTTAGAAGAGCCGTCCGCGAAATGCTAATCGTTTTCAAAAAAGATTTGTCCACGTACGGTAGTAGTGGAAGAGAGAATTACAAAAAAAAATAAGCAGGCAGCACTCCCATTTCCAACTTCCTGCATATAGGTGACACTGCAAATGTTTGGAAAAGAGGTACTATAAATTAAAATTTACATTAAAAAAATGTCACGTATTGTATCAGTATCATAAAACTGCAAATACTGTATGCTTTAATATCCTGAATAATAAACCTTTCCTTACATGGTTGTTTTTATTAGTAAGCAAAGATGATTCAGAAGCTAAACAGTCACGTTGTGGTCCTCATACTCCCCTTCTCGAAATCGTTCATCATCTACGAACTCCGAAAACTGAAAATAAATTCAATATCTACAGTAAGCTGTTCAGATGGAGATTATACAAATATTCTTTATTACAGGCTATTGATCATAACATATATTAGCATTATGGTACGTTTTGCTATATGAAATCAAATATAAGGTACATCTTTGTTGAGGCGAAGCAACGCTGTTTTGATAATATCAACGACATATTGACGACGATAAACGATGAGGTCATACATAATTTTAGTGTAGAATCTGTTCATAAATAAGGGCTAGGTCATGGTGGCGACGCAACACCGCCTTCCGATAGATCAGCGAGCGAGGTTAAGGGAAGGGGGTCTGTTCAGTTGTTGGATGGGTAATTCTCCTCCACGGTCAGCTAATGTAGCGACCTGTAGATGGTTCGTATTCCACGTAAAGTTGTAGGTCCTCTCCATCACATGACATTTGCCATTACGAAGGCGGTTAAAGAACCCCAAGCAACATTATTATTATTATTATTATTATTATGAATGTTTTGGCTCCTCTTGCAGGGTGAGACAAGGCTCCTTGCTCTCCCCTATGCTGTTTAATGTGTATATTGACGGATTAATTGCTTCACTTAATGAGGCAACACTGGGATATTGTATAGATAACACAAGGATAACTAACTTAGTTTATGCCGACGATATGGTGTTAATAAGTCCCTCTGTTAAAGGTCTGGATCGGCTACTAAAAGTCTGCGAAGTGTATTCGCAGAAACATGCAGTGGCGTACTAAGGAGGGTGCGAGAGGGGCGTCCGCCCCGGCTGACAGCCAGGAAGGGGGTGCCATCGGGAGAGTTGAAATACCAGTACAAGTTTTCAAACTAAATTAAAAATTCGTCAAAGTAAGAAAAAAAATAAAAAATGTTCAAACTATTACAACAGCTTAATGTTAATTTCCACTATAAAATAAATTTTTATTTTTATTGGCAATACAAAATTTACAAACGAAAAATTAAATATTTGATAAAAATTACATCGAAAGGCGAACGTTTGTTGATGTTTTAGTCATCAGTTTGTTGAGCATAGCCAGCTGGCTGCAACTGACATTCCAAGTCTTGTTCACTTGACACTGTGACTCCACATGAGGTATGTTTCATTAAATAATTATGATAAAGCATAAAGTGCTGGTGTTTATAGAACAATATCATGGTAATTATACTAGTATCCAGTAATTTTTGACAATGTGGTATCATAGTGATGTTTAAGTGTTTATAAATGCATCGTCGTGATGTTATAATACTCGGTAAATACATACTGTTAATTTTCATTTTGTCAGTGGTCTAGTTATTTGTGAATAATGCTCATAGTTTTCTGCTTTTTTAGGAGTCGTGTTTGCACTTAACCCCCCCCCCCCCCCCCCCCAAAAAGAATTTAAAAAATAATAATAATAATAATAATAATAATAATAATATCACAGACAATTTGTTCAGTTAATGTATTTCAAGTCATAATAGTTCATGCTTGTTATGCATGTTCATGCTTTATACCTTTTGATTTTAAAATTTTGCAGAAAACATCCACTATGAAGCGAAATCGACCCAGTGGATTCCAACAAAGAAAAATAAAGAAGGCAAGAGAAGAGGTGGCTCAGGCAATGTCCTGATCAATTTTGAAGTATGTGACGCCTTCAACATCAAGTGCAATAGGAGAAAGTCCTGAAGATATTCAGCCTGGTGAATCTGAAGGGCAAATACAAGAAGCAGCTTCACAAGAGGATTCAAATGAGAGAGAGCAAAGATTGGAGGATGGCAATTCATCTTCTAAAAGCAGTGAAACTGGTGAAGAGGAAGGAGACGCCAGCAGAAGTCCACACCAACAGGAGGAAGACTCTGATGAAGAAGAGGAGACGGATAGATTTTAAATTTATTCTGATGTCGCTGCTTGGCCAATCCCTGTTCCAAATGACTTGAGAGTTGATCTTATTAGGAGGGGAAGTGAACCCTTCCAAAATAGGGATGGACCTTTCACTGCAGTTCAAAGACAAGGAGAGAAATCCAAAGGGAAGAGTCGACAGCTGACCACTGCATGGTTCTATAAGGCTCTGCCAAATGGCGAGAAAGTTTTGAGAACGTGGATGGTTTACTCTCCATCAATAGAAAGTTTTTGTTTTTGCTGCAGACTGTTTGCTCTTGATGACAAAGGAATTGGAATATCCAGCTTTGTCACTGGGTTTCAAGCATGGTGGAAGCTAAACCCAAAGGTGTCTGACCATGAGGCTTCTGAGCAACCATCTCTCATGCCTGAAGAAATGGAAGACCTTGGGAGCAGGGTTGAAGCTTCAAAAAACCATTGATGAAGTTCATCAAGCAACAATGGACAAGGAGAGAAAGAAATGGAGGGATATTTTACATCGCCTCTTGAACGTAACCTTGTTTCTGGCTCACCAGAATC
This sequence comes from Bathynomus jamesi, assembly GCA_023014485.1. Classification (NCBI taxonomy): domain Eukaryota; kingdom Metazoa; phylum Arthropoda; class Malacostraca; order Isopoda; family Cirolanidae; genus Bathynomus; species Bathynomus jamesi. The sequence continues at coordinate 570,150 of JAJOZX010002004.1, forward strand.
TTCCTTTTCGTGGTCACAAAAAGGACATGTCATCAGCAAACAAAGGAAACTTCATGGAATTGGTAGAGTTGCTGTCAAATTATGATCCAGTTTTGAAAGAACATTTTGTAAGGATTAAGCATTCTATTCCATCTGGGAGGAGAGTGGCTTCGTATTTATCTCCAAAGATTCAGAATGAGTTCATTTGCCTTTTGGGGAATTACGTCAAAGAGAAAATAGTGGCTAATATCAAGAAAGCAACGTATTTTGGGATTCTTTTTGACAGCACTCCTGATGTGTCCCACACTGATCAAATGTGTGAAGTGATCAGATACGTCCATATTGAATGTGACAAAGTTGAAGTAAAGGAATCATTGTTGGGCTTCTTCCCTATTGCCGGAAAGACTGCTGCTGAGCTCACAGGGGATATCCTGAGACATCTGGAGAGAGATGGACTGGACATAAACCTGTGCCGTGGTCAAGGATATGACAACGCTGCAACTATGGCTTGGATTCATGGTGGTGTTCAGTCAGAGATCAGAGAGATTAATCCCAAGGCTTTGTTCGTGCCTTGTGCAAATCATTCTCTGAACCTTTGCGGAGTGCACTCATTTGGAAGCGTTTTTTCATGTGTGACTTTTTTTGGAACCTTGGGGAGAGTCTATTCCTCCTTTTCAGTCTCAACTCATCGATGGGAAGTGCTGATGGAGAATGTAGGCATGACAGTCAAAAGACTTTCCCAGACAAGATGGAGTGCTCATTATGACTCTGTGAAACCAGTGAAGGCAAATTTTGAAAAGCTGACCTCAACCCTTGAAGTACTGTGCGATCCCAAAGAAAATGTGGACACAAGAGGATCAGCTCAAATTTTGCTGTCTGCTCTATGTGATTTCTCTTTTTTTAATTTACCTTTCTTTCTGGTGTGAAGTCCTGGAAGAAATTAATCTCATACAAAAGTATTTGCAAACAGTTGGAATCAGCCTTGAAAAGTGCATTGTGAAATGTGAAGCTCCAAGCTCTAAAACTATTTCTTGAAGATCAGCGCAATGAAAATGTGGAGAGGGCCATTCATTATGCAACTACAAAGTGTGAGGAAATGGACATTTCTATGGAGAGAAGAGGGAGAGTAAAGCTCCAAAAAAGGATGCCAGGAGAGATGGCAAAGGATGCTGGTCTCACATCGCCAGAGGCAGGGCCGCCGCTTCCATTAGGCGAGGTTAGTAAATGCTAAGGGCGCCAAAGATCTGGGGGGCGCCAGCGCCTCCCGCCCTGTGCACGTCTGATAGTATTATGTAAGAACAACATGAAAAAAATAATGAAGGAATGAGAAGCATAGACAAATGATGAAAGGTTGTACGACGTATGTACACCAGTTTAGCTTGACTGATATTTACATAATTAACTTATTCATCTTATTGGGTCATTATAGAACTTTCACTATCACGACCTTTAACCCTTTAGGGACGGGAGTCGTAAATAAGCGATTTAAAAATGTTGCGCACAGACGGGAGTCGTCAATAAGCGACTCGGCTTATTTACGGCTTAATATGAGTTCCGGGAGTCGTCAATAAGCGAATAACTGTTTTTTTGTGACATATGCCCTTCTTGCTTGGAAAAAACAGTAGATATGTCCTTTTTGCACGCATATTTTAGCACTTTTGAGCGTTCTGATTTGTTACTACATATGCCTCGATTACTCGCTGTTTTGATTGGTCATGACACTTTCTTGAACTGTGAAATGATTTTATAATTTTATAATAAATGTATGTATTAGCAAATTAAAATAGATCAGTGTAAGGCAAATAGTTTCTTCAATATGGTACCTTGATTACTTTGTGGGCAAACCCAATCGTGAAGTGGGAGGCGGGTGGGGGCGCCAGCTGCAGTCCTGCTAAGGGCGCCAAATAGGCTGGCGCCGGACCTGGCCAGAGGAAGTAAAAAGGGCTATGTTTGAATGTTTTGATCGCTTTCATCAAGAATTGGAGATTCGTTCTAAGGCAATGGATCAGATTTTGTCAATCTTCGCTTTGACTCAGATTTTCGATGAATTCTCTGATGAAGATATCAGTGTGGAAATTGGACGACTTCGGAGGCATTTGAAAACTGCCAAAATCAGCGTTGAAGAGGCAAAGAAGTGGACAGCATTGCAGTTTCTGGAGTTTATTGTGAAATGGGATTTTTGTGAATCTTTGCCAAGCTTGTCACTGTGTTTGAGATTCTTTTTGACTGTCTGTGTGTCTATTGCTTTATGTGAAAGAAGTTTTTCCAAACTGAAATTGATAAAAAATTTCTTTCGCTCGACCATGAGTCAGACAAGATTGACAAATCTGGCTTTATTTTCAATTGAACATGAATACGCAAAGAAGGTGAATTTTGATGAGGTCATTGATCAATTTGCAGAAATTAAGGCTCGAAAGCAGAGACTGTGAATCCTCTCTATTTACCTTCGAAGAATAGGCTGAGCGTTGAGACTGGATTTCCTGTGTTTTTTGTATAAAATAAAATGCAGTATTACCTGTTCACTGAATTTTTAATGTCCTGCATTTTTCTTATTTCCAATTTGCTTATGACAGTACTGTACTGTTTAAAAATCTACTTGCAAACATAATATATTTTTCTGTGTTTAAATTTTAAAATTATTTTTGGGGATGCCAAATGAAGGATCCGCCCCGGGTGCCAAATACTTTAGGTACTCCCTGGAAACATGATAGTCTTTTTAATGTTACAAAAAAATAAGGTTATACAGTCTCATCCTAAAAGCTATAGTCAGCCAGCTGACATTAGGTTTAAAATGAAAGGTGAAGTAATTGAGGAAGTACAAGAGTTTAAGTATTTGAGTCAAACTATTACCAGCTCCTTGAGTGATGACTCGGATATAAGAAAACAATCTCGAAACCTTTGTTCTAAAGCGAATATGACTATAAGGAACTTTCGGTTCTGTACAAGTGAAGCTAAAGACACTCTCTTTCGTACTTTCTGCAGTAATATATACGGACAGCAACTCTGGATGAATTATAAAAAAGGTTCTGACAGAACCCTAAATTTGCTGTACAACGGGTCTTTTAGACTCTCACATAAATTACCCCCGAGATGCTCAGCTTCGCAAATGTTTGCTACCCTCAATGTCCCGAGCTTCCCGAAGGTAACAAGACGTGCTCAATACAGTCTGATGCAAAGAATTAAAAAATCAACCAACCCGATTATCCAAGCTATCCATGAGTCCTGCCGTTTATCCTCTAAACCAGTGGTCGGGGTACAGGGGTAAATTACCCAAATGGGGTAAATTTAAAACTTCTGGGGATAATGCGTGCGGTATGAGAGACACTTTGTGCTGATATTTTTTTCGTATATTTTTATTTTATTTTGTTACATAAATGTGGCGTTATTCTAAATTTTAGAATATTACGAATTTACTTCCTGATTACGTCCTCAAATATATTTTGGGGTAATACCCAAAAAAGTTCGCCGACCACTGCTCTAAACTATGGAATTCTTGGTACGAAAACGTCTGTCTGTAGTTCCACTTAACTCCGACATTACTGTATTATTTCTAATCAATTGTATATACAGGGCGTCCCAAAAAAATGTATACACACTTTAAATAATTATAAAGGCAGTGTTTATTAAAATACATTTCATTTTCAAAATGTAATAGAATCTACAGACATTATTTAATTGTTTTGTCAACGCCTGTTTTCAAACTGACGTCCGTTCTGGTCCAGGCACTGCTGATAACGCGAAGCATTGGAATCGCAAACATCACGAAACATTTCGTTTGGTATTTGTGTGCATTCTCGTTCAATGGCTGCTCTCAATTCAGCGACTGTTGCAGGTTTTATAGCGTAGACTTTGTCTTTTAAGTATCCCCATAAAAAAGTCTAGTGGTGTGAGGTCTGGTGAACGCGGAGGGTATTCTACGAAACCCCTTCGTCCAATCCACATCCACATCGTGCCAAGTACCACTCGCAATACTCCACTCTTCGGTCCGGATCATCTTCATTAATAGCATGGACTAATCTTGGAATGTAACTTTTCCATTGACAGCGCTTCAAAATGCGTTGGACAGACGATTCTGAAATTCCTACCTCACGACTCGCTTGCCGCACAGATTTTCTTGGACTTTGGTGATAAGTTTCCAGTACTCTTTCTTGCTTTGTGGGGCTTGTCGATGTCCGTGGTCTTCCGGAACGCTTCTTGTGGACATTCTGAACAGTTCCATCGGCTTCAAACTTATCTCTAATTCGAGTGATGGTAAGTCGCGTTGGTGGATCTGTTTGAAACTCCCTCCTAAACTGTCTTTGCACTTCAACTGCGTTTTCACACTTCCAGTAGCATTTTAGAATGAATTTCCTTTGTTCAAAGCTTAGTCTGACTGCCATTATTAATTCTAATGGGTTTAACTTGGAAAGAAAGGAACATCAATTGAGCTATCAGCTGTTAAAGTGTGTATACATTTTTTTGGGACGCCCTGTATTTTTATCCTTAGTATGTGAACTGCCATTGTATTAATAATATTTGTCATATGGACTATAGTCTGCCAATAAACCTTTTCATTTTCATTATTATTATTATTATTATTATTATTATTATTATTATTATTATTATTATTGTTTGTTAATAAATAAATAATTTTAAATATATTTATTTTAAAATATTAAATATTAAGTTATATCTCTTCGCATTTAATCTGGTAAGTATAAAAATTAATTTTATTAAAAAATTTCAGTTGTCCATTCGATAATATTTCTTTTATTTATTTGATATAAAATATAAATGTTCAAAACATTTGCACAAAATATCTACAAAATTAAATTTTAAAATCAGATCGAAACAACAACAACATTATGTATATTTCGAATCCGTCTGAAATATCCTGTAGCAAACTTCGCCATTGTCGGTTTATGCTTATTTCCCATTTTTATGGTGACTCGGTATGTTGCTCTTTGTCCAAACAACAGAAGTGTATACCATCAATTACAGGTGCTTCATTTTAACTTGAGACCGAGTTCGATCTGACTGCAGGCGTTACAAACAATTTTATGTCCCCCTCGATTATGCATCCTTCCTTTTCGATGCGTTGATACAAAAGAACACTTTAGTTTCGTGGAAAGGATAAAAAACGAGGCGTTATCCTAAACACGCAATTTATTTCGCGGAAGAAAGCACTTGACACAAGAATGAATGAAAAGGCAGAATTCTAACTGAATAAATGCCAAACTTCACCTTTATACGTGGAGGTCGAAATGTGACAATAAAACCCACATTAATAGACGGAGTTCATTTCCACCAACTCTACTAACTCCACCAACACCAACTCCATAAACTCCGTCTATTAGTTGGGTTTTATTTTCACATTCTAACTGAACTTTATACTTGTTCATTACGCTTGTTTTAGAGGATTTAACAGACAACAACTTGACAACAACTCCTTCTGACAACTCTCTAGCTTTCTCCGTGGCGTGCTCGAGAAAATTCCCTTCTGTCACGTTTACGATAGATTCCTGAAGTTACAAATTTTTAATCTAATAATGGTGGTAGCAAATAAATTATTTATTCTGTAAAAAGTTATAGCCCTCAGAAGAACCAGCCGTGAAGTGCTAGTCGAGGCCCAAAACGATTTGTCCACGCACTAATGGTTAAAACGCTGGGTCGGGTGGTTGGGAGATTGAGTACAGCCGAGGACTTTGTAATTTCTGATTTCTCTGGTGGGTCGCGGGTCAGATTTCATGTTAAACTGTAGGTCTAAGATGGGTCAACAAGTTTGACCTTCGTTAGAATGAATATTACGAGTGGAATATATATTTTTTTCTTTCATCTTACTGACGTCATAATTCACCATTTTTAAAATGTTTATTAAATTAATTATATGATGTTATATGATGTTATTATTTATTTCTTTATTTATTTTTATAATTTAGCTTTAGTTTGGGCGAATACGAAGCAAACCTCTTTTCCAGGTTCCTTATTTAACTTTTATGTCTTAACTTTTCAAGGACTTAGAAACCGAAACGTAGTTTTTCATTGCTTAACTTTTCTTGTTTATTTCTTATTTAGCTGTTTTATTTGTTTGTTTTTTGTTTTGTTTTTCTCTTGTTTATGCTCGCATTGAAACACCTTTTGGACTATTACTGTCTTATTTACTCTTCTACTTTTCTTAATTTGAAAGTTGCTTTTTGTAACTCCTTCTTTTACCCTAACTTTTTTTTGGCGTATTTATGGCGGCATTTTAGGGATTTTAGGGCTTACAAAAAAAGCGAGACGAGGTAATCAATGTATTATGCGAAAGGGTTCGCTTTTGAGGTGTTTACGGCCAATTGAATGACCAAAATTTTAGTTTAAATAAGGGAATTCATCTCCAGTTTCTTGTTAATCTAATTGAAAAAGGAAAAGAATTTAATGAGGTACCGAAAGGTAAATTTGACAAAATAAATATTTGAAAAATTTAAGGAGGTACCGAAAGATAAATTAGACTAAATAAATATTTGATTAAATTATTGGAATCTATATACAGTAAACTCTCGTCCAATGCGGGGGTTAAGTTCTTCGAGAACGGCGCGTTAGGTAAATCCGCGTTGGACAAACTTAATACCTTATGGGATAAATGGGGATACGTGAACGCGGCCGCGTAAAGTCTCCCATTAATACTTAGATACATACGTAGATTTTTTTATTTACACATAAATGAATTTCCGTACCTATATTGTATATGAAATAAGAACATAATAAAATCATAAACATAATGATATTTACATATGATAAATAAAAATATATTAAATGAAAATAGCACGTATCTTTTCTTCACTCTTTCGGATGATGCGTATGGTGGACTCATTCGCGTGATACTTGCCGCCAAGTGATGTTATATTCATACCACCATGCAACTTATCTAGAATCTTTATTTTCTCAGCTAATGTCATAACCTTACGACTTTTTCTCTTCACTATCACTCGCGGATGCTTTACGTTTTGATGATATACTGCTGTCTAAGGGTAATAGCAAAACAACGGGAAAATACGACAAAAACAATCCAACACAACTTCACTGAACTTAACGCGTTGGCGGGACTGAGACAAAGGATGATGCAAGCAGTGACGCGAGAGGGAGGGAGATGCGGGAGTGTTGGAGAGTGTAGGAGAAAACACTAGAGCGCGCATTGGCACGCGTACAGTACTACTGTACTAGAGCGTGTTTGGCGGACCGTGTATAATCAAATTTTCCGCTTTCGGCAAATAATTGTTCTCATTTATTTTTCCGTGTATAAGCAAATTCGCGCTGGACAAACACGCGTTGGACGAGGGTTTACTATAATAATAATAATAATAATAATAATAAAATAAAGCAACACAGATAATGCGAGAGGTTATTGAAAAACTAGAAAACTTTTAAGAAGGACTAGTCGACCGAGTTCAAGCGTAAGTTTTACCTTATAAATAAGTACTTTCGTCAGATGTATAAATAAATTATTATAGAATGAGGTACCAGTATTCGTATATCATTTCCTCTTTAACATCCGAACACTTAAAAAAGAAAATCCGAGGTAAAAAATGTAATTATATAGAAAAAGTTTTCGAAAGGAGAAATATGAAGTTTAATGATAAAAACGTCGTTTTAAATTGTAAAAATGAGAAAAGGTATTAACCTCGTTAATCTCGTTGCAGTTCTGTGCGTTGGTCTCTCTTCACACGAAGGTCAAGCTGGTGGCCCCGCCTCTAGGCCTGGCTTGGTGGAGGAGCGAGTTGCTCTCTTGCGTTCTCCACCCTACTCATCTGGTACCGTCATGAGCCAGGCATCTATTTTTCTTTTAAAGATTTTAACTTTGACCCCTGTAACTTTTCTGAGGTCCTTTGGAAACTGGTTAAAAGTCTTGGCCACCCACTTCCCACTCCCACTTCCGACAACCAAGCTATTTTCCTTCAATGTTGAAGAGGATGCATATCAATAATAGTTTCACAAAATGTCCAAAATGGTGGCAAAATAACTGTCCAAAATCTATAAGCTAACGGTTCTTAAATTAAGACCCCCCCCCCCCCCCGCCCCGGCAAAAATAAAATCGTTACATTACTCAATAACAGTTTATGACGACAACGTAAATGATGATGAAGACATCGTAAAACCTAACAGATACTTCGTTTTGACCCTGCGTCGGCTCACAGAAATAACGGTAGTGACATTAAAGCTTTTGGGTCGTTCATTCTTGGTTTACGTCATGGACACATCACAATACTGCTTCAGGTCAGACAGGCGAGGATCAGGGACGTTGGGTTTGCTCAGTTTGTTCAGATGATCTATCGACCCTGCGATTCGGATCCGTGTAAAGATGTAGGAGGTCCCTTCCGTCACATGACCTTTGCAGTAACAAAGAGGGTATTTTGAACCCCCAAACTTTATTATTATTATTATTATTATTATTGGTGTTGTTCTTGTTGTTGTTGTTATGTGAATTTTTCTTACCGTGTTAGATTTCATTCTAAACCTCTCAAGTTTTAATTTAAACATTTTTAAACACATGAACGATTTTTATTGCAAATCAATTCAACCAAAAGTATTTTTTTCTGTTTTCCAATTACTAGTAATCTTTTTCCTTTTACTTCGTTTAATAACTCAAAACTTTCTGCAATCAGTTTTACTTTTAATTTCAGAATATATCGATTTAAAGCCTTTCAAATAAACCTTCGGAGAATTTTTGGTAATAAGGGAAATATTATCCTCCAGACGGAAGCCAAAGGAGTAGATATAAAAAATCTTTGAAAAATGTCGATAAAAATTTTAATTTTTTTAAGTTTATGAAATTTCTAATAGCCATCTTTGTAATTAGAGTTAGGTTAGGTTAGATTATGCCCGCTTATGTTACGCTAGGTTATTAGACCAGATTGGATTGGGTTACATAAACTCTGGTTAGGTTAACAATTTAGTTAAAATTTGGTTAGGTTAATAATTTAGTTAAAATTTGGTTAGGTTAACAATTTAGTTAAAATTTGGTTAGGTTAATAATTTAGTTAAAATTTGGTTAGGTTAACAATTTAGTTAAATTGGTTAGGTTAATAATTTAGTTAAAATTTGGTTAGGTTAATAATTTGTTAAAATTTGGTTAGGTTAATAATTTAGTTAAAATTTGGTTAGGTTAATAATTTAGTTAAAATTTGGTTAGGTTAGGTCAGTTCGATTGGTTTGTCATTGCTTCGTCCAAACATTTTTGGCGAAAATTTTACATTCAAGAAAAATTTCTTGATGTCTCGAAATTTTGGTCCTTTTCGGCGAAAATAATGTTTGCCTTTCAAAGGGTCCGAGTGCCCTTGAGGACTGAGTAGTTCATTTCATTTGATTATACCAAAACAAAGGGATCTTTTCCTTTATAGCACCCCTATAAAATTAGTGAATGCCCGGTTAGGTTAACTGTACGCCCTTGACGATTGGTTAGGTTAAGTCGTGATATGTTATCACGACTTAACCTAACCAATGGTCAAGAACGAAGGTGCTATAAAAGAAAAGATCCTAAACAAAGTTAATTTACTGAATAATCACCGATCAGTCACTTGACTAAATGGAGATAGAATCGTGCTAATGTGTACCCACAAGGAGGTGGAGATTGTAGACACCAATCGACCAGGGAGGTCCCCCGGGTCGGGGGGCGGTTGTCAGGCAGGAGACAGGGAGTGCTGGAATTCCCGTTTCTTCCGTCACTGTCCTCCTTAGCTGATCTTTTTCTGTGTCTCATCTACCCTGTGAGCAGTCCAGCATGCTCTCAAACACACACACACACTTCTCCCTTTATTCTTCACTCCACATGCATGCATTTCACACACTACATAATCTTTCCAAAATTTATATAAAAAAAATAGCATCGTGAGCCTTGGAGACCTCGATTTTGGCTCTTATTCTTATAAAGGGGGACATTTTTGCGGGCACCCACCCTTGGCCCCTCCTTTCCACAAAAAAGAATGCAATTTTATATTCGCATAAAATTGTAAATGGGTTTTTTATACAAGATTTTTTTTTTTTGTAATGTTACAACGTTCATACTGTTTCATTAATTTTGTATACTTGATGAAAACATTACATCCGCGTGTAGTTAAGTCGTTTAAGGATGTTTGAAGTTCTTTCAATTGTCTCTCCCTTTTCTATTACTTTTTCCACATCCGTCAGTAATTTTTCTGATGTCAATTTATGGAATAAGATGATGTAATATGTACAATAGACGCTGTACGTATTCTAAGGTATTTGCAGTTTCACATATCTGTACGCGGAAACGAAAGAGAATTCCAAATCGTCCGTCTATTGATTGGGTTTCCAGGAGGTCATTTTATTTAAGTAATCTGAACTTCCTCTTCCTTCCTTCCTCTCCGCTGGGGAATTGTTGTGTTATTCTCGTTCAGCATTCAATTATGTACTTTTATTCGTAAGTATTTTATTTCTTGCATCCTTTATTTTCAGCGTTTGTACTCTACTGCGATATTAGAGTACAAACTTTAAAACAGTACGAAACAGTACTTGTACATAATGTTATTATTAAGGAATAATTTCACGTGAACAAAAACTGTACTTTCTGTACCACTCTGGTCGTTCTTATTATTGTAGACACAATTCGTATCCTATTTTTTTTTCACTTAAAGTTTCATACATAAGTATACCTGGATTTAGGGATTATAGCACTTGGAAATGTGCTGCTTTCATAGTCACAGAAAGAGTGCCGGTAAAAGGTCTTTAAAACGATACTAGACAAATATAACGTATGAAGAAAGTACTTGATCATATGCCTCATCCTCGCAGTGGGAAAGTTATCCACAACTAATAAGATGATACCTATTATCCCTGTTTCATATGAGCTATGAATCATGAGAATATGATGGATAATTTAGTTTTTAATTTACGGAGCTTCTCGGTTTCATTCATTCACTGCTGATTTTTAATAAAAAGCTATATTGTTTTTAGGTAATTTTATGCCCAGAATTCAATTTTGGTCTTTTTTTAATTAATTGCGAAAATTTAGAATGTAAATTATACCCAATGAACGCAAAAGAAGGTATCGTATGATTTTTATGAAAGATATTGCGTTCATTTAGGGCTATAGGTGGGTATAATTTAATTTCTATCTTAGTTAGGTTAGGGTTTATATATTTTAGTTTTGGTTAATTTCCACATTTAAGAAAGGCCAAAATTGGGAGCTAATGAAGAATAGGGACCCCAGCCTTCTTTAGTTAGCTTTATAAGGCTAACTAACGAAAATATCATGACCTAACCTAACCAATCGTCAAGGGCGTACAGTTAAACTAACGATTGGTTAGGTTAGGTCGTGATATTTTCGTTAGTTAGCCTTATAAGCCTAACTAAAGAAGGCTGGGGTCCCTATTCTTCAATAGCTCCCAAAATTGAATTCTGCGCATAAAATTACCTAAAAACAATATATCTTCTTATTAAAATTCAGCAGTGAATGAATGAAACCGAGAAGCTCATCAAATCTGCCTCTTTTCTCTGCTTATTTATTTGTTTAGATTAACATTATCACTACATGTTTCTCATTTTATGTATGTACGATTTTATGTTTGTACGATGTTACACTGATCTTACTTTAACCCTTTCAGGACGACAGGTGCAAATTGGTAGCGTTTCAAATACACGAATTCATAACTAACCTTACAAAAAATTCCGGCCTTGAAGGGTTGAAAATTACTGTTTTATTCAACAATTTTGTGATGCTTTTTCCATAAATTTACGTTTTTACTATTAACATTTTCCATTAAATATTCGTGAGAAATGTGGTTTTATTATCGCAGAACCTTTCCAATCGCTGCACAGTTGCGCAAAAAAAAAGTTAATATAAAAATAGTTGAAATTGTAAAAATGACTTCCCCAAATTACTAATTAGGAATTTTTTGGCTTCATTTTTTAATATTTTATTATTTTCACCGAAAACTAAAATAATTAAAAGGCAAAATTTAGTAATTATTAAATAATTTTTAATTTTATTTTTTATTTAAATATTTTGAGTACTTTTCCATTATACCCCGCAATTTCTTCTTTCCCTGTTAGGTCAACTGTACGTTCTTAACAATTGGTTAGGTTAAGTCGTGATATTTTCGTTAAAATATTCGTTAGTTTTAACGAAAATATCAAGACTTAACCTAACCAAGTGTAAAGGGCGTGCAGTTGACCTAACCGGGAAAGAAGAAATTGCGGGGGGGGGGGGTATAACGGAAAAGTACCATATTTTGAAATTTTATTTATTAGACAAACTTTTTTCCGCAACTGTACACTGAGACACGAAGTTCTGTTCAAGTGTACTTAAGGAGAAAGCTTTTTTTTAACAATGTTGCTACATCAACAAGTATTCTGGACATAAACAGTCCTGTCTGAAAAGATACTATTTTCAGCTTTGATCTGAATTGCGGCTCTCACTGTAATTTCGCTTTGAAAAATTTATAAAATACTTAATTCATGTTTAAACTCTTGTTCAATCACATAATTTTCACACGAAATATATTTCACGTTGAAAATTATGTGGAATACACAAAAAAAAAAAAATTCCTCCATTTAGTCGATAATATTTTCATTATCATTAAATTTTTGTAGGTCCGCCAATGTTCAGGAATGAGCATTGCCACAGAGTGATATAAAGGTGCGAGGATGAAGATCACTCGTCCTCTTCGTAATTCATAACTCAATAATTGGTGCGCAATGGGGGAAGCTTCTAGTTGAAGAAGATACAGGGCGGATGGCGCGTGCCTCTGGAACAGCATACTTCACTTTTCTGGCAAATTAGTCTCAATTTCACTTTCACTCCGACCTTCCCCTCACCCTTCTTGACATTCACATGCGGATATCCATGTAACCTTACGTAAAATAAATTATGTGTGTAGGAATTCTTTCTGTATCAATTAAACAGTTGACTCTTCGTATTTTCTTATGCTCATAATTATGATACTCTGGAATAATCTTCCTCTATCCATCTTTCCTCCTGCTTATGACCCGTCTTTCAAACGCAGAGTATCTAGGCATCTCGAAAACCCCAGTCGTTGATTTTGGCTCTCTTCTTCTTCTATTGGGAGGGAGACACTTTTGCGGCCATTCGCCTTGGCCCCTCCTTCCTGCCTAAAAAAAAAGTACTCATATCATGCATAGCTGATACAGATAGCTTTTTACTAAATTCTTTAAATGAGAATTTTAACTGAATTTTTATACGCGCATGCGCGTTGCATTTCCACTACATATTCATTTCCTTTTCCAAATTTTGGCAACGAAACATAATCAGTCGTTAAAATCTTAATCATTTGGTGTTGATGACGTCATTATTCTTCCCTCTACGACGTAGGGGGCGACGAAGGGCGACGTCGTAGCCAATACCATAATACCGTTTCTCGTCCATTAGCGAAGTTAAGCGACATTGGGTCTGTAAAGTAGTTGGATGGGAGACCGTCCTTCGACGTCCAGATTATATAGCGACCCGTGGTCCGGATCCCACGTAAAGCCGTAGGGCAGGGGTGGGGAACCCTTGGCACGCGTGCCAAACGTGGCACGCCAACGACTTTTTTCCGGCACGCGATTCCCCGGGCTCACCTTAAAAAAAATTAAATAAATAAATATCCAAATTCTTCGCTGAGTTTTATATTTTAACTTAATGTTTTCTGCTAAAAAATGGTAAAGATTAACTTCTGTTTAATATATTATGTAGGTAAAATAACATTTTATTTTCTCTGTAATTTTTATGTATTATTCATAAGGGATTAAGAATCAATAAAAGAATATCTTTAATTTTATTTTCTTTCATTGTGCTTTAGTCAAGTAAAACGATTATGAGATTGGGCACTGTAATGTATTGGGAAAACTTGAAAAAACTTATGGCTGATTGATCTGATATATAAAAACAAAAAAAAATCAGAATTATTGTTTACTCTTTTGCTGATGTTAAAAATTGCGTTTTTAAATTGTGTGGCTGTATATGGCAGCTATAATTACACTTAAAGGCTAATAAAAAATATCCACGCTATCAACAGGGTAGAACGACCTTCAAGTAAAAATTCCGTCACTAAATTTTACATTTATTCAATCTTACATGACTTACAATAATCACTTACAATATTCTTTGATTTTACCGCTCCAGTGTAATTTTTGATTATTTGAAAAGGTTCTCCCAATACTTAAAAGGCACCAAATAATAATATGTTCCCCAAAATTTCGGTTGGCACGTGAGAAAATTTTGCATCAAAGATTTGACGATTTTGGCACGCTCACTTAAAAAGGTTGCCTACCCCTGCCGTAGGGGATCTTTTCCTATTTCGCACCCCCATTGTTTACGCCCTTGACAATTGGTTAGGTTAAGTCGGAATATTTTCGTTAAAACTAACGAACATATCAGTACTTAACCTAACCAATCGTCAAGGGCGTACAGTTGACCTAACGGGTATTCATTGAACCTTAAAAATTGTTACTAACTGTAAAGAAGAAATTGGGGGTGCTATAAAGGAAAAGATGCGCCGTAGATCCCCTCCACCATATGACCTTAGATGTTGCGAAGGAGGATCAAATGTAGAATTCGGACCCCAGCCTTCTTCAGTTAGCTTTATAAGGCTAACTAACGAAAATATCACGACCTAACCTAACCAATCGTTAGGTTAACTGTACGCCCTTGACGATTGGTTAGGTTAGGTCGTGATATTTTCGTTAGTTAGCCTTATAAAGCTAACTAAAGAAGACTGGGGTCCGAATTCTACATTTGATCCCGAAGGAGATTAAACAACTTCACAAAACACCAACACCATTTGAAAGGATGGAAAAAAACCAAAAAATTTTCAATCCTTTTAATAATATATTTAGAAAAATAGGCAATATAATATTCATATTTAAGCAAATTATTTTTCTCCATATTTATCTACACAACAGTTAGTAATGACTAGAATACATTATTTCTCTATATACTCCGTATATATATATATATATATATATATATATATATATATTATTACTGGGTTTTTAGATATATATTATTATTACTTATATGTACATAATGTACATATATTATATAATAATATTTACAATTATAATTTCTGTATATTTATTTGGTTTAAAACTTTATCATGTCCACTACAATATATTATTATAATTATCATTATCATAATACAAAATAAAATATAGTAATCTATCAACACTTTATGTATATGCTATGTATAACCTGGAAAATAAATGTTTTTTTTTATCCACATTTGATATATATACAATAAGAGTAATAACACAATATACAGTAAATAATGCAATAATAATAATAATAATTAATAATAATAATTAATAATAATAATAATTATTAATAATAATAATAATAATTACAGATACAGCAGCGTAATTTACTGCCAAGGGTTTATATTAAACGCTATAAAACAAATAAGTTAAAGTTCGTTTACATTTCAACTCCCGTCTTAAATTATACAAAGGATGGAATCGAATTGTTACGTAATATATATATATATATATATATATATATATATATATTATATATATATATGTAATCCTTTATTTTTATGTAAAGTTTTATTTAGGATTTTCATCGTTATCGTTATTATGCATTACAGTACACAGCAACAACGTATCTGCCATCAAGAATTAACAAAATTCTTGGATCACCTGAATCTCAGGGCCCCCCAGCCTCAATTACCAAATGATATCTTCGTTAAAACTAACGGAAATATCACGACTTAACCTAACCAATAGTCAAGGGCGTACAGTTGACCTAACCGGGCACTCAATTTAATTTATTAATATACTTGGTACTGTAAAGCAAAAAACAAGAATACATGGGGGCCATGATCTTCGGGTGATCCAAATCCTTGAGCTTCTTACAGTAAATTAAACATGAAATATCCTAAATAGTTTAAAAGTGCGGATAAAGGATGCACAAACTTATCTTGGTGTAGACATTTTAAACAGTTAAAATAGGGTGATTGACACAGATAAATCCTATCTTTTCTCTGTATCTTGATTTTGTCTATAAATGGGATTTGTCTTGTGCTTACACACACACACATACACACACACACACACACACACACACACAGATATATATATATATATATATATATATATATATATATATATATATATATATATATATATATATATACTGTAGACGTAACATTTAATCGCTCTTAATAAAATAGGAGTAATATGACACTGGGTACAGGAAATAATATATCTACAGACGTATAAAAAATTTTGCCAATCCATGGAATCTTTGTTTGTGTCCGTACCTAAACAGTTTTAATGATTAAATCATTTTCTTACACCACATCTTCTTTCCTTAAACTTCCACATCCGCTTAAACCTCCACATCCAGTCATCCACTCCATTCTTGCAGTTCGTTAGTGCATGACTAATTTCAGGATCTCAAATATCGAAATCCCTTTTCTCCTTTAATTGTACAGCGTATGAACTAACGTAACTGTTATAAGTATATACAATGGCTCTCTCTCTCTCTATATATATATATATATATATATATATATATATATATATATATATATATATATATATAAATTTAGGACGTTGTTAAGTGAATAGAAATCAACTGAATTTCTTTCAAGAAAGATTCATTATGGGGCAATAACAGTGGACATACACCAAATATGTTTTCGTGTGCCACTGGAATGGAATTAAATATTTATTTATTTAGTATATATATATATGCTGTAGAGCAACACGTTTGGACTTTAGAATTGAAATCCACTAAGAAATGTAACACTCATTTTCACTGTATAAAATATAGGCTTCCTCGTTCATATAGGAAAAATATGCTCTTACGCCTTCAGAAAAGGTACAAAACGGTACTTGTACCATCAGTTACCAAAGTTGGGATACACTGAGCCACACTCATCACCTACGGCCCAGTGTATCCCCACTTTAGTAATCGATGTATCATTAAGGATAATTAGGTCATTTCAAATTTCTACAAGGGCACTTACGTATATATGTATATATACACTGTAGTACATTATTTTCTCCAGTAACTAGAAAGACGAATTCACTTAAATATTATTACATATCGCTAACAAATAAATATAAGACTTTTCAAAATATTTTTCTCAATATCTTATTTAAGCTGAAATCACAATTTGTGCACATCAAAACATTCTGGACTAATTACTTCTTAGTAATTAGAATCTAAAGAAATGTACTCAGCAAGTATTAAATACTTCAGAATTACCATGCATTAGATGTCTAATAACTCTACTTTTATTACCGCTTAGAATTGGCTATTATTGTAATTAATATTCTGCAAACTAAACAAAGCATTCGTCAGTGGGAAATCCTGGAAGGTTTGCTGAGGGATAAACTCTTCCTCCAAAATCTTGGCCGCATGGCTCCTCCACCTTTCCCGAGGACGAGGATGAGGTGGATGCGCAATCATCAACTTCATCAGGGGCTCCGAGCCTTCTCCCAAATGACCTCTGGCGAAAGGATTCAATCGAGGGTACGATATTGTCGTAGGGTCCTGGTGACGAGCGACACCTCTTTCGTTTGTTTCCTCTGGCGTGCGGACTGACGGGGGCGTTGACGAGAGTGTAATGATGACTCTCGGGGGAGGGTTGACGATCGGAGATCTGGTGTGCTAGAACTTCGAGAGAATTGTAAGTGTGGACGGAAGTGGAGTCCCCTTCGATACTGGAGTAGACCGGGTGCGGCGGCAGTCCTTGGCAATGGCACGGTGGCTCTTGACAGTCTTTGCCCGACATGAACACGTAGTCGCACGAGGAAGGATGGCAAGAACGGGGAGGAGGGGGAGCTTTATAAGTGGTGGGGGGTTCATGTAGGAGAGAGGAACGGCCAGCCTCTGAAGGGGTAGTGAGACCCGTAGTGTTAGTTAAGACCGAGGAGGATGAAGGTAGATCCATATTCCGTGGGGGAGAAAGGAGTGGCACGGGGCTCTTATATAAGGGTTCACTTACGTACAAAGAGAAACCGGAGTACATCGACTTCACTGGTAATAAATCGCTAAGTTTCTTCCAAAAGTTTTTATCTCTCCATCTAATTACATTAGACTTTTTTATTAGAGTTCTTAGGTCGTATTCGACTATACATTCTTGAATCCCATCAAAATTAATGATGATAAGATTGTTTTCAGAATTTCTAATATTTTCTAGATGTGATCTTCTAAAACTAAAATTCCTCCACTCATTATCGATATAAGATTTAGATAAAACTATAATTACTTTTCTACTAAAACATATTGATTGTGCAATAAAATCTGAAATTCTTGATGTTTCAGAAAATTCTCTTGAATGCAAGCATAATTTATAACTAGGAGATCCATTTTCTAGTTTTGTTGCTAAAATTTCTCTAACGAAACTCGCATCACTCGCACTGTAACTGATGTAAGCATCAAAAACTTTACCATCCTCCTCTTGACACAGGGAAGAAGACGTCGAAAACCCGAGCTTTTGTGCTGCCACTACTCTTCTCCTCGCAAAAACCATTGAGACGACCACCAAAGCAGTAATAAGAGCGATTCCTCCACATAATCCTCCAGCGAGAAATGGCAACTCTCGTTGACCGAATTGATAATGAGTGACGCCTTTCCGGCTTTGGACGCAAGAAAACTCTGGTTCGATTATACTCGACCACACAGTTTCGGAACCATCCAGAACGCAAAAAAGTTCGTTCTGATTTTTAATTAATTTATTTGTAAAACTCAACCATTTCCTTAGCGCGTTAATAAACTCGCAGCTACAATCCCAGGATTGTTGGAAAGGGTAACACTTTTCAAATGTAAATTTCGAGACAATAACCAAACGGGAAAATCTACTATGAAGTTATTATCTATCCTCAAAATCTCCAGACTGGTTAATCTCGAAAAAGTGTTATTACTAACAAATGAGATCCTATTATTTTGCAAATGCAGTTCTTTCAGGTGTCCTAATCCCGAAAACTCAAATCCATTTAGATGTACAATCATATTATCTTGTAGAAATAAATATTTTAGAGATGATAACCCATGAAATGTACGGTTATGAAGGGTTTGAATATTTGAACTATTTAAAAATAGTTTCTGAATACTATGTCGACCTATAAAATGATGAGCATGTAAAATTTTAAGATCATTTCCATCTAGAAATACAATAGTCGCATCCATGGGAACTTTATCCGGAAGACGTTTCAAATTACCTCTAGAGCAGTCTACGAGATTAATAGACCAAGTATCGTCATGGAAGCAGGAACAACTAGCGGGGCATTTCATTTGGCAGTCACAAGCAATGAAATCACAGCAGTGACAGAGAGTGAAACAATGGGTGGCGTAAGGACACAAAAAGTTTTCTGGGGACGTATCGATAACTTTCTTATAAGTAGTTAGGTTTCCAATACTGTGAGGTAAAGTACAAACAACGTCAGACACGTCTCCGATAATAGGCAATCTATGATTAGGTTCGTGATTATCGATGGATCGGTTCATGGGCATAGAAGCTACATGTAACCATTCCATCTCGCAGTCACAGATCAAAGAATTTCCTCCGAGATACAATATAGCTTCCTTCTGGTTTTCCATAATCCATTTGGGGCTTACGGACTTTGGATTAAGTTTGGAAATTTGGTTCATGCGAAAGTTTATGTATTCAATATCAACTTTGTCTCTAAATGTACCTGGTTTAACATCCTGAATTATATTTTGTTCGAGGGCAACTCGCTTTATACTGTTGGGAAGAGATTCCTCGCTGATTATTTTAATGATATTAAAACTTGCGTCTATTTCTTGAAGGGCTAAAACATTGTGGACTTTAAAATAATTTCCCAATTGCTTTATTTTATTTTTCCTGATAATGAGTTTCAAAAGCTGTCGCGGAAGAAAAGCATAATCAAACATATTAATGGAATTTTCGGACAAATCCAACTCTTCCAGATATTCCATTCCTGCAAATAATCCATTTATATTTACGAGCTTATTTCTAGTTAGCTTTAGTACTTTCAGACCTTTAATTTGGTCTAAAGCTCCTTCTTTGATACCGTTGATGTTATTATCTGACAGATCTAATACTATTAAAGATGAAAGGCCATCAAAGCTTACTTTGGAAATATTAATTAAAAGATTGGAACTCAAATTAAATACGTGTAAATTACTGAGTTGTTTGAAAACGTACGGTTCAATTTTCAATAAATTATTCTGGCTCATATCTAAATGATTTAGAAAGGACAGGTTTTGAACGGCCAAAGGTAATTCCTCAAATTTATTATTTGAGAGCAAGATCTGTTTAAGGTTGGAACTTTGCTGAAGAATTGTTGGGTATAGATTTGTTAGTGAATTATAACTTAAATTCAATAAATTCAGTCCAACTAGACCAGCGAAACTTGAACTGAATAAACTTTGAAGTTTATTATTTGACAAGTTCATTTCATATAAATTAAACATTCTACTGAATGTTTCTTCTTCTATCGAGGTGAATTCGTTATAAGAAAGGTCAAGCCTCTGTAGGGCGTTAAGATCATGAAACAAAGAGCTTAAAATGGATGATATTTTGTTATGGGAAAGATTAAGAATAACCAATCTTCTGAGACCACTGAACAAAGTTTCGTACCCTTCATTCAGCATCAGCTTATTGTAAGAAAGATCTAGAATCTGGAGTCCTTTCAAACCTTTGAAAATATCAGCGCTGACCGTTTCAATGGTATTATTACTTAAGTATAATTTTTCCATTTTCATGCAATCTCTCAATGTCCCATTTTGCAAAGACGTAATGTGATTGCTGGACAGATCCAGCACTTGAAGGTTCTCGAGTCCTTGTAGAGCTTCACTCGACACAACTCTGATACCGTTTCCCGAAAGGAACAAAGATTCCAGTTGCGAGAGTGTGCGAAAGCCTCCTGAAGGAAGTCTTACGATCTCGTTCTCATTGAGGAAGAGAGAACGGAGAGACCGGATGCAGAGCCTCGCATCGTCATCGTTTGCGTCATCCGTCATCGATAATTCAATGCGAAAATTAATGACAGAAACATTTTTAATCTCGGTCGCACTCGATTCCAGCTCGTACTCGAGAATTTCTTTGTTCTTTAAGTCCGTCTGAATTCCTTTGTTCTTCTGCTGCCCATCTTTCTCTTCGTTGATAAACTCTATTTGTTTCCTCTTTTTCTTTCCGTATCTCGTCAATTCATTTCTGAAATATCCCAACTCTTCTACATTTTTAATACGATTGTTCGACAGATTAAGTAGATTTAAATTTGTGATATTGCATATTACAAACGATGGAAAAGCTTCAATATTGTTATATGAAAAATTAATATGCTCGAGGCTCGGGGGAACAGAATTTTCTTTGACTTCCAATGATACGGATGTCCGGTCGTTAGTCAACGCATTCACTTCGAGTTTCTTTAATTGATGGAGATTGATCAAGGATTCGCTCGGGATTGAAGTCAATTTGCAATGAACGATGGCCAACTTAGTTAGAGATTCCAGTCCCTGAAACAGAAAGGAGAAAAAGGGAAAATAATTAAAGTATTGATCTGTTGCACGAGAGACAATAAATAATAAAATAATTGATGTCGTTGCTAGGATTTAATTAATAATTATTTACATTAATTTAATAAACTTTATTTCGAAGTGTTCCGTATGCACATATACGCCTCGGCCGTGTAGTAGTTAGCATCGCTAACTGCGATGCCAGGATTTGGAATTGGGTTCAATTCCCGTTGCGGGCAGACGGCATACAGCTCATCCAGCTGATCAGACTTCCTTCAGTTGGTAGATAAATGGTTACCAAGAATATCTCCCAAAATGAGGCGGAATGCTGCAGAGTGATCGAACACATTTGTTCAACCCCAATATATATGTATATATTATATATACACTCGTCTGTGTGTGTGTGTGTGTGTGTGTGTGTGTGTGTGTGTATATATACATACTGTATATATGAAGTGAAGTGTCAGTTTTTAAACCATAAATTAAAATTAATTAATAGCTTAAAAAAGAAACATTTAAAACACTAAATGCAGAAAAAACAGTTTAGTTAAAATGGCAATTTGATTGCGACATAAACTCGTAAATTAAAATTACGAACATTACAGTTCATGAATTTTACACCGATAATCAGGAATAAAGACGGGCATTATCAGTGTAACTAACTATATTACTGATAATATTATGTACAGTATAATAAACTGTAAAGTCAGAATGGCCATGGTATGTTTGGTATGTTTTAAAATAATCTATTACTAAGATATCATTATTTACGTTCTTAATTAACATGTTAAAATTGACTGTTTAATCATTATAAACTGTAATATATAAATAATTTACGACGCTTTATTGTGTCTTATCTCGAAAATTATAAACTGTAAAATGAAAGGTTTTCTCTTATGAGAAATGATGGCAGTAAATGCATTCGCGAAAGTAATAAATATGTTCACTGATAAACTGGTTTTGGTTCTTCATTACATGTATATTATTTGAGATCTTTGTTTCTGTTTCAACTTTTCTACTGATTCAAACCGACCTTTTATTGAGGTTTTAAAAGAGGCAAAGGTCAATTGCGACCTTTCATTTCGAGTGAACAAAGAGAGTCAGTCGTCGAGAGATTTACGTACCCCAAAATATAGAAAGAGACTATTAACCTAATCTCTGAACAGCAGAGACCAATAAGTAATAAGACGTCACACGATGAGGACGGCGGCAGGTCGCACGAGTGCGAACGGAAAGAGGAATTTTGAAGGGGAGAAACTGTTTATGAGGTGAATCAGGAAGCACGAACAGGAAGCATAAAGGAACAAGTATAAGAGAATAAGAGAAAAACAACAAAGATAGGTGTGTGTCTATATATATATATATATATATATATATATATATATATATATATATATAAATGAAAATGAAAACGAAAAGGTTTATTGGCAGACTATAGTCCATATGACAAATATTATTAATACAATGACAGTTCATAAACTAAGGATAGAAATATATACAATTGATTAGAAATAATACTGCACTGTCGAAGTTAAGTGGAGCTACAGACAGACGTTTTCGTACCAAAAAGTCCATAGCTTAGAGGATAAATGGCAGGACTCATGGATAGCTTGGATGATCGGGTTGGTTGATTTTTTAATTCTTTGCATTAGACTGTGTTGAGCACGTCTTGTTACCTCTGGGAAGCTCGGGACATTGCGGGTAGCAAACATTTGCGAAGCTGAGCATCTCGGGGGTAATTTATGTAAGTCTAAAAGACCTGTTGTACAGCAAATTTAGGGTTCTGCCAGAACCTTTTTTATAATTCACCCAGAGTTGCTGACCGTATATATTACTGCAGAAAGTACGAAAGAGTGTGTCTTTAGCTTCACTTGTACAGAACGAAAGTTCCTTATGGTCATATTCGCTTTAGCACACAGGCTTCGAGATTGTTTTCTTATATCCGAGTCATCACTCAAGGAGCTGGTAATAGTTTGACCCAAATACTTAAACTCTTGTACTTCCTCAATTACTTCACCATTCATTTTAAACCTTATATCAGCTGGCTGATTACAGCTTTTCGGATGAAATTGCATAACCTTAGTTTTGTAACATTAAAAAGAATATCATGTTTCTGCGAATACACTTCGCAGACATTTAGTAGCCGATCCAGACCTTTAACAGAAGGACTTATTAACACCATATCATCGGCATAAACTAAGTTATTTATCCTTGCGTTATCTATACAACATCCCACAGTTGCCTCATTAAGTGAAGCAATTAATCCGTCGATATACACATTAAACAGCATAGGGGAGAGCAAGGAACCTTGTCTCACCCCGCAAGAGGAGCCAAAACACTCGGATAGTACATTGCCCCACCTAACAGTGAAAGATTGGTGGGAATACCAAAATTTCAATAAATTTAATATGTACATGGGAACCTTCCTGTTTTCTAGTTTTGCAAATAAAATATTGTGGTTCACCCTCTCATATGCCTTACTTATGTCAATGTATTTAGATATTGTTTCTTTAAGCACATAGATACACAGGTCAGTTGAGTGGGACCTTTTAAAGCCAAACTGATTAGGAGATGTCCATAGGAAATCATTTAATCGGAGTAACAAGAGTTTTTCTAGTAGTTTCGAGAAGCAGGAAGCGACAGCAATAGGCCTGTAATTATTGCTGGACAGAATGTCTCCTTACTTATTTTTGACCAGGGGCAAGATATATACCCTCATGAACTCTGCAGGGATATAGCTATGAGCAAGCATATATATATATATAATATATATATACTACTGTTTTTTATTTATCCAGATATTACTAGATTAAGTCGTAGGCAAAGAACAAGTTAAGGCTTCACTGTTTTTTTTTTTTGCAAAGCACCGCTTCGCCCATACATTTATTCACGGTGCTAGCAGCTTGCCGCATCATTCCCAAGAATTCCGTATGTGGTTCATCACGAATGGAAGCAACAATGCTTTTCCCGATCATAATCGAACAGGCAGCCAAATTCCGAATTATTTTCAATTGCTTATTTAGTTACTTTGCATTACAGACACTGCTGCCGGTATAAGTCCGTGATACACACACACACACACACACACACACACACACACACACACATATATATATATATATATATATATATATATATATATATATATATATAATATCTACATATATATATGAAGAGAGAGAGAGAGAAGAAGCGAGAAATACTGACAGTGGAAGGAAAAATGTTCAAAAGTTTGACTCGTGATTCGTGAATCAAGTGAACTCACTGTATTCGAGAACCGATTTAATTAAGTGTAGAAAAGGAGTGGAAAGTATGTAAAACTATGTAGTAATTGGTTTTAAGAAGAATACTCGAAATTCTACCAATCCCATAAGATCTTTTAATCTCAATGTAATCCTTCCTCTATAAATGCGCACGGACAACCATGAGTGTAAAGACGATTCTAAAA